>CM021105.1:671181448-671781448 GCA_007115665.2 Sequoiadendron giganteum | reverse complement strand
TCAGATCTCACTATGGGCACTATGAGTTCTTGGTGATGCCATTTGGTATGACTAACGCACCTGCCACTTTCCAGTCGTGCATGAATCATATCTTCAATAAGCAGTTGCGTAAGTTCCTTTTGGTGTTCTTTGATGATTTTCTCATATATAGCAGGATGTGGGAGGATCACTTGAGACAGCTGGATGAGATCCTTACCATCATGGAGGAGTAGTCGTTATATGCTAAGGCTTTGAAATGTGAGTTCGACTTTAGATAGATACTTTACTTAGGGCATGTGATCAATGCAGAGGGTGTACAGGTTCACTAGGAGAAGATACAAGCTATACTTGATTGGCCAACACCTAGGACACTCATGGAGCTGCGAGGCTTCTTTGGATTGTGCAGTTACTACAAGCGGTTTGTTAAGGGATTTTCACAGTTGGGAGCACCCCTGACAAATTGACCAAGAGAGGTGCATTTAGTTGGAGAGATGAGGCACACTAAGCTTTTGATAAGCTCAAGGAGGTAATGAGTAGTTGTCCAGTTTTGGCACTTCCAGACTTCACACAACCATTTGTTCTTGAGTGATTGAAATATGCCTACCAATTTTTTCCTTGATTTCAATATCAATTACTATGCAACACGCCCCCGTTAAGGTTAGTTCCAAAACCAAAACGATGCGGAATAGTAACTCTAACCAAGAATGCGCCCTAAGACCCGATGAGGGAGGAGGGGCGGGCATATGGTCAGAGGATCCCTAGGAGCTGAGTAACTCAATAACTAAAATTGATTACAACTAAAAGTGGAAAGATAAAACTCAATGCCAAGAATGTTCACCAAGATCCTTAGAAGGCGAGGTGATAGCATATGGCGGAGTAATTAAACAAAACTAGAATGTAGATAGGCGGTGAACCAGCCATGAGAGATTTCCACGCTACCACTTAATCAGTGGGGGGAAAAAGCATTACAATTCAAACTAATTCATCCGTTGCGGTGGGCATCCCTCAACAGTGAGAATTCTCCACTTAACAGTGGGTGAGAAAGAGATACAATTGTTTATTCTCCACACTGGCGGTAAACCATCCAGGGGTTACAATGTGTGAAAGTAAAACACTAAGAAAATGCAAAAATAGAATGGACTGGAATAGTACTATTGTTCACAGTCTTACAATGACGAATAACTGCCAATTACAAGTGCTTGGACGAGGGTGGTTAGTGGCAGCCAAGGCGAATAATAATTCGAAAAGAAATACAGTGTCCATAGAGAATGACGGGAGGAAGTACTTGATCGACTTGAAGAATTGGGCTGTCAGTGAAGAACAAGCATCTTTTGAATCAAAATCCGACGAGGGAGAGTTGGACATGGACGAAGGTAGGAAAGCAATGGAACCTAACGAGGAGGGTGTACTTGAAATTGAGAGTTACTCTGTAGATGAGACAAGTTCGTTGAATGGCCTATTTCATTCGCAAATGGAAGATTATGAGGTGTTCTAGCGAGAGTGTAACATGCTGCAGATTAGAGAAATCCAAGAAGGAGAAGAGAATGGCACGTCTAGCCAAACACTTCTAATCGAGTACGGAGAGTACAAAGAAAGAATATCAGAACCAAATGATACGCCAACCCACAAATCCGAACAGGTACGAGATAAAAAAATTGTGTTGGAGCCAAAAAATGGAAAAAATAAAGTAGAGGAATTAGAAAATGTTAAAAATGAAGAGAGAAAAAAGAGACGGAGGGGAGAGAAAAAAAAGACAAAGAAGGATAAGATGACAAAGAAAAGTTAGTACCCCAAGCAAAACTCAAATCGCCCAAAGTAAAATTCGTACGACAAGAGGGGAAGAAATTGGTACGCCAAAAGAAGACAAGTCTGTACGAACCGACAAACAAGAGCCAAGAAGCCGTACGCCACATTAAGGAGAAAGTCGTACGCCAAGAGTCCGTGCGTCCAACACAGGAGTCTGTACAACCAATTAAAAAAACTGTATGCTGGGAGCAATTAATTGTACGAGACAGAAGGGATCCGTATGTTGGAGTGAAGGAAAATCCGTATGCCACAAACATAAGTCCGTACGCCAGAGTCAAGGAAGATCCGTACGCTACAAATAGAGGTCTGTACGCCAGAGTGAAGGAAAATTTGTACGCCAAAGACAAAAATCCGTACGCCACACTGAGGAGATCACCGTATGCTAGACTCAAAAATCCGTACGCCAAACCCAGGAGTCCATACGCGAAGCTCAAAAACCCGTACATTGGAGACAGTTAGCCGTACGGTTAAACCAGGAAGGATCCGTACGCTGTAGAGAGAAAACTATACGGCAAAACATAAATTCAAAACGAAGTGGTGAGCAAGTTGCCGTACAGCAAGGCAAACATTCTGTACACTCTGGGCAAAAGGTCGTACGCCTAAACAGAAAATCCATACAGGAAGCCGTGGGAAGAACCATATGACTGAATCAAAAGGAATCCGTACGGTTGAAAAGGGTCGTACGTTTGAGGGAGCAGAAGTCCGTACGTGTGAGTTGGAGGTTAGTACGAGTCAAACGAAGCACGTTTGTACCAAGCATCGACCTGAAGAGAGTGAAGTCTCAAAAAAACAATGCAAAATATGTATTTTTTGGGTTCATCAGCACTATTCGGAACATGTGGAAAAATCATGAAAATGAGGCATGCGATGCTGTTTCGAGTGGTTTCAAAAGTGTTAAATTGGTCTTGGTGGCGGGGGCGTTGCCCCTCGACCTTGCTGGGGGCGCTGCCCCTTGACCCTGCTGGGGGCGTTGCCCCCAGACCCCCATCATATTTATTGGAATTGCCAAATTGCAGTGCCACCAACCATCATAGTACAGGAGCAGTTGGTTGCCGAGTAGACGAGAGTTGCAGCTCTCGAGGAGAAGTTGGCAGAGAGAGATGGAGTATTGGGTGAGAGTGACAATCAGTTGGCAAAGAAGGATCAATTGGCATTCTTGGGTTTCAGTCGTCTGGAAGACGACTACTTCGTGGGGGGGATGATGTAGTCGGCTGAGAGTGTACTTGGTCGGCTGTGAGCCATAAGTAAATAAGACATTAGTTAATATTAATAATCCATGTACTTATGTACGTTTCATGTTGGTTAGTTGTCTCGAGAATTAAGTTTTTGACGAAGCAGTTATTTATAATGAAGGGATGCGACGGTTGGTACCTCAACCACCGCCAACGTACTATATGTACTTGAGTCATGTAGTCGGGAAACATTATGGTTCTACTATGCTATGCTATGTTCTATCTGGAGACATTATGATGTAATTGCCAAATACTGAATAAAGCAATATATCTATGTTTTGTGCAATTGCCATGTGATTATTATATGTTGTCAATGTTATTTTATATTTTGTTTACTCTGTATGTCATTGTACCCATAGCGAGTAAACATATGGGGTCGACGTCATTCATCACAGCTCATACTTGCATCGATTCTCATTGAGGATTGAATCATCTTATATCACACGACTTGGAGATTGATTGTGTCACGTGTGGGAGCTCGATTTTGATGTCAGCAATTGCTATTCTACTTCTACAAATCATAACAGGGGTGGCCATGATGAGGGGGGGGCGGAGCGGGGAGGGGGGGGGGGGAATTTTGTGTTTAGAGCCCAAGGAAAAATCCAAGAAAAATCAAGGGGCATCGCTGGAGGTTCAAGAAGATAGGCACAGCAAATTTGGAGGTATTGACTTCATCAGATGGAAGAATCGAATTATTATGTGAAGGAAGCCATCACTTCCAGGTTTCATCAATTGGCATAGTTGATCATTGTAGTGTCTTCCATTTCAGTTTTAGGGGTTGCATTGTTAAGCAAAGCATTTGTCATAAGCTCCATACATTGTATTCTCAAAAATCAGTTTGTAATCTTGTCACAACAATGATAGTTGCTGCCATTGGTAGTTTGCAAAATCTGCATATATGAGATTGTATGCCAAGAGTCTTGGCAAGGTTTTATAAGCATTTGATGCATTACAATTAATGAGGAGTAGCTGCATTTCATCATTTGTCATCTTGTACTTGGTTGTGGATGCATGCCAAGTGTTTGCTAAAATGACTAGTTGTTGTAGGTGCATGTTTGGCATAAGTAGAGCATGTATTTGCATTTGAAAATACAAAAAGAGCTGCATTTTCATTTTAGTAGGTTGAATAGACATCTTAATAGTTGTTTACAAGCATTGTTTCATCATTACATCATAACAGATCAGCATCAAAGCAAACTGAAACTCAGAACCAGCAAGAACAAGATTGCATACAAAGTGTTTGTCAAATTGTCTAAGGCTAAAAGTCAAGACTTTTTACATCAGTTTTGGCAAGGCACTTTACAATAGGGCACATTTAGAGCCACCTGTGTGGTAACATGTACTTTGTTGCTATTGTTGTGGAAGCTAAGCGCTGCCATATATTTGTTTGAAGCAAATATTTGCATATCAGCTCCTTTGGGAAATCATCCTGGTTGTATACTTGAACCGGTGAGTCTGGTCAATACTCGACTCCTGAGTCTCCCAGACTCGTTGAGCCTGGCTTGGCTCGGGACTCGCCGAGTCTAGTCGAGTTTGAGCGAGTCTTGTAACACTGCTTATGAGTAATGAGTCTATGACAATATGTACTCTACTGAATAATTGATACTTAAGGAGAGTTTGACAGTAAATGACAATATTGAATCTTTATTTATTTCTTCTAATTGAAGTTTGGACTTTGGTTTTCTTTCTATGCACTTTATTTGGCATGAAATAACATCTGTAGTTTATTTCTCATGTTTTTATGAGCATTTTAGCATCTTTTAATTGGCCAATGTTTTTCCATTTTAAAACCATGTAATTGAATTCCATTTAAACTTTCAGATTGTCGTGCCATTGCCATATAGTATAATGTGACTATGCAATAAACCATAAACACACACAAATCATTAAACTAAGACAGAAATACATGCATACAAAACCAATGAACTATCTATCCTTGATTGAAGAAGCCAACAGCCACCAATCAATCTTCTTTAGTGGGCCCTATCTTAAGAAGATTAGGGTGTGTGACCCCCTCTAGATCCACGTTACATCGCAATCATAAGCATAGTTGCTGAAATGAAAGATTTTATAATAGGGCAAAACTCTTTCTTCTCCCCTCAATAGGAAAAAAAAGTGGAAAAGCATTAAGGAGTTACAGTTGAAAACTTGTATCTGATTTCCAGGAAAATCTTGAGCAAATTATTAGTCCTAAATTTTAGGGTACGACACTTATCCTTTACAAGAGGATAGTCAAATAACAACTTACTTGACCCTTGTAACCAAATACTTGAATAAAAAGTCATTTGAAAAGATTAGTGTTGTTTGCTGACTTTTATATTGACTGTTTATTTTCAACTAAGCGAACTCTTTGGACCAAATACATCCAGCATAAGAACTCAACATGCGCCTTCCAACAAGCTGGAAAATGTCCCATAATAGCTGTAGGACAAGAGTATGGCACCCAACAAAGTTCATCTTGTGCATGTTGAAACTGGTGTTTAAGCTCCCTTGTTAAGATCAACCATGTGAGGGCTTGCTGAAGGACAATAGTGGAGAAGCAAAATCAACTGGTTAGCCACATACATAAACTTTCAGCAAGCAATTTTTATTTCCTATCATTTTCTTTTCATAAATTTAATCAATTCTTTCATATTTCAAAGAAATTAGATTGTAGTAGCATAAGTGCTTTTTGAAGTGAAATGGATGGAAAGTAATGGTAAAAGGGATGGAAAAAGTGGGATAAACACATGCCAAAAGTGTACTACTTTTGGACTCATCAAAATATCTAGATCAATAACATATTAGCAGATGAATAATGAGTTCCAGTTTACGTCAAGATTTATAAACATACTGAGCAAAAGGGAATACTTTCTTTCACTTGCCACCATATTTACTTGTCCTATATATTTCCTGGTTATTTTGACAATTTATGGAGGAGATGAGATTTTTATTTTTCTCGTAATGTCTCATGTCTTACTTCTAGCAATGCCTGATATATGCTAGATTTGGTGGAGAAATGAGATCTGGATTCATTTCATGTGCAGTTAAAGAGGAGAATTTCTTCAATTCGCTCTATTGTAGTCAAGTCGTGAAGCAGACCCACCCTCTTAGGTGTTGTTCTTTGTAATTTCCCCATTTTAGCCATACGCTATTCTGTGTCTGATAGCCTATTTCCGGAAGCCCGTAGGCCAGTCGGAAGCTGAAATTAGGGTTTCCACTTTCTGAGGAGGTTTTGAGGGCTTGCATGCAAGTCTTTCTGATGCATGTTTGGTGGAGCTTTCTGGGTTTTTGGAGAGCCTCGTGAGGAGGTAGCATGCATGACAGGATTGTTGACTTGGATTCTTGGCTGCTTATGGAGGCATGCATGTTGGAGTTTTACAGTTCTGACTCTGGATTCCTTTTGGGTTTCTAGAAAGTTTCGCGATGGTGTGACATGCAAATGAATCATGCATATTTTCAGGACTTACTATTTTTAGTAAGTACGACAGCTACTCGGATTCTGGTTAAAATGAGTTTGGAACAACTTACTATTTTGAGTAGTATACTATTTTTAGTAAGTTCTATTTTTGGTAATGCTATTTTTAGCAACAGTTCAACAGCTCGAAGCGGTAGCTATTTTTGGTAGGTCAAAATGGGTAGTTGGTCTTTCCAGCATTCTTGGAGCTATTTTTGGCAAATTGGAGTTTTTTGGGGCGTCCTTTGGAGGAGGTAAAATATTTAAATATTTTAACTGGCTAAGGCTTGGATTATTGAAGATGGATAAAGTCATATTTTAATGCTTGTGGGATGCCTAGCTTGTAGGAGTTAATATTTTATAAATTATTTCTTTGAATACTTGGGACGCCTTCTTGGAGATTAATTGCAATTTTAATAAAGTTCAAAGGTCTTATGAAAAAGACGACTTGGAGGAATAAGTGAATTTGCATTTGAAAATTATATTTCATTTTTGGGGAAATGTAATTTGAATTTGGGCACCCTCATAGAAGCTTCTGGAGTTTCTCAACAAATCTATATATTGAGGCTCTTGCTCCTACATTGGATATCTTGGAGAAAATATATCGTTATGCTGCCGAAATGGTGAATGAATGCTTCGAGGAATGCATACCTCCTAGTACTTACTCTTGGTTTCGTGCTTGAAATATAGCACCTAGTTGAGTTTTCAATTGGCTGCTTCTCATTCAGACTAGCAAATTTAGCTTCACAGTTGATGATTTGAGGGTTTTTGTCAGTTTGAGTTTGCTCGTTTTGTTGCAGCTAAAATAGTTTTTTAATCATATCTCATTGTACGAATATTTATTGGTTCTGGGTAGTTGTTAGTTCTCTTTGGTGGTTCTGGGCGCCCCCTTGAGCAAGTTTTCAGATTTTTCTATTGAGTCTTCTATTTTATCTTGCAGGTCGACTTCTCCCATGGTTGCACTTCTTGCCTGGGAAGTCGTAGAAATCTTTAGAAAAATAAATAACATCAATTTGTTGCAGTTTCTTAGTTCCATCTTGGTCGCCATCCCTCTAGGAGTTGTTTGCACTTGATTTCATGTAATTTCATTGAGTAATGAGTGAGTTAGGAGCATTTTGGTGTGTTCTAGGGTTGCTGGTCTGAGTTTTGCAGCTTGCTGGTTTTTGTTATCAGACCTGATAAAATTGGGTTTAGGGAGTGTTACTTCATGATTGAGTGTTGTAGGTTGCTTGGGAGTTATTCTCTAACATTTCCAATTTCTTGGAAAGCAAAAGAGTTCATATTATTGCAGATTCGTGCTACATTTGTAATGTTGAATCAGTAGTACTGATCAACTTTGGCTATCTCTGCTTTATATTGTAATTCCCACGTTTGTGGAAGAGACTGGTCTTGTTCCAGTCTTTCTTACTGCACTTTCCTTTCTGTATTGTCCGCTGAACAAGCGGAAGGGGTCGGCAAGCTGTCCATTCACTTATTGTACTTGCATTGTGTTGGTGTGTGTTTTGAATACACCACCATACACAAAATAAAATGCCCAAGGACACTTTATCCTCTCTTGAAAAGTAATTGCAAATACAATAACTCCAATGTTTCTTTTGGTCAGGTTATGACATATGGACAAGGTCAGTGGGCGTTGTGATTTGCTGGTAATCACAAGGGGACTTACATAAAATTCATTTCGCGAGTTGAGGACTTAGACGGTTTGATCATTGAAGCTCTTTCGATGGGTGTTTCAGATATTCCAAAAAAAAGGGCAAAAGGATAAGGGTTTAGAAATCTAAACTACGCCTAAGAACTCAAGAGATGGTAGTGACGAGATAAAATAGGGTAACCACACTTTGTTTCGCCTCCTTCGGACATCTACGCAAAGTGGGTGCAATCTTCAAAGGAAGTGATAATAATTTTCATGTTTGAATTGAAAACAAACAGAAGTTAAGCTTCCACAAATCAACGGCTCAGACTAACTTTACACATCAAATGCAAATCATCCATTTGGCAAAAGTATGAGCTAAATTTTATCTATCACTACTATCAAATCTATCATCCACTTAACAAACATATGAACCAAATACTAATCTAATTCTACTCTAAGTGTTGAAGGAGAAATATTAAACCTTGCACACTATTTGAAAACAAAAGTGATTCTAAGCAAATCATGCACTAGAGCTTTTATTGACGGAAATAGTCTTGTCGCAACAATATTATACTACTCACTTCACCAATTGTAAATGAGAGTAATCAGGTTTATATAGAGTTCATGAATTTGAATAAACAGCCCAGATTAAAAATGAGCCAACGGCCAAGATTGAAACAAATAAACCCTAATTAGGGTTTCCCAAAATGACTTCAGTAAACAGAGAGTTGATAGGGTGATGTGGCGCTTGGAGCTATTTTCAAGGAATTACATCCCGATCCTCCCGTGTTGCCGTGTGTTTGATGAATCTGGACACAATCAAGGCAACTTCATCCATGGTGACCTGAGGAAGCATTCCGATCCTGAATTCCTGTCCGTCCACACTCTCGGCGCATCTGGCAAAGGTATCCTCCCACTCTGACTTGGTCTTCTCAAAAGACTCTCGGATGCTTAAGAAGTTCGCCAATTTGGCCCAGTCCTGCTTCAAAATAGGTCTTGTGACGGCAAAGATGCCTTCTTTGACCTTCCCTTTCAAAACCTCTAACTGAAGGTCATTCTCTCGTAGAGCCTCCTTATCCAGGATATCGGCGATCATGTTGAGAAGTTTGGCTTGAACTTCTTTGACCTGTTCTTCCAATCTGATACCATCAACCTTCACCCTCTCCAAGACTTCGCCTCGTGCCGTCAAGGCCCAATACCGGGTGTGGAAGTCATAGGCTGCTCTTGCTGCAATAACACCTCCGTCTATCAGCTCCTGCTTAGGAACTCCTTTCAGAATCCTAAGGCAAGGGATTATCCTATCTTGCACATCCAGAAGGTTATCCCACACTTCTGCCAAAGCGGCCAGCCTAGAAAGTAGGGCAGTGGCCTGACCATAAACCAGAGTCAACCTCTCTACGAATGCCTCAGCTTCAGTCCCCTTCACTGCTATCCATTCTTTGGCTTCCCGAACTGTGACCACATTTGCTTCTATCTCCTTAACGGCCCCCTGTGAAGAGTTCGGGAGTAGAGGAGTTGCCGTGTTGTCTTGATCAAGTGGCTTGATCAAGTGCTAGATATACTCCTTTAAGCGCTCAATTTCTAACTGGCACTCCTTCCTCTTGGCTATCTCCTTCGCCAACCTTGACTTGATAGTGCACACAAAATTGTCCAAGTCTTCAATTTCTTGGCCCTTCGTGGTTGGACCCAAGTCAATGGTTGTGATGGCATAATCTTGTGGAGCCATATCCTCCTGTGGCCTGTCCATTGTAGGCACTGCGATCTGCACTGTCCTGTTGCCGGCTCCATCTCTCTGTATGCTCGAGAATTTCTTTGCTAGCTTCTTAACTGCAGTCTGCGTAAGTCTGGCCAAAAAGTCAGTAGTGTCATCCTCTTCTGGCTCCTCCACTGGCACCTGTACTTTCAGCCTCTCCCTTAGCCAATCTGGAATCGTCGGCTGCTCTATGCCTTCATCCTTCAGCCTGTCTTCTCTGTCAGGAATGTCTAGAATTCCCCTAAGGGCTGAAATCATTCCTTCTTGGAAATCCTCGTTTTGACTGTCCACATTTTCATCGTCGAACTCCAATATTTATGTGCCCGTGGGAGATGGTGGCGCATCTTCATCCGGCTGAGGCTCCATATTGTTTTCCGGAATCGGGGAAGGATCCCTAATGTCAGCCAGTGAAGCATCTACAGTAGCCAGCATCTCCTCAATATTCCTAGATGCGACCGAGTGTGAAGGCTTTACCTTAGCCTGCTTTTGAACTGGCTCCATGCCTGCAGTTATCTCCTTCCTTTTCTTGGAAGTGGTGGCCTCTATCATCTCTACACCCTGGGATGCGTCCACATTGGAAGAATAGGATTCCGCCTCACTCAACATATCATAAGTTAAGGTTATCCTTTTTCGCCTGAGTTCCTGAATCTGTTGATCAACCCACCACTGTGTATACTTGATGACTGGTCTCATCAAAGTATTTAAATCGGCGTGCTCGGATTCTGACCACTTGACTACCGGCAAAGGCAAACTCTCATCAAAGTGCAGCTGTACCTGTTGTCCATCTTCCTCCAACTGATCCGACACTCGACAAAGTTCTGTTGCTCTGATCAAATTGACAGGCAATCTGGACCACATCTTTCGCCTAACCTCAAACTCGTCCGCAGCGTTTGCCCAGAAATCTTCCAGTTCAACCCTATGCTTGTACCTCCTTCCATCCACCGTCTTGATGTGATGATGCGGGTCGAAGTGGCTCCTAGATGGATAGGTAGCAAAAGGATAATGCTAAATCTCGAGCCTGACACTATCTGCTGCCTGTGATGATGGACAAGACTCTAGCATGTTCCCTATAAAGAAGGGAAAGGTTACTGCCGCCTTTTGTTTTGTCCGTTGGAGGCCTTGAAATTCTTCTAGTTGCCTTAGTACTTCCAACAGGACCATCTTGTTAGTTGGGAAAATGGGCAAACGATATGGGCTCCCAGTGAATCCCTGGATTTTGATGTAAGTATATCGGGGATACTGGATAAACCAAGATCCATATTTGCCAATCAGCCTCTTGGCCTCAAGAGTCAGCCGTTGATGTGTCCCTCCCTGGAGTATTCTGGTGATATACATAAGGAAGGCGTCATGAGCTCGTCGGAAGTGCGCCTTTTCTTTCAACTGCAATTGTGGATAGCAGTCGTATGCCTTCAGCTCATTTGATCCACTGCCGACTGTGCCCTTGCATATCAAGCCTGCATATTTGTAAGTCTTAGCCAACATGTAGATGACATAAGAACTCATATAAAACGTTTTAGTTTTCTCTAAGTTGACAAGCTGCTTGTGGAGGTTGTTGCTAATCATTCGTGACCAATTAAACATCTTTACGCCCTCTGTGATGTCCTCAATAAAATAGTACATCCATGGCTCAAATGGCGCCCCCAAAGGACTGCCTGCTATTTTGTTTAGCAAGATAATGATGTCTCCGTAGTCCTTTTTGAAGTCCATACGCATCAACTTCTTGGGCATTTTCTTGACCGACGGCCTAGGCTTGTCCAGCCATGACTTGTTGATGTTGGCGGCACAAAGGTCAGGTTGCTCATCATACAATCTCTGGGCATCTTCCTTAGTTTTATAAGTGGTCTAAGGATACGAAGGAATGCCAAAGGCCTCTTGTATGGACAACTCTCCCAGATGTGCCAATATTCTCCCGTTAGGTGCCACAATTTGTCTCAACTCAGCATTATAATGAAGCGCACACTCCACCATCAATTCAGCACATTCAAGCGTAAGCGGAAATCCGGCAGCTTGAAAGATTCCATTTCTTACCATTCTCTTGGCTGCAGGCGTGGGTAAAGGCCCATTGTGCCCATATACTCTTCTCTTGAATTCATCGAGGTCTATATGACCAAGATTGGTGTCCGAGATGTTCTTCCATTTTGATTTTATTTTAGTCTCTGGCTGCGATCCTTTGTTCGCGAACTTCATCTGTGCTTGCCTGGACGTCTCTTCTTGATTGACTGTCAACCTGCAAGTACAAAATGCTTAACATTAATATAAGAACTTTTAAAATCAAATTACTCCGGGGTGTAACTTAGACAAAATCGCACTTTCAGCTTATTAAATTAAAATTTCTGTCAAAAAGCAAGCTGAAAGTAATCAAATTCGCCCATCTGTGAATGAAACTCGTGCCGGAAAGAAAGTAGAAGATAGAAACGAGGCACAAACACATTGTCGATTAATTTCCAAACCTCAAAGGTCGTGTTCTGGCTGCAAATGAATTTAAAAATTCTGAAAATCTGCCAGAGGAAGTGCGCCAATATGCTGGGAAGTACGATTTTCAGCAAAGAAATAAATTATTTCTCTCTAAAAATCACGCCTATCAACAATAAATTATTTTTTGATTCTCACAGCAACGTTATTTGCACTAAATTTTCCTTCGCAAACAATTCCCAGAAGATTCGAGAAAGATAGCTTCTTCTCAGCTGAAATTGTGAAGAAATGAGTTGCTGAAACTCATTTTATGGCTGAGAAGTGCGATTTTCCTCAAGGAATTGCTTTCTTTTCTTTGATTTTCTTCCAATTTTTAGAAACTTTTTTCTTCTCAGATTGGCAAGTTTCTAATTTCACTTTCAGTTGTCGAGGCAAGTTCCTAATTTTCATCTCTGTGCCACCTCTGTTTGAGATTTTCGAATTTCTTAAAAAATTGCCTAAGTGTTGGAGAGAATATCAAAAGATATTAAATTAATTGTTTAAAATTAATTTTCCAACATACTTTAAATCTTCGAATCACGGCAATTTTAAATTTACCTAAGGCAGAATAATTTAATCTTCCAAATAACCTCCAGACTTCGAATTTTTTAATTAAAATTCCCAAAGTGTTGGGAAATAATTAAAAATATCAAAATATTTAATTCCAACCCGTTTAAAATTGATACATGGCTAAGTTTGTTCGTCCGCGGCCAAATATTTCTTTTCAAATTGTCGGCCTAGCCAAAATGTGCTCAATAGTTCATCTGCCAAATTTCAAATCTCTAGGCGGAGTTATGACCCTTCTGGACATTTTTATTTAGCCAAACGATTCATCTTCTGGGTTGGGCGAACTTGGAGATCTCTGCCACTTTGCCATTTTTTATTAGTGCCTTAGGAATTTTTCCAAGTTGAGAGGGGCGGACTTCATGGTTGCTCTGCCAAACACTCTTCATTTTATGCCAAAGAATTTCATTCCATTGTGTTGAGGAGTGATTTTCGTGCCGGCCAAACCTCTTCTTCCTCTGGACATTTCTCCGTTTTTCATGCCTTAGAAAAATTTACCTTTCAAAGTTGGACGAGTTTCTTGTAATTCCTTGCCAATGGCGTATCTTAATCTCCATTTGTCTAAAGCGGACTTCACACTTTCCTTGCCATGGCGAGTTTTATTCGTGCCTTGTCCAATGGTGGACTTCACTTGTATTGGCCATTTAATTCCACATAAGGCGAGTTTTCCCTACAATTTCACCCCTTCCAAACATCTTGGAGTGAACCCCTTCATATTTTTACCCTTCTCCAAACTTCTTGGGGCGGACTTATCATACCTCTTGCCATTTTAGCATATGGCGGACTTCATAGACTTCATGCCGTTGACTTCTTTGGGCGGACTTTGACCATTTTGTGCCATGGGCGGACTTGGCTCTCTCCATGCCATGGGCGGACTTGCCTTGTCTTGCGCCATCCACTCTTCTCCTTTGGGCGGACTTCATGTTCTTCATGCCAAGGGCGGACTTGGCTTCCTCCTTGCCAAGGGCGGACTTGGCTCTCCTTGTGCCATGGCGGACTTGGAGACCTCCATGCCATGGGCGGACTTCAGCCTTGGCTTGCCAATGGCTACCTTTGGCATGCCAAAGGTAGGGCGGACTTCTTAGACTTCATGCCATTCCTTCCTTGAGGGCGCCATCTTCATGACTTAGCCATTTTTCAAAACTTTTGCCTTTTTTACCTTGATTCTTTTGACATCTGGAGGCGTGTTGATTTCTTGCCTGATGGGATCCAAAAATAGAAACTTTCCAAAAATAGAAACTTTCTAAAAATAGAAAAAGCAAAAAGCATCCCTAAAAAATAGGAACTCCAGAATGGCCTAAAAATGCCGAAAATCAAAAAAGCAAAACGCAAAAAAGCAAAATCCCTAAAAAATAGGAAGTGTCAGAATTGACCGAAAGCAATGGTGTTCCTCGTCTACTGGGTCTTCTGAGCATTTCCATGACATTTAAGCATTCAAACGAGTTCAAAATCTCACCTTGGCCGGAAAGTTATTCAAATTTAGGACTCTAAACTGGCGATTCAGAGGGCGACATCAAAACTTGGGGGTCCCCATTTGCAATGGGGCAATGTGTGAAATAGGTCACAACACATTGTAATCATCATACTGTTGATCGGCTGAGCCGTCACCAATGCATTAGATCCCCAACGCCATATGGTAGCACCTCACCCACCTTGGGTCTTGAGTGCACATTCTTGGTGTGGGTTACTTTTCAGCATTGTGTTCTTTCAGTTTTTACTGACGATCCTCAGAGCCAAATGACAACACCTTTCCCATCTTGGGAATGAGTGTGCGTTCTTGGCGTAGAGTTTTCTTCCAGCAGTTGATTTGGATTTGAGCTAACCTTAACGGGTGCTGCTTGTACTGAGTTGCTCATTGAGAATTTCAAAAAAAATTGGTTGGCTTATATCAGTGGTATGAGAGTCAAGATCCTACCATCCTGTGAAAATAATTCAGAGTACAATTGACAGATGAGTGACAATGGAATCAGATTCTTCACTTGAGTTCAGTTTAGTTTTTAGAAGTTTTGTAGATGTTGCGTTTTCTGAGGACCAAGAACCGTGAGTAGTCAGATTTGATTATGGCTTTTGAAGCAGAGAGAAGTTTGGCAAGGTCCCTTTCTATTGTAGGAACATGACTCAATGAAAAATGTCAGACAAGAAGTGAAGAAGTGAGTATATTATTT
The DNA here is from genome assembly GCA_007115665.2 of Sequoiadendron giganteum. Classification (NCBI taxonomy): domain Eukaryota; kingdom Viridiplantae; phylum Streptophyta; class Pinopsida; order Cupressales; family Cupressaceae; genus Sequoiadendron; species Sequoiadendron giganteum. Next base: position 671,766,429 of record CM021105.1, on the reverse strand, counting down.
GAGTTGGAACGTTGTTTGAGCCAAGTCCAACAATCATTTACTGAATTGTTGGATAAGGCATTATCTCCTGCAGTGACATATTTGATGCATCCTTATTGGATTGGGCATCCTAATGAAGAAATCAACTTGTTGGTTACTTCATGCCTTAGTGAACTTATGAGGATTGTTGCACCTTTGATGCCTTATGATGATGAAACTATGAAGAAGATTCTACATAGGATTGTGGAAAGTTTTCAAGATCTTGATGAAACTGGTAGCAGTCAATTTCCAAGAAAAGTTACTATCTTAGTGACATTTGCAAATCTCGGGACAAGTAACTTGCTATTAGACTTGGAAATGCATTATCAGATTTATTACTTATTTCACTACCTCTTTATATCCACTTGGAGCGAACAAGAAGAGAATGTTGTTGCAGCTGTGAAGAAAATTCTTGTTCTCACTATTAAAGAGGCTGATGAAGTTCCACCAAATGTCCGATTTCTCCTCTTGGACGCATATGAACGTGAAGAAAAGGATTCTCCTATTGCTGCTATGCTGATCAAGGAATTGTTTAATCAATGCAAGGAGAAATTGAAGCCACTTTTGAAGAAAATTGAGCAAGATGAAGGAAGTATTAGTGGTCATGATGTTGGTGATGATTCCAATGAGTTCATGCAAGATCATGTTGAATATTTGTTGATGAAGGGTTTGCCTCTTGTTGCTGTTTCAACTTCCCAAGAAGTTCCACAGGGAGAAATCAACACCATACTCACTCAAGAGGGTTCCATAGAAGATAATGATGCTGAAGTTTTCAAAACAGCTTGCCTAGATGATTTTTTGCTTCATTACAATGATGGTGTAAAGGGTGGTCTTGGGTTTGAGCATCAAACCAAGCCCTTGGAGAGAGTTGTTTTTGAAGATATCAGTTTAAGTGAGTTGGGTGATGACCTATTGAAAAATTTAGCACTCCAAGAGAAGCATGAAGAGCTCTTTCCTTTTGATCAAAACAATCAACCTCTTATCACTTGGGATCTAGGTGTGAAGGCAGTTAGTGATGACAAAGAAACAGTGTGCGATGAGTTTCCCTTCGATCTTGATGAAGCTCAAAAGTCTGATTGCATTGCAAGCTTTGAGGTGGCCAATGAAAGTGTAATGTCCCTGGTATGAGGATTGGTGTAAGAATACTATTTCAATAAGGAGGAATAGCTTCTACTTCAAAACTAAGCTCTATAATATAATATCAATCAAGGCATCAGCAATAGTTGCTATTCTGATGTGTCCTTTTAATTCTATGTCCTGAAGTTAAGATAGGTTGGTGCTCGACTTCAGACCATTACTTCTAATTGGTATTGGTTGGTATGTGATTTATTTGGTGTTGTTCCAATATGTTGGCGTTTCAAATCGCACCTCTGGAATGCATTCTGGAAACGGACAGCTATGTGCAGTAAACTACTCTTCGAATTAGGAGGGGAAGCTCCCTCTTTTGCTGAGTTGCATAAAGAAAAGTAATCTAAACTGAATTACGCCTATCTTTTTTGGTTCAACTGCGAGAACACAAGGTTATAGAACACTAGATGTTGCGGCTGAGGTTTTCCCTTTAATGAAACTAGACAGCTACAACTTAACCTACGCTTAAAACGTTTCCACCCTCTCAAGTAAACGCAGAGCAAGAGAGTTTGGAAATGGACGAGTTTGAATTCTGACAAAGATACTTAAACAAACTATTCTTCAACATACGTTTTAAGGCAAGCTGAAAAAGAGATCATAAAAGTATTACCGAAATTCGAGACTTTTATTTCAAGGCAGACAACGCACGCTCAAGATTTTATTTACTCATACTTCTAACACAAAACAAAGAGACGGAAACTTGAGATATTTATATCAAGGTAGACAAAGCACGCTCAAGATTTTATTTACTCAAGTTTCTGGAACAAGGATTACAACTTCGGGACAGCAAGTCGTAGCAACACGCTTGCAACATGCGATCAACCTAATTGTAATAAACACAACACATGCACTAAACAAGTATTTGCAGCTAAAGAGGCATGCAAACTTGCTCTTTACACAAAGTGAACAATACTAAACGATAACAAAGAGAAGGTACTATGACACTTATGTCTCGTTATCACAAGCACGGTTAAACTAAAATGAGCAAACACTGCTCTTATTTATAACTAAGCAGAGGAGTAGGAAACCGTAAAATCTCCTTGCTTTTACAACTACTGCTTGCCAACATGTAAGCTTTATTTCTAAATCTAGAAGAGATTAAAACATCTAAACCCTAGAAAGTTTTTAAAAAGGAAAGTGCCAACTCGTGACAACTTGTTACAATATTTTCTTTCTATCCCCAAAGAATGGAAAAGATTTGAGACAAGAATAGAAAGAAAGCGTGGAAGATGCTTCTAGAAGAAAGCAGATTTAAAGCTCGATCACATCTGCTAAAAAGCGGGCAACTTCATCTGAAGTAGGAGTGTTGATGCTATTAATAGCAAAATGCCGCTTTTCCAAGATTTCTTCGCCATCTATAATTGATTTCAAGAAATCTTCACTCTCATTGGCCGCTTTCTCGAACCTTGTTGACATCATGGAAATCATCATCATTCTCCCAACACTGCCCTCGCTGCCATGCAATATGCTCTGAAACTCAGCTTGGACTACGTCAAGCCCAATGTAGGAACCATCCTCAAGGCAATACTGACAAGGAATTGCTGCAACTACTTCTCTGACGAACCTAAGAGTATCAACAACTCTTTGTTTATATGCTACAAACTCCTCAGATATTCTGATATATGTGTTCACCTTGAAAAGATGACTTTCTTTCCACTCCAGGATTTGTCTTTTATGTTCTCTCGCCATTGTAGAACCGCAAGCCATCTTTAAATCTGCAATTATGATTTCGTGCATGGGCTTGAACTCGGCTATCAGCTGTTCAAAATCCTGGATACCTTGACGTAAATCATGAGCCTTGTATCTTAACTGGAAGACTTGTGTCAGGACCTCTTTCCCTCTGTTGATGATCTCTTCAACCCACTCATTAGTTTGTTTACCACAAATAACTAACTGCCTTAATTGCTGCTGATCAGCTGGTGTTTCTAAGACTTGAGGCAGCAACTGAGTTGTTTGTGAGGTGCCTTGGATAAGATTTGATATACATAATCGGAGTTGACGATTTTCAGCCTTGAGGGCTGCCTTGTCTTCTCCATCCTTTTGCACTCTTTCTTGAATGTTTTCTGCTATGTTCCACCGAGTCTCCGGGACGGGGGGACGGCGGGACGAGTTTCGGGGACGGCAATTTTTTGAGGGGATTTTAGGGGACGGGGGGACGGCTATATAGTATATATATATATATATATAGAGAATTTCAGATATTCATATGAGTAATGATAATCATAACAATGAACATTCATAAAGTTGCAAATGTAATCACCAATCATATTGACATATACATCATAGAATCGAATTATCAAACAAATTAATACTACAGCTACCTAATTGCTTCCATCCATGGACCATAATTCATGTCAAATAGTCAATGTGCATATGATATAAAATAATAAAATGCCCAAAAGGCTACAAGTTTGTACTACAAATGTCAAAATGACAAAGTCACAAGTGTCCAAAACATAGTAATAGAAAGTTAAAAGTATGATGGCTGCCGCTACTCGGCATCTGCCAACATTGCATCAAAATCAGACTCGGAGTCTGAGTCACTGTCACTGTGAGGGGCTGGCTCATCTAATGCAACTCCAACCAATCCTTCCTGTTTCTCCTCATCCTCATCAATTTGTGTGACATCCTCTGGATCAATATTCCACCGTAATGCTGGAGTCTATGCACTATGCACAGCCACTAATTTTTCTGCCCATCTAGAGGTCAGCCTATTCCTCTTGATAGAGTGAATAAAGCCGTATGTTGACCAATTCCTCTTTGCAGCAGAGGAATGAGCAACCTGTGAGACGAGACAAAAACTAAATTAGTAATTTTAATTTACTAATTAGGACATTCAATTTAAATTATGATTATATAAATGTTCAAACTTCAACACTAATCTAAATCAAATTATGTTAAAAACTTAAAAGTTAAAACTTAAACAATTAATCTAATGTATTACCTGTGAAAGGAGGCGAATAGCAAGCATCCTCAATTGTGGTGCATCCTTCCCATGCCATGACCACCATCCAATAGGATCCCTTTGAGCTACTGTAGTTCTATCTACCCTGGCCTCTGGTTTGCCGAATGTTGGACCTCGGAGATTAACAAAGTCAGTGAACTGTGTACGAACTAGACTGGCCTCATCAATTGAATATATTTTTGCAAGGGCCCTCATAAACCCTTCTTTCACCTCATCATCATCACAAGGAGGCATCCTACCAGGTCTAGGTACATACCATTTGGGATTAAGAGCAAAGGCTGCCATATGAAGCGGGGTGTTCATAGTGTTCCACCGCCGCGTCACAATGGGCCTAATTTTTTGCTCATATAATCCCGAATTAGGATCCCTGTCAGAAATTGCTTTCTTCATTTTTGCAAGCATGGAGTCAAAAGTTTCATAAATCTCTCCAAGACTTGGAGAGTCTGTATCAGCATATCTAATGACATCCACAATTGGTGAAATGATGGAACAAATATATCTGCAAACAAAAATTTGAAAAATCAAAAAAGACAAGTTAGAACTTAGAAAATCAAAAAATAATAAAATCATATTTTTTTTTTATAAAATCAGCAATCAATAACAATTTTTTATCTCACATTGGACCACCAATTATCATCAAAAATTTTTAGTTTGATGCTTCTCCCTTCTGCAGTGCTTGCCATAGACCATCTACTCCACTCTGAATTAACCACCATCGACTGTAGAGCCTCCTGTACCTCAAGCATCCTCTCTAACAAAATAAAGTAGCTGGCATACCTTGTTGCTACAGGCTTGAGAAATTCTTTCCTTGAAAATGTCCTAAAGAGGGCAAGTGAGGTGTGATAGTTGCAAATAAACATCTGAATGTCTCTACCCTCTACAACCAGTTGCTGCACCCAATCTATCTTCCCTATGTCTTTCAATGCGTTGTTCATTGCATGAACACAACAAGGGGTCCAAAAGATGTGCTTGTAAGCACTCTCAACCATCAAACCTGCTAATCTGCACACATGTGCTGAATCAGTAACCACCTGCACAACATTGGTTGCCCCAATCTCCTCTATAGCATCTTTCAAAAGATAAAATTGGAATTCTGCATCCTTGCGCTTTCCAGAACAATCAATGGCTCTAAGGAAATATGGACTAGTTGAACATGTGACTATGATGTTTATAAGTGGGTGTTGTCTAATATCGGTCCACCCATCCATGATTATAAAGCAACCTGTTCTAATCCAACACTGTCTCATGTTCTCCATCACCACACTCACCTTAGAATATTCTTTGTCAAGGAGTGTAGTGCGTAATTTATTTTCTCCAGGGGGAATGAATGAGGTACCAACTACTGCCACATCTCTAAACATTTGTTTGAAATAGGGAGAACGTGCTACATGGAATGGAATGGCATGGGCATAGAAAAATTTGGCAATGGAAGACTCTGCCACATCTCGTGCTTGCACATTGAACATACTTGCAATTGTATTTTGCTGCTCACTAGAAGTAGTAGCCTTCCTCTTCCCTCTTGTGGAAATATGAACATCACCCGCACCACTACTACCACTACCAACACTAGTAGTACCAAGCATAGAGGGCATAGGTGAGGTTGAATGTGCTGATTGAGTTTGCATTTGCTGATCTAGAGGCCTTCCTTCGGCCTCCATGTGCAATCTATAACACTCTATCCTCTCAAAATCTTTTATATCTATACAACCCTTGACCCCATGGCCTCCAAAACCCAATAGATGAGAATAGACTCTAGTATAGCTCCCATAATATTTATCTTTGCAAATGTGACATTGCCACAATCTACTACCCCCAGTGTTTTTCCCTTTGCCTTGGTCTATACGTGATGCTAGTTGAAGAAGAGGTTTTTAGGATTAAAAGGGCCTTTTGCATATTTTTTCAAATCTTCAGAAGGGATATCAAATAGGTTTGTTTGAGGCTGCCCCCTATGAACTGATTGAGTTTCTTCCCCCCTCTCAACATGCCCACTATCTTCACTATTGCTGCTCATTTTGTTTTGTTTTGATTTTTGCAAACTGAAAAATTAAAAAAAATACAAAATTCATACATTTTATCATTTTAACTTGGAAAAAAATGGAAAAAAATGAAAGATAATGGAAGAACAACTTACCTCTTTCACTTCTCTTGCTGGTTGCTGCCTTAATGCTCTCCTTTTTTCCTCCTAAATGCTGGTTTTCTTCTCCAACAGCTCCTTCAAACCCTCCTCTTTCTCTTTTCACTTTTGCTCTTGGCTGCAATTTGTTTTTGGCAAGTTAAAATGAGGTCAAATGAAGGTAAGAAATGTTTTAAGTGGCCATATTAGGGTTGGGAGGGCGTGGGGTCCACAAAGAAAAGAATTAAAAAAAACAAAATTAAATTTTTTTCTATTTTTTGAGTTAAATTCGCAGTTGGAAAAAGGGGGACGGCTAGCCGTCCCCGGGACGGTCGAGGGACGGCTAGGAGTCCCCGATTCGTCCCCTGGATGGCTGGCCGTCCCCCTTTGAATCGGGGCCGTTTCCTTCAATTGGGGACGTACCCGATTTTCGGGGTCTTTTGGGGGACGGCTGTCAGCCGTCCCCCAGGTGTCTCCCGTCCCCGAAACGTTTCTGGGACGGGCACGGGGGGTAAAAACCTAGGGGACGCGTCCCCGTGGAACACAGGTTTTCTGTGACCATCTTAAACAAACTTATATTAGCATGTCGAGTACTTTTACCAAGGTTTGCTTTGACCATGATAAAATCGTCAACATCCACCTCATCTCTTATTTTATCTTCAAGAGGCGCAGCTGTCTCCATAACCATTTCACCTTCGAGATTCCCCTCAAAATGCATTTGTTTCTTGGCCTTCTTCTTGGGTGCTTCCTGGTATATGCTAAGGTCATCAACATTCACCTGATACGAAGGCCTTCTTCTTGTCCTTCCCAAGGAGCTCTCAAGCCAAGATGCAGTATTTCTATTAACATCCAAGAGAGGAGTAATTGTAACATTGGCCTCTATCTCCTCGTCTTCCAAATCAATGTGAATTGGCAAAGACCTAGGAGATGGTAGTGTTTCTTGTATCAAAGGTTCATCATGTTGCACTTCTTCTTGAAGTATGGGCTTTGGTGGAGGAACTTCTGTTTCAGCTGTAAGCTGCTCCTGTATAACAATCCCTGTATAATCCAACCTCCTTTTAGCACTCTTTGCTGATCTACTGCCCTTTGTGACCTCTTGAGACTGAACTTTCTCTTTGTTCTTTGGTTGCACTCTTGAAGAAGAGGGAAGAGATGAATGTTTCTTTGGCGGCTCTGCTACTAGAATAGACTCCCTTCTCTTTAGAATCAAGAAAGTCTTACTGTACTCCACCACTTGTCTTGTCCTTTCTTCCACTGTGATGCATTCTTTATGAGCCCAGTTGACCTGTGGAAGAGGTTGCTGCTCAACCTTATTTCTAGTGTAGGCTGGAAGAATTACATCCCCATCATCATCTGATAGCCCTTCAATATCTTCTGATAAGCAATCTTTCATCTGATGAAGGATTAACCTACTATGACTTCGCCTTCGCACCTCATACTCATCCCTACAGTTAACCCAAAAGTCTTCAAGTGCAGGCGTATGAGCATGGTTTTGACCAAGTTTTGATGCATAGAAGCCATGGGGATCATATAATCGTCTCTCGCTGAAAGGCTTGAGACCAAACTTATCTAACTTGTTACCCATTAGTTTAGCTTCTGCGGATGATCTACATGTGTAAATGCCTAAAGCGAAAGGAAAGCTGAAGGCTGGTCTCTTTTTGTTACGCAGACGGGTGTGAACATTTGAAATCTGCTTGAAGAATTCCATGCATACTACCTCATCTGATGGATACTTCGGTAACATAAGTGGAGCTCTTGAATAACCGTACACCTTTAGGTAAGTGAAAGTGGCGAACTGAATAAACCAATCTGCCCATTCTGATATTGCAGCCCTGGCAATGGATGAGATGCGAACATGTAGCTCGTTGTCTAGGTCCCGCACTGTATAAATCAAGAATGCTTCATTCACCCTTTTGTAATGACATGATGCAGCAGTGAATTCCAACTGAGTGTAGTAGTTGTAGACATGTTGAACGTTCAAAGAACCCTCCGTGTTTAACCCTCTGAATTTACCTTGATAGGCAACCAAATAGACTAGGTAGGAGACCATGTGAAATGCATGTCTATGAAAGTACTCAGTTATCTGATGATGTAATCAATCATTGATCAATGTAGGCCAGTCATAGAACTCTGTCTTTTTCATTATATGAGGTATCACGTAGAACATCCAAGGCTGAAACCTTGTTGCATCTGCTTGACCTATGACTCGATTGAGTAGGGTTATTATGATGGCGAATTCGTCATTGAATTGTCCTCTTCCAACATCCTTTGGCAATGTAGAATGTTTCTCTTTCAGCCATCTATGTGCAATCTTCTTGCTGTATTTATCTTGATGTTCTTCCCATATCCTTTCACATTCTTCCATGTTGATAGTGACGCTTCCAGGCCATGGTGGAATGGAGAAGCATTTCTCAATCATATCTGGTTTTAGGCTGCAAATGATTCTCCCATCAACTGATTGTATCTCCCTTGTAGCTGGATTGTAATGCTTGATGCAAGCAATTATGAACTCTAAACTCTGTACTGAGAAAGGTACGGATACTGCTGCAAGAAGGCCTGAATGGGCGACATGCCTGATGGTGGTATTGCCTGCATCTTCTAAAGGACGTATATTGAACACCGGCTTGATGTGATGCAAGTCTGTCTCGGCTGTTTCAATGAAATCATGGTAAAGCACTGATTTGGTCTTGAACTCTGCAGGAGTGTATTCCATTTTGAAAGATTTGAAGATTGACAGTAAACACTCCTAGGTTCAGACAAATTTTGGCAAACTTTCTAAATTTAGCTTGCTGATTTTTCTTCCTCCAACAGACGAATTTTTGAGATTTATTTTGAGATATGGGTTTTGTCTAGAATTTCGTTACAAGCCAACCCAGATCATCCGTTTTTGAAAATATGGAGTGGAGACTGAAAAAGCAGCAAACCCTAATTTTCCCCAAAAAAGCAGAAAAAAGCTGACATTTGGGTATTGTTCTTGAGCATAATCTGAATGGACCCAGTAGATTAGATTTTGAAAACCTTGGCTTCTGACTGAAAAAGCAACAACTTTTAGTTTCTCTGAAAAAGCTGAGGTATGGGTTTTGTCCAGAAGAAGGTTTAGCATAGACCTAGAAGATTAGAAATGGATGAATATGAAGTTTTCCCTGACATGCAAAATAAAAGCAATTGCTGCAACTTAGAGAGAAATCTTCAACAATTTGTCCAGAAGATAGAACAAAAATGGATCAGCTTGCTAAATTTTGATAATATAGGCCTTCTCCTTCTTAAATTTGATGTTCTTGATGAGAAAATATGAAAGAGGAGTTCTTCTTTGATTGCTGAGCTAAAAATATTATGAGAAACCAACAAGTTAGGGTTCTTGAATCTTGAAAAACATAGGTTCGAAGCTGCTGCTCTGTTTCTCTTTGAAGACACCTGCAAGAAAATATGAAAAATAATACATAGAAGTGTCTTTAAATAAGTTTTTGTTTTGAAAACAGCTTCTCAAACCCTAATCTTAAAGAAACCCTAAACCTAATTCATGCCTTGAGGAAAGGCATATTTCTCTTCACGTGAAAATTTTAAAACTTTCGAAAAATAAACTAAGGCATGAAAGAATGGGCACCCTTCTTGAGGTATGTCACCCAGTCTTCCCAGACTTAGCCAAATTTCTATCATTTTCAACTTTTGTTCACTTTCTAACCCTACTTCAGCTCTGTCTCCCGGCTTTTGGATTTACCCGATGAACGAACTGATTCTTCCATTGCGGAGCCTGATCATATCTAACAACTTTGTTTTAGAGATGTCATCTGCTAAAAGCTTCATTTATCCCTTCGAAACGTCAGGTGCCTATCCTTGATAAGGGCACCTATTTCTTCCAGTGTTAGCTATTTTTATGATCTTCAATCTTATGCTTGTCTTCTGACCTTCAGATGATTTCACTATTCCAGGCGTTGCACTTGTCAGATTGACTGGCTATTGAGTTCACTGGATAGCTGAGATGAATCTGAAAGGGGTCTTCTGGATCACTCGTTTCTCGAAACTGACTTCTGGTGGCCTTAAACCCTAGGTGCCTTTCTCCTTCAGGGGTGCCCATAGCTTCCAGTGTTAGTTTTTATTTTTGAATTTTCACTGTTGCTTTCCACTTTTCGCCATTTCTCACACTTTTTCTCCTTTGTTTGCCTGGCGATATCTGATGACTGCTGACTCTAACGAACGAGCTGACGGATTCGTTGGAGAGCTGGATCTAGTCTGAGGAAGTCATGTTGGAGAAGTCTTCAACAAATTTGACCATCTGCTATCTCAAAAGTTTGGGCGCCCTTCTTGAAGTATGGCGCCCAGCTTCTCCAGAGTTAGATTTTCTTCTGTGTTATTTGTCTTCAATCTTCAAAATATCTCTTTCCGTGACTCCTATTCGTCTTGAATTTGCCAGTGACTGGATGATCCGACGAGCATACCAACTAATTCGTTGACTGCTGACTCTGACGAACGAGCTAACGGATTCGTTGGAGAGCTGGATCTAGTTTGAGGAAGTCATGTTGGAGAAGTCTTCAACAAATTTGACCATCTGCTATCTCAAAAGTTTGGGCGCCCTTCTTGAAGTATGGCGCCCAACTTCTCCAGAGTTAGATTTTCTTCTGTGTTATTTGTCTTCAATCTTCAAAATATCTCTTTTCGTGACTCCTATTCGTCTTGAATTTGCTAGTGACTGGATGATCCGACGAGCATACCAACTGATTCGTTGCGGAGCTGGGATGATTCTGAGCAACATTGTTCTGGATAAGGGAACCCTAATTTTGGCTTTTGGCCTCTTGAAAAGCTGGGCGCCTTTCTCCTTTAGGGGCGCCCATGGCTGGCAGTGTTAGAAAATTTTATTAGTTTTTCAACTTTCACCTCGTTTCTCGTGTTTCCATTGCCTTTGGCTAAGAAGATGAAAATTTTTCTAAGGCATGGAAACATGGGCGCCTTTTCTTGATAGGGGTGCCTGAAATCTCCAAACTTAGATAAAATTTTGACATTTTTCATATTTCAACTTCCTCAGTTTGTTCCTCGTTTCTCGTGCACATTGTTCATCGACAGTCTCTGTTTGATGCTCGAACTCTTGATTCTGACACCTGGCAGCTGACTGACTTCTATGAATGACCTTGGATCTCCAAAGCAGCTTCTGAAAAAGCAGAATAGACCCAGTAGAGTAAAACTGACCTTTTTGTGATTCTGACTGCACCAGTCTGATGAGGAAGTATTTTAAGCCAATCAAAATCAGTCTTAACCCTAACGGCCAAACTTTCTAGTTTTAAAAATTTTCTATTTTTAGAAAATTTTACAAGTATCCATTTCGTAAGAAACCCAGAAAAACCCAGAAAAAGTTTCTATTTTTATAAAACTACTAAAAATAGAAATTTTCCTAAAATTTAGGGATGAAAAACTGAAATCTGAGTATTGTAGGTTTAATCTTTTTGGACCGACCCAGATTGTCAGATTTTGAAAATCTCAAGTTAATGACCCCCATGCAAGACATGTAGACCCCCATTTTGACCTTTTCTGACAGATTTAACAATATCTTGACTCAATTCTTCAAAATGCTTAAGTGTAGCAAAAATTTTAATTTGGGGTACAACACAATATATGGCAGTTTTAAATGTGCACCTAATTAGATGTAGACCGGCTCCCTAAGAGTACATCCGCTCTAATTTACCTTGGGTGTATTTACCTACTTCCTCCATGCCCTCTTGGGAGAATTCGTTGTTCTTCATATATCCCTTCGATTGAGAGGTTATGATGTTATGAATAGTGATATCCATTGGAACAAACATGTCCCTTAGATTCGAATTTTACTAACCATACTCTAATTGCTTGTTTAGACAAATCATGCCTTTTCATAATGGTTATTGTATTTCTCTATTTCGATATTGCCTACAATTCCATGGCGGCATCTTATGTGGCCCGATAGTGGTTAGATTGGCAGATATTATTCATATTATATCATGTATTGAATATCCAATTAGCTCCTTCCGTAACTTGTTTCCTGGGAAGGACAAAGACAATACAAGGCTCAAAATAATATTTGTGTTCTCCCTTCATGATTTAATATTGCCTTTGGTCTTATCGAATGTCATAGGGTAGCGCCCAATTTCCATATCGATCAACCTTCATAGCGGTAGTCTTCAGAACCAAAGCCGATAATAGTCTCACCTAGCGTAGTAATACTCAAAATGAAACACCTGGTAAAACTCTGTTGATTGCCTTGACTCAAACAACTTCCAAAAAGCAGACAACGGTGATTTAAGGTGACGGAAATTTAAGTGTAATCGGCTCCATCCAGAATCTCATCCCCACGATCAATCATATATACACGTCTCTTTCAATGTAGCACCCAATGCTCAATTATATGTTGTGAGCCACCGTGATTTCCTTTTCAAAATTCCACCCCAGCCATATACCGGTTAATAGCAATTATCTCAGGCGGAAGATGATCTACGATAACAATATGAATATGTAATGTTCCTAATATTATCGTTTAATATTCATAATGTTATTTGTATATAATTTTATATATTTTTAATATTATTATAATGGTTACAATGTTTAAAATATTAATATTATGATATCTTATAGTTGTTTATTTAGTATTATCTCTTTTATGATTATCACATAAAATAATATCTGTTAGTTTTAATTTATGATTTTATACTATAATATCCATTATATTTATAATCATAATTATGGTATTACAAAGATATATATATATAAATATTGTAATTATAAATTATCTTTGGTAGTTGTTATTATAATCTTTATTTTAAAATATGTATTTTGAATTGCAGGACATGACAGTCCTCCCCTCCCAAATTTGCTTGTCCTCAAGCAACTTAAGGTTTGGGTGATCAAGCATCTCGGTTTCCTCTAGTTGAGAAGGCCCTAATTTTTACCTTGAATCCTTAATCTAAGGGTTTAGAGAACACCTCTCTCTTGATTGAGATTCAGGTTGAGGATTTGCACACACCTTAAAATCTTTCACCCTCATTAAACTAGTTAGTAGATCATGGTTATTTACCCCAATAATAAATAGTGGATTTAAATGTTACTAAACTCCTGGTTAATTATTAATTCGATCCAAGTACTCTAACATCCTTGGATGGTTCAACCATAAGAGTATGGGAAGCATGACTTGATGGGGAGCCTAGGATCCATCATGCCAACTCTTTCCCTTCCTCTTATGATTTAGCCTCTTGGGTTTGCTTAGTTCCCTCTTTTATAGAAAAAGTTCTCTATTATCGGTCGCAATGACTGACATTATCAGACGCAATGTCCGCCATCAGTCACAATGACCGCCATTATCGAACGCAATGTCCGCCATCAGTCGCAATGACTGCTATTATCAGACGTAATGTCCGCTATCGGTCGCAATGACTGCCATTATCGGACGCAATGTCTGCCATCGGTCGCAATGACCGCCATTATTGGACGCAGTGTCCGCCATCGGTCGCAATGACCGCCATTATCGGACGCAGTGTCCGCCATCGGTCGCAATGACCGCCATTATTGGACGCAATGTCCGCCATCGGTCACAATGACCGCCATTATCGAACGCAATGTCCACCATCGGTCACAATGACCGCCATAATCGGACGCAATGTCCGCCATCGGTCACAATGACCGCCATTATCAGATGCAATGTCCGCCATGGGTCGTAATGACCGCCATCTTGAGAAAGCTTCATTCTTTAAAGGAGTCTCCTTTTTCTATTCTTCCTTCGTTGTACCTCCTCCTTTTATTTGGTTCTTTACCTTTATCTTCTGAAACTTGACTAGAGTTGGCTTCCATGCTGAAAGCTTGTCTTCCTTTTTGTCCACATCTGTGTCCTGGTTCCCGAATTTCCTCACATTTGCGAGACCAATCTGTCCTTGTAAGGTTTTTCTTACTGCATTGGTGCCCTGGATTCCATATATTTCTGCAATCAAACCACAAACCCTTCCTTTTTAGGTCTTCCATTGCTTGACACATATGTCTATGATCTTGCTTCCTGTTATAGTATGAGCATATTTTTGGTAGATCTTCCCTCCTTGACCTTTCTTCCTTGTGAGGGATTTTGGATGATGAGGTAGAGTTCTTGGGTTTGTCCCTCGGCTCACTTTCTTCATATTTCATAGCCTTCTGAATAGCTTCATCTAGGCGATTGGGTTCTAATGCACTCACCATACTTCTGACTGATCCTCTTAGACCCTCTATGAACAAATAGGTGAGTCTCTCTTGGGAAATTTCAGGGACCATGACTGCTAGTCTTTGAAACTCGGTGGCATAACTTTCTATAGTGCCTTCCTGCCTTACTCGTGTGAGTTCCGTAAAGTACCATTCTGGGTGCCTTTGGTCGAATCTTTTGATTAATTTTTGAGTAAAGTCATCGTAGGTGGTAACCTGTTGATGACCTTGAGTTATTAGGCCGTGGTGCCACCAGTCATGGGCCATCCCGGTTAGGTGTAAAATGGAAAACTTGATGGCATTTGCTTCTGTCATTGGTCTTAGAGATAAATAGGTATCTAACTTTTGAACCCAAGATCGTGCGGTGGTCTTCCCTTCTTTGTCAAAGTTGGGGAGGGTTAGTTTTCTTACCCTACTGTTGAGATCCTTATCGGTTGGATCATTCTTCCTTCTTAGGGCAGTTCTTTGTTTGGCCTCGCAATAGTCTTTAAAAGGCACGAGCTCTCTCATTTCAGGATCAAGCCTATAATACGCTACAACGATTTCATCCACCTCCTCTCCGGGGGATCTATTGTTATTGTTTCCTCCCATGGTTTCTTCACTTGGCAAGAATGAGGGTCGGGCGGGTCTAGCACTTGTAGTTTGTGTGTGATTGTTATTGTTAGAGTTTGCTTCCTTTGCATTATTGCTGCTCAAGTTTTGGAGGGCTTGAAGTAAGGCTTGGGTTTTCTTATCACTACTCTCCATGAAAGCCCTAAGTTCATCTCTTAATGGTTCACCTAGGAGGTCGTTTCCTAGGTCATTATTCCTAGAATTTCTTCGGTGGTAGGTTTGCATTACTTTCCATGGGATGGCAGGATTTTTGCTCTGATACCACTGTAATGTCCTTGGTATGAGGATTGGTGTAAGAATACTATTTCAATAAGGAGGAATAGCTTCTACTTCAAAACTAAGCTCTATAATATAATATCAATTAGGGCATCAGCAATAGTTGCTATTCTGATGTGTCCTTTTAATTCTATGTCCTGAAGTTAAGATAGGTTGGTGCTCGACTTCAGACCATTACTTCTAATTGGTACTGGCTGGTATGTGATTAATTTGGTGTTGTTCCAATATATGGCAGTTTTAAATGTGCACCTAATTAGATGTAGACCGGCTCCCTAAGAGTACATCCGCTCTAATTTACCTTGGGTGTATTTGCCTACTTCCTCCATGCCCTCTTGGGAGAATTCGTTGTTCTTCATATATCCCTTCGATTGAGAGGTTATGATGTTATGAATAGTGATATCCATTGGAACAAACATGTCCCTTAGATTCGAATTTTACTAACCATACTCTAATTGCTTGTTTAGACAAATCATGCCTTTTCATAATGGTTATTGTATTTCTCTATTTCGATATTACCTATAGTTCCATGGCGGCATCTTATGAGGCCCGATAGTGGTTAGATTGGCAGATATTATTCATATTATATCATGTATTGAATATCCAATTAGCTCCTTCCGTAACTTGTTTCCTGGGAAGGACAAAGACAATACAAGGCTCAAAATAATATTTGTGTTCTCCCTTCATGATTTAATACTGCCTTTGGTCTTATCAAATGTCATAGGGTAGCGCCCAATTTCCATATTGATCAACCTTCATAGCGGTAGTCTTCAGAACCAAAGTCGATAATAGTCTCACCTAGCGTAGTAATACTCAAAATGAAACACCTGGTAAAACTCTGTTGATTGCCTTGACTCAAACAACTTCCAAAAAGAAGACAACGGTGATTTAAGGTGACAGAAATGTAAGTGGAATAGGCTCCATCTAGAATCTCATCCCCACGATCAATCATATATACATGTCTCTTTCAATGTAGCACCTAATGCTCAATTATATGTTGTGAGCCACCGCGATTTCCTTTTCAAAATTCCACCCAAGCCATATATCGGTTAATAGCAATTATCTCAGGAGGAAGATGATCTACGATAACAATATGAATATTGTTGGCGTAAGAACTAACACCTCTGGAGTGTGAGTTTGTACGGACAGCTATGCACACTACGTAATGAGTGCTCTTCAAATCAGGAGGGGAAGCTCCCTCGTTGTACTGGAATGCATGAAATAGAAAACTAAACTAATGTCCTATTTTTTTGTTCTCAGCTGGTAGAGGCACAAGGTTAAGAAAACCTAGAACGTTGCAGCTAAGTATTTTCTGGTTTCGCAGATCATGTAACTACAACTAAGCTAACTTCTTTAATATCTATCCAATTTCCTCAAGAAACAGAGCATGAGGAAATGGAGCAGGAATGTATTGTACGATAAACTCCAGGTGCGGGCTCACAACATGAAGGCAAGGTAGGCGCAACTATTTGCTAATCCGGGAAGAAGTTTATTAAAACAAACAAATGAACGGTAAACCTGGTACAGCTTCACAACATGAAGGCAAGGTAGGCGCAACTATCTGCTTGGCTGAATGAGTCTACTATAACACACATCATACGATAAGCTTTGAGTACAGTTTCGCAACATGAAGGCAAGGTAGGCGCAACTATTTGCTCTTCTGAATAGGCTTATAATAAACAAAACAAAAGGTAAGCAACTGGGACAGTAGATTGTATAGACGCAACACGCATGCAATAACGATCAAACCAGCAACCCCATTTAACTAAGGTCGAATAAACACCATAACAATAACATGAAGGCAAGGTAGGCGCAGCAATTTATTATAACAGCAATTACTCTTTGAACAGATACAATAATAGCAATACTGCAGGCAAGGTAGGCGCAACATGTATGCTATCAAGCAAAAGTTAAATTACAAATGAGCTTAAAGCTCTTATTTATAGACTTCAAGGTGTAGGCAACCCTAAAATCACCTTTAGTCAACTAAAGTCTTGCAATGCATGCAAGATAAGAGTATAGATGAGATGGAAGCTCAAGACTTCGAAGTTATCACAGTTCATTTCGGTAAGAGTACTCGTCAGACAGATATTGATCTCCTACAGGTTGCTACAGATAGCGCCAAGGATAGGATGGTGAAAGATGGTGAAGATAAATCAGCTCTCAAGGCTGAAATACAGCAGCTTCGCCAGTACATTTCTAGCCTTGTACATAGGACAGGGGATGTTGTCACCACGCTTCCACATATGTTAGAACCACCAACAGAGCAGGGTCAGATTGATCTCTTGGTTGCATATGGTAAGCGATTGGAGGAATGGGAAGAGGAGTTTGTTGCTAGAGGCCGCCTTGTACTTACATAATTATATCAATTGCGGTATAATGCACGTGAGCTTCGTCTACGACTTCAAGATGAGGAACGTGATTTGGCCATTAGTAGACCCAGGGATGAGATTCTGATTGCCAACTTGGGAATGTCATTTGATTCAGTCACAGAGGCAGAAGATAAAGAAGAGGTCTACGTTTGGAGAACACAGTTGATCTTCAAGGCAGAGATAGAAGGAAAGATAGCATCTGAGGTGGCTGAGAGCAGAGAGCATGTTACTAGTGCACTCCGCTATATAAGAGACTTTGTGTCTCAATTACCATGTGTATATCAGCGTGTGGGTGGTGACTATGTTGAGCTTGCTGACATCCAGTTAGAGCTCCAAGCACTTATTCACGGTATTTTCAGTGGTGAGACCGTTGGCTGTAAGATGAATCAGCTTACAGCCATGTCAACATTGTTTGATGAGGCAATCAGGAGAAAGGGTGAGTTCCAGTGTCAGATGACTAATGGAGAAGACATGTTGCACAGACATAGGATTCTTCGCCAGAGCTTCAGTTCCCCAGATGGAGATGCAGTCAACGACCTCGTAGATGGGTTAATTTCTCAAGATCAGGGCCAGTAGACTTCAGTTAAAGGCGTCCCACCTTTTCCAAGATAGACATTAGACACAGGAGTTAAACTCGAGGCTTCTTTCCGAGTTAACTGGTTGTTACACATTGCATGCCATGTCTTTCTTGGAAATATCTACATATACTTGGAGATTAGATTAGATTTTTCAGTTGACTGATGATAGCATTCCAGTTGACTTGCTTTCAATAAGGACGTGCATGTTGCACCTTGTCCATTTAGATTAGATGTTTCAGTTAACTGATGATAGTTTCCCAGTTAACTGTATAGTTTCATTCAATTAGGGTTTAGGAATAAGATCTTGCATGCATTGCAAGACTTTAGTTGACTCAAGGTGATTTTAGGGTTGCCTACACCTTGAAGTCTATAAATAAGAGCTTTAAGCTCATTTGTAATTTAACTTTTGCTTGATAGCATACATGCTGCGCCTACCTTGCCTGTAGTATTGCTATTATTGTATCTATTCAAAGAGTAATTGCTGTTATAATAAATTGCTGCGCCTACCTTGCCTTCATGTTATTGTTATGGTGTTTATTCGACCTTAGTTAAATGGGGTTGCTGGTTTGATCGTTATTGCATGCGTGTTGCGTCTATACAATCTACTGTCCCAGTTGCTTACCTTTTGTTTTGTTTATTATAAGCCTATTCAGAAGAGCAAATAGTTGCGCCTACCTTGCCTTCATGTTGCGAAACTGTACTCAAAGCTTATCGTATGATGTGTGTTATAGTAGACTCATTCAGCCAAGCAGATAGTTGCGCCTACCTTGCCTTCATGTTGTGAAGCTGTACCAGGTTTACCGTTCATTTGTTTGTTTTAATAAACTTCTTCCCGGATTAGCAAATAGTTGCGCCTACCTTGCCTTCATGTTGTGAGCCCGCACCTGGAGTTTATCGTACAATACATTCCTGCTCCATTTCCTCATGCTCTGTTTCTTGAGGAAATTGGATAGATATTAAAGAAGTTAGCTTAGTTGTAGTTACATGATCTGCGAAACCAGAAAATACTTAGTTGCAACGTTCTAAGTTTTCTTAACCTTGTGCCTCTACCAGCTGAGAACAAAAATATAGGACATTAGTTTAGTTTTCTATTTCATGCATTCCAACACAACGAGGGAGCTTCCCCTCCTAATTTGAAGAGCACTCATTACGTAGTGTGCATAGTTGTCTGTACAAACTCACACTCGAGAGGTGTTAGTTCTTACGCCAAAAGTTTTCTGGCGCCTCTGATTAAATTGATGTTTTGATTCCAGACTTAGTCATTTCTTCGTTTTGCCTTCTGATGCTTCAAACTGCCGCTGACGATGAATAATGAACCCCACTGACTGAATAATGGATTCATTGCATGACTAGAAGTATTCTGCATCCAATGACTATATATGAGGGATTTGAAAATTGTATTAAGAAGCCCAAAAGAATGAGCGCCCCTATTCTGTGATAGCTCAAACACCATTTTGACAAAAGTGTGATTTTCATCTGAACACCATACTTTGACCCTTGATATCGGGAACTGGAATGTTCCGATACGCGTGCCGCCTGTCTTGCTGTACAATTTGGTCAACTTGCAAGAGATGTTCTTGGAGACGAGAAGCCAGAAAATTGCTTTTAAGGCCTCTAAAAGAAAATCGCCTTTTTCAAAGAAAATTATATTCTTACACTTAGTCATTTTTTGAACTGCCTTCAATCAGCTCTTCTTTACAACATTATCATCTTGACCTCGCACGTACGAGCATTCGCCAAATCCCGGAGGTTGTCGGCTAGACTCGTTGGATAGCTTGAGTAATTGCACACAAGTCTTGTGAAGACTGTAATTGCAAATAACCCCGTCTGGCAGGCCTAAAGGAGAATCGCCCCTAGCCTACAGCTGTGCAGCTTTGTGTAGCTACGCTTCACCATCCTCTGTTTTACGTGCTCGGTAGGACCTCTGTCACAGTTACTCAGAACATCGGATCGTCTTGTGAATGGATACACTGCAAAACTGAACTGAGCTGGAAGAGATCTCAGGAAGACCTCAATTGCAAATTCATCCATCAAACAGGTCTTATTCAGGATCGCCCCTGGGCTACAGGGGAGCGGATTTGCATTCTGAAAAACTTCTTCTGACATGTATCCTGCCTGCAATTTCCACTTCTAACGCTGATAACTGGATTTCTGTACTGGATACGCTTTCGCTTGATAGCTCGTTGAAAAGCCAAACTAATTCTGCAAAGACTGAAACCATCAAAACACACATGCATCTAGATTTGGGCCTTCAAAAAGAAAATCGCCCTTGGGCTAGAAGGGAGCGGATCTGCATTTCTAAACTGCCTCCTTGATGAAAACACTCTTTGTAATCTCTGCTTCTGTCTTCGTTTGCCGGAGTTCTGCAACTCGGATGATCTTACTTCATGGCTAATCGGAAAGCTGACTGAAAACTGAACATAATGAATGTATCCTTCATCCAAAACACTCAAATCTTGACCTTCAAATGGAAGGGCGCCCCTGGGCTACAGGGGAGCGGATTTGTTTTGAATTCATTGATTTTCACCATTTTATGCTTTGCAAACGCTGTATCCATCACTGCGGTTGACCATGTCAAAGCGTTGTGATTGCTGAGGTGTGTGGATGACTATACTTCATCATTTTCACATGTACGGACACTATAAAGTTGATTTGCACATTGATTGCGTAAGTGTCTACTACGTTACATAGTGAAAAGTTCCGAGACCTAGAATATTTTAGCACTATTTGCCAATCTGAAAATCCCCTCCATCAAAAAGCATTATTTCCAACATCTTTTATCATAGAGCGTTCCTCTTTGAGTTTCAAGCTTAGATATTAACACCTGGTACTGGCCGACTGCCATTGATGACCCCGAAGATCCTAACTTTTCTCCAGAAAAAGTGAAAACTACCCACCAGCCTTAAACTGACTTTTAACTGAAACTGACTTCACCACTGTGATTGTGATGTGAAATAAGCCAATCAAAATTAATTTCAACCAATTCTGACAAGTTCCTATTTTTTAGGGTTTCAAGCTAAAAATAGATTTCAGAAACCCTAATTTTCAAAATTTTCAAATTTTGCTAGTATCTTCCTGGTATCACACTGACTAAAAGCCCATACTTTATTTGCCCAAAAATTGAGTTTTGATCCCACTTTTACAAGGTTTAGACCATTTTAAGCAAAATGCCTTAATTAAGCAAAAATTTCGGTTTGGGTACAACAAATATGTGATGTTCCTAATATTATCGTTTAATATTCATAATGTTATTTGTATATAATTTTATATATTTTTTAATATTATTATAATGGTTACAATGTTTAAAATATTAATATTATGATATCTTATAGTTGTTTATTTAGTATTATCTCTTTTATGATTATGATATTATCACATAAAATAATATCTGTTAGTTTTAATTTATGATTTTATACTATAATATCCATTATATTTATAATCATAATTATGGTATTACAAAGATATATATATATATATAAATATTGTAATTATAATATTATCTTTGGTAGTTGTTATTATAATCTTTATTTTAAAATATGTATTTTGAATTGCGGGACATGACAGAAAGAGAAGTTTTTGATGAAGAAGATTGTTTGGCAAAGCTCCAAGATGATTCCTTTGAGCTGGTTGGAACCACTAAGGAGGTGTTTGTTGCTTCCAAAACTTTCAAAGCAGCGTTCAATGATTCTTCGTTTGAGTTGGGGGCTGCCATAGCCTTTGATCAAAAAGACAATGAGGAGGATGAAAAGCTAGAAGACCTTATGGCTCTTGAAGAGAAAGAGTTAAAGAGTTTTATGAACACAAGTTTGATTTTACCATTCAAGAAGTTGATGGCAAACATGGAGTCAAAAAAATTGTGGAGTATGATCTTCTCCATGACATTGAGCATTCTCCGCTAGTTGGTGGCGAAAAACAAGAATGTTGGAGCAGCTTTGAGGGCAGCGAAGACGAAAAACAAAGTTCTGATTTTGAAGAGCAGCCAACCAACAATCCACCATCCTTGCATGTTCTTGAGATGGAAGATCAAGTCAAAGGGTCCTTTGAAAGAGAAGTGTGGATTCTATCACAATTTGATCGCACACATAGCTTAGTTGAAGAGCTTTACTGGAAGGTTCAGCTTGAACAGAGACAAAATGGAGTTAAGGGTGAAGTTGTTCTTCCCAACTTGCAACTATCAGAGACTCTTTGGAGAATTGAAGTCAGAGCATGTGCACTTGATTGAAGATCGAGATCATGCCATTGAAGTTGCAAAGAAGACCATTGGTGCTTTCTAAGAAAAGGAGAAGGTTGATGAGCTCACTTTGGAGCTCGAATCAACATAGGACATGTTGAAAGAAACTCAATTGGCTCTAACAGAGGTTGAAGATCAATTTGTTGACTTCAAACTTTTCAAGGAGCAAGAGGGTGCACAAAGAGCTGAAGAAATCAAGCAAGTGATTGGAGAGCTTGATAGTCTTCAAGAGGAGTTTGATCTTGAGAGCGTCTCAAGAAATTCAGAAGTTGCATATGCAGATTCAGAGCAGCAAGATGAAAGGCATGACTTTCAAGTCTTTGACAATCCCCTCTTTGGAGTGGATGTTGAGGAAAGTTATGATAATCTTCTCTTTTTGATGGATAATGTGGCATCAAACCAAGAGGAAATCTCTTTTGACACTAATGTCGAAGGGGAAATTCCTAGCACTTCTTCTAGCAGTGGGATGACGATACATGAAGACTTTACTGTTGTTCCTAGTCTATCCACCCTTCAAGAGATGAAGAATCAAGAATCAAGGAGGAATGGAGTCACTAATCTTGAGTGGCAATAAAGAATTGATTGGCACTCTGATGAAGCGTTTATTCATTATCTGATGCAAATGCTGGTTAGGTTCCTATCGAATTTCATGCTTGCACCACCTTCTTTGAGAATAACTGGATACAAAATGGAGTTTGACGAGGGGTTACTTGAATCCTTCCCACAACTCTTGTCTCATGATTTCGAATTCAACTTTTTCACATTTGTTGAATATTTCTTGGAGTTTTAAGGGGTGATGATTCAAATAGAACGTATTGATCAAAGCGTTCTAATCAGAGTAATTCTTTATCTGTGAAATGGTTCTTCTCTACTTATGATTTGGGATCCCGACATAATATTGCATTTGATATGTGACAAGGTGTGTTGGAATGATAAGCCTCAAATTTTCAGCTCATTGAGTGTTGTTACCTTCTTTATCAGCCATTTGATGAACATTTCTGATCTTCAATTGGAGTTTTGGAGAGAAAAGTTGAGCAACAAATGGTTCTTGGTGTAATGTCCCTTACCCAACCTTGTCCTAGGACTCGCTTGTTTGCCCTAGAATTCATTTGTTGATTAGGATTAGGGTTTCTTCCTTCCAAATGAGTATTCTCATTATTCCATAACTCTAGATTGGGATCCTGTATTCATCCATATTGACACATATCCATTAGCATTAATATCTATATATCAAAAATAAGACAATCATAATGCAATTATGCAGACATAATCATACTTGTAAATTGAAAACATAAGAAGAGTCACCCAGCCCATCAAGAGAGGAGAATCCCTAAGGGCCTACGGTCTACCAACTTCCAATGCCCAACCCTTATCTCAGGCCTGTGGGGCAGAATGCTTAGGTGGAACCCTCACCCCTCCATGACCCAACCCTTGCAATGGGCTTGTGGGGCAGACTGCCCAACCCTTGTTATGGGCCTGTGGGGTAAATTGCCCAACCCATGGGCCTGTGGGGCAGACTACCCAACCCTTGCTTTGGGCCTGTGGGGCGGAATCTGGGTGAGGTTTTTAGATGAACCACTTAAGTTATGACTCAGCTCTCCTAGCGGGATTACAAACACAATTTAGACAATCGATATGCAGTCATTAGTATTTCATTTGTATTTACACATTTTAATAAGCGTATTTAATATGATCAAACAATTCCTTGAGTCCTAATATGAAGGTATATCAGAATACAAAACTAAATTGAGAAATATTCATGTCTACATGTTCATTATATTCTTTTGCAATTCAATACATCCTGCAAGTCCAATATTTGCAAAAATCAAATATAAATGTAGATTAATCATTATTAAAGCCATATCTATAGAAGATAAACCATTTGGCCTCTGATTAGTGAAAGACTACACAATCCGCCTAAGTTCAATGCCAATTTCTAGTATAATGAGTCTATTTCCAAATTCGATATCAAGAAGGCATGGTTCTGACACATCAGAGGGGACTATGCACATTCCAATGAATAAAGCATATCAATTATTTTTAATAATACATAGAATGGTTGGGCATATAAGGTTCATGCAACATTGTTATGTCAAATTGAGAACAACTAAATATTAAAGCTAAGTGAGTAGTCTCACCTGATTGGCTGTCTTCCCATGACTCATTATTCCTTAATCGTCTTCTTTCAACCTTATCCATATATATATTCTTTCCTTATTCATATATATTCTTTATTCATTGATAATGATATTATTCATTATAAGATTTATCTATATCTATGAATATATACTTGTATGCCTATATATATAAATATATATTAAATGACTCTATATTCCAATGCATAACAATCATTGTTGCTGCTGTTTTGTTTCTCCATGTTATTCCCTCTTCCTTATTTTCCTTCCTTCTATTTATACTATTCAAGGTAGGTGACTCATGGGGGGAATGTATTGTTTGGTGAAAGAGGTGACTTTTCATAAAATATATCCTTTTGTTAGATTTAATTGCTGCCCTTAAAGACTTATTATCACAATAATATCTATTTTGGAAAATAATATATTATTACTATAATTATGACATTTCAGATTTATATACTTATTTTATTATTTTATTTTGATGTTTTATTGAATATATTTTAATATTAAAGTATAATAATAAAACCAATTTGCTAATAGCTTATTATTATTTTATTCTAATGTATTACAATCTTTGATGTGTAATGATTATAATATTTATTTATTATTATTATTTTGATATTAAGTTATTTAATACTAGAATGAAATAACAATAATTTGCCTATATATTATTATTATATTTGTTATTTATATATGTTTATATTGATATGGTACATATTTATTTTATATTTAATCTTAATATATCTATTTATTTTATTTATTAATTTATTAGTATTTTAACACTTGGTCTTTATGGTATTTGCTATTTTGAGGACATGACACTTGGTTGTGATGAAATCTTCAGTGAGGTTGCTTTCGGTTGTGGATATGAGCAGAAATGATATTTTGGATGCTGATTTTTAGTTTTGCAGCAGCTATCTATCTCCTTGGATGTCGATTTTCCTTAAGTCAGATCTCAAGTTGATCATTTTTATCTTGTTTGGTAGTTGGTGTATTCAATTTCAGACTTTCCAACCTCTTTCCAAAGGTCATTTATGGCTTCAAATGAGAGAAATGGTGATTTGGATTGAGCATAATCAACTATTGGATAGAAATCGTGTTCATTCTTGTGACTATCTTTGTACATTCTCTTGTACAAATGTCTGGGGCATCGAACCATTGCTTGTTTGGGCTTGGCATTTTGAGTCTCTTACTGCAAAGATCATGTTTGATGCTTTGAGAAGTTATGTTGATGTTTTTGAATTGATTAGATCAATTTTTTTTGTGTTCAGAAAGGTTGGAGCAGTGGCTTATGAGTTGGAGTTACCAGCAAGCAACAAAGTTCACAATGTCTTCCACGTGTCTCACCTCAAGAAGGCGCTTGGGCACAACGTTGTTGCTTCAATAGATTTGCCTCCTTTGGATGAGGAGGGGCAGTTGGTGTTGGTTTTAGAAGGGATGATTGATTCCAGAGAACGTTCTTTGAGGAGAAGGACAATCAAAGAATACTTGGTGAGGTGGAAGAATTTACCTTTGGAGGATGCAACTTGGGAGAATAAGGAGATCCTGCAGCATCTAGACTTGTGATTGGAGAATAAGGAGATCCTGCAACATCCAAACTTGCGATTGGAGAATGAGGAGATCTTGCAGCATCCAAACTTGCGATTGGAGAATGAGGACATCTTGCAGCATCTAGACTTGCAATTGGAGAATGAGGTGATCCTGCAACATCCAAACTTGTGATTGCTTGAGGACAAGCAATTTTGGGAAGGGCGGATTGTAATGTTCCCATTTTAGCCATTAGCTCTTCCGTGTCTGATGAAATGTACCCCCTTACTTTTTTGGGATTTATGAACACAATAAACCAGCATCCACACACTGATTAGCGTTAGCTCCAAAGCCCAATCAGCTCATAAAGTAACCCTCACCAAGAATGTTCACCAAAATCCCAGTATGGGCGAGGTGATAGCATATGGTTTGGAGATCGTTAGGAAAATCAGAACTGAAAGTACAATTTATTTGCTATGCAGGCATCCACAAGCGATGGGAATACTCCACTTATTCAGTGGGTGAGATTATTAAAACTTATTAAGGTGACAAGCCAGCCATGTAACCACACTTCCACTTGAACAATGGCGAGTATACAATCCTCACGACCACTTATTTCGTGGGGGGAATACAACATTAATGAAAGATTATTTATTAAACTTGACCACTCAATCGTGCGAGTATAAAACAAACTAAATTGCAGCAATGTAAACAACAGCTGTTAGTACTACTAATCAACTTACAAACAAATGACATACAGTTGCAACATATCAAAGATAAGCTTCCAAAAACAATTGATGGTTAGAGTAACACTTCCTCTAACTCTTACAATGATACAATGATATAGAATTGAAGCACAAAACAGCAATATGATGAAAATATGCAAGTCTGATCAGAAATAGCATTAATAGAAAATCAGACCAGCAACATGAATACTCACATAAATGGACGAAACTCGTCTGAATCAGCTCAGAATGCCTCCAAACCACAGTTGATCAACAGCTAGAAGCAAGGCGTCCAATTCCCAATGAAGATTCGAGCCATAAACAAAAGATAACATAAGGCATGAATTTCAATGCTAACTCCAAATGGTACGACCCCTCAAGGAGGTCGACTTTCTCTTAAAAATCAGAAACTTAATGATAAAATCTGCAAACTTGCAGAAAGGGTCACCCTTCACAGAGAAACAGCATGAGCGAATACCCAAAATGAAAAGAAATTCGCTGACGAAGCTATGAACAGAAACTTGCTTCAGCCATGGTGAACCAGCAACTCAGAAAACAAGCTATACATCAGCAACCTGTTTGATAACATCAAATTTGAAGCTCCATCTACACTCCAATGTTAAGTACACTCTCATAGACCCACCTAGGAAGCCATAGTTTCAGGCTCGAAGGATGGATTGCAAAATGCTAAGTTTCCCCTTAGCCAGGTTCTGGATTTCAAACTGGCAACATAACTTTACTTTTCAAAAATCAAGCATCTAAAACAATGAGCAAGGCACTAATATATAAACTTCAATTGGCAAGTGAAGCAATCTGTAACTCCCATAAGTCGAAACAATTCATCTCCCAAAGGGATGCCACCTTCTAACATTTACTTTATTTAAAATATCAAAACATTCTCCTTTAGGCGTCCATTTCAATTTGCAACAATAAACATTTAAAATAATCAATAAATGCATATAAAGTTTGACCCCCTTTATGTCCCCTTCGTTAAAACAACTTGAAGTCATCAAGCCTAGGCGTGGGGTACAACTCCAAGAAATAAAATTGACTAAGTCTGGAACTCAGCCCAAGGAGGGATAGAAGCAAAAAACAAAAACCAATACTCAAACTAATTCTGCCAGAAATAGAATGATGACCTGAGCAGAACTACTGATGATGCCACTGCTAAAATTAGACTTACTAAAAATAGCCAATACCATAAATAGTAAGTTAACTTCAAACTCTTCAAAAAACCAAACTGAACATTCACACTGACCAAAATAGAAATGTGAACTGTAGATGATTGAACTGCTGCTAGAATGATACTGCTATAAATAAACTTACTAAAAATAGTAACTGCTATAAATAGTAATTTTGCAAAATTTCATTTGAGCAGTAATCATGATTTATTAAAAATAGTAAGTGTTTCCAAACGCCTTCTGATCACAAACCGGGAAGCCAACTCGACTTACTATAAATAGTAAGTGCCTAGAAAAGTTATCAGATGGAGATGCATGATACACCATTCTGAAGCTCTCTAAAAACCTAGAAAACTCCACCAGACATGAATCAAAAAATCTTGCATACAAACCCTAAAAATTGCATTTGAGACCTCCTAAAAATAGGAAACCCTAATTTTCAATTATGCTTAGCCTACGAATTTCCGGAAATAGGCTAAATCCTCAAGAAGAGCGTAGGGCTAAAATGGGGACATTACAGTGCACCCTTCCCAAAATTGCTTGTCCTCAAGCAATCTCACCACACTCCAAGAAAACAATTTGATCCTTACTATGCCAAAAGGAAACCAACACTGTAAGGACCCACCATGCTGATGTTGCACCTCACTAATCTCACCAACACAATCAAAATTCCAAAACTGTTTTTTCTTCCTTCCAAACATGTAGCCCATTTTGACAGCCCTGAAAGTAACGAAAACATAATCTTGCAACATTCCTTGACCAAAAAGCTCTAAGGAGTCTAAATCTGCAACATCGAAGTCTAACACATTCTTGTGCAATAAGGGAAATAATCTTTTCAATTCATAAGCATGCTCCAAAACATAACTCCTCATAGCATCAAGCAGAGTCACAACAACATATGTGACTCTTCCAATATTTCTTGCAAAGGAAAGAGCAACTCCTTGCAAGGGATCTTCCATCACGTCCTCAAAATTCCACGAAGATGTTGAATGTCTTTTGTGAAGCAAATTGATATAACTGATATGACTCCAAGAAAAACTTACAAATTTCACCTCATGAGTCTCCAATTGGTGAACCAAATCAATTTCCAACTTGCTGCTCCAAGCATTGGTATAGGAGAAAACATAGAGAAGGCCACTATTAAATGTTAGAAAACATCCCATACATGAATTTTGGCTATACTGAAGCAAATGTTTTCTCATTTGAGGCTCAAAAACAGCCCTAATAGTCAACTGAAAGGTCTAAAAATAAGGACACCAATCAATTAACAAGTCCGATTTAGACATTTCTAAATCTGATTTATGAAAAATCAGCATTCCAAACAAAAAATAGCAGCTACAATATGGAAAGTCTCCAACCAGATAATCATATCTGCTCATGAATAAGGCTGGTGACGCCTTAATCAAAATTCCCATTGCCATAAATAGATAATTTCTTATTGTTGTCCTCAAGTTTTGACATGGCAAAAATTTGGAGCAACCTACCGAAAAATTTGAAGTTTTTCTCTCTAAAGCATGTTTTATGAGGTGTTGAGGTCAGAAAACTTTAGATTCCAATTGATGATCCCCTTGGGCATCCTTTCATCAGCTCCCCTTTCTGTTTTTGTAAAATTCTAAGTCATTTTTCTTGTGTTTTTGGTCAAATTCGGGTTTTTAAGGCAGCTCAGCAAAATAGGGAATTTTAAGTCTAAAAGCAAAATTGATAAAGTCTCTAAAAAGTCCGATTTTTGCTTAAGTTGTGAAAAGTTCCTACTTTGCTAAAAGCAAAATTGCTAAAACTTCAAAAAGGTCCAAAATTGCTTAAGTTGCCAAAAGTTCCGATTTCTCTTAAAGCAAAATTGCTAAAGTCTCTAAAAAGTCCAATTTTTGCTTAAGTTGTGAAAAGTTCTTATTTTGTCAAAAATGAAAATTGCCAAAAAAACCAAAAGGTCCAATTTCACTTATTTGACAAAAAGAAAATTGTTGAAGTGATAAAAAGTTCCTATTTTACTCATGAGTAGTGAAAAAAGTTGTTGAGTGAGTTTGAAAACCCGATTTTGGTCATTTTTTATTGTTGCTTGGTTCCAAAAGCCCGATTTGAGAGTTCGCCCAGATTTGAAGAAGAGTTTGTGTTCAAATTCTATTGTATACCTCTTTCTGAAGAGCTTTCATAAATTCTTCAGCTAAAATCGCATCCTTAGCTTGATTATTTATCTTCTCTCCTTTGCTGAAGATTGTGCAAAAACATATCTGAGGTTTTCTCTCCATTTTTGAGTTTCTCTTTCACAGGTATGTGTTGCTTTTCTATTTTATCTTTGGATTAAGTGTTTCCCTTCATCAAATCGCATCTCTATCAAACGTTTTTCTTTTATGATTGTGAACTTTTGACAAGGTTTATTGTCAAAACGCATTTTCCATTATTTCGTTTTCTTTTTGTTTTTTCTGAAAACGCCTTTCATGTTTAGTCGCGTTTTCTTTCTTTCTTTTTCTTCAAATGTCTTTTTATGAAGTCGTTTTTTCTTCGCCATTTGTGTGAAGTTGTTTTTTTTCAAAAACGTGTCTTCAAAGTAAAATCGCGGCTCTTGATAAATCATGTTTTTGTTTAAAAGCATATTTTTGCAGCTGATCAATAGAAATTGTCATTCCCTTGCATTAAGAGAAGTTGTTTTTGTAAAAAATGTTCCTTCCTAGCAAAATCGCGATTTCAAGAAAACACGTTTTTTTGCTAAAAACGTTTTTGCAGTTGAAAAATAGCATATCCCTTATGCCTGGAAGTATCATTATCTTAAATGTCATTGTCTCAAAGGTCATTATCTCAGCAAAGCAACATTTCCATTTTCTATTTTTCACTTCCATTTGCCTTCACCAAATTCACCTCACTCATTTACACTCATCTCCGTTTTCACCCTCTTTTTGCCATTTTTCACAAAATATGCCTTGGCTCAAATTCGGGTTTTTGGTATCAAATAGCAAGTTGGGAGTTGTCATGAGAATTGCAATTGTAAAAGTTGCAAATAATAAAATTTCTAAGTGTTCAAAAAATCCCGACTGCACTTTGTAAAGTTGCTGAAGACACTCAAAAACCCGAAATGCTTCAAAAAGCCTAAAAGTTGAACTTTTTGGACTTGACTTCAAATTCAAGTTAGAAAATCTTTTTGACTTGCTATTCCAAAAAGATAAAACCTTGCTTTCAGTCGCAATCAGCCCACCAAAATCCGAATTGGTCTTTACCATTCATTCTCCATCATCATTCAGAAAGCAGTTTCATTACCCTAGGGTTTGAGTCTTGTTGTTAATGGCTACCATGTCTTCACACGTTGATGCTGATGATGTTTTTGCCCTTATGAAGTTTTCACCGCAGCCTTGTAGATTCCTGCTCAAAGACAGACGAACCGACTTCTCCAACAAACAAGAAGATGAAATACAAATTTGATAAGTATCAGAATGAGATTTCTCCATCTCACGTGGTCTCAAACATAGACGAAATCAAGGACACAAAAATTGGGCATGTTGATATGTCCAAGTTTCTTAAGAGGGCGGAGAAATCAACTTCTCATGATATGCAGTTGTTGCTAAGGAGTCATATTCACCTGGTGTCTACTTTTCATATTACTGCTCTTGGGCCAGAATTCGTTCTTGCATGTGCATCTCGTTTTGATAGTGAATCCAAAACCATCAAGGACGATGACGACAATGTGGTTATCAGACTTGATCCTGAGACTATCAACAGAATCTTTAGAGTTCTTGATGCTCCTACATATTTAGAAATCACAGTAAAAAGTGCTCATAATCTTTACGAGCAGAAAAAAAATGATTGTATTAAACATATCAATCACAAGTGGCTTCTCAAATCACGACCTTGTGTGACTCGAATACCCAAATTGTATTGGTCTGATTTTAAGGAAGAGATTAATGATATGATCACTCTCCTGAGCAAAATAGTGGGGTTGAAAGTTTCCAATATGTTTGAAAGTTGGATGTATAAATTCATCGTGGTTATCAGAAAAGCACAATACCCAATTTTCTGGGGTGAAATAATCAGCGACAGTTTGTGTGAACAGCTTGCACAGGTTCCTACCACACTCACTTTCTACATGAACTCATATCTGGTTTATATAGTAGCTTCATTGAGGCAGTTTCCAAGCCTTTCTACTAAAGGTGATAGATCATTGGTTCCTGTATGGGAGTATTATGATCAGCTGACTTTAAGACAAAGTCGGATGCATTATAGAAGAGTTCAAGATGCCTTTTTTGGTCATCTCATGTGTTTATTTGACAAAGCAATCGTAAACAACAGGGTATCCAAGGCTGCTTGGAGGAAAGTAAATGAGTATGGTTGCCTATTTCTTCAATTCCCTACCTTCACTTATATGAGAGTTGGTTGTTTTGAAGACCAACCTTATATGCTTCCAAAGTATTCGACAGATAAGATCATTTTGATGGAGCCGGGAAGGCAGTTGATGACAGCACATGCACGTCAAGCTACACAACATAAGGTTGGAGTCAGTATTTCATCATATAATCCATTGATGATTGGGAGGTATTCTTTGACAACTTCCTCAAGGGAAAAAGCAATGGAGGCTGAACTTCAAGAGATAAAGTTAAAGAAATTCCAGGCCAGAATGGAATTCGACTACAAAAGAGTGAAAGATAAAATTAAAAGGGCCTTCACTCATGTGCACCGCATTGAAGACATTTGGGCAGACCTCCGAACAGAAAAATATATCAATAGAATGGATTACTACAGGCTCACGGTGGAGCAAATTGTTGATCTCAATCTGACCTTAGTTCCAGAAGGAGTAATTAATGATGGGCAGGTATTAGATCCTGAATATGAAGAACAAGAGGTTGCTAACGTGCCCATTCCTGCAATCCAGTGGTCTCAGAAGGAATCTACCTCTATTTTTGATAGATTTTAGTCAATCTTAGCAAATACCAACACTTGGCTCAAAAGCATAGGTGTTAAGGCTATAAAAATCAGAATCGGAGCTGAGGATGATTCAGCTGGGCCCAAAGGATTGAAGTCAGAGGTTAGAGACAAATCAAAAGAAGGAGCCTCCTCTTCAGGTACCAGAATTAAGTTGAGAGTAAGCCGGGTTGTGGAAGAACCATTGGAGAAAGAAACACTAAAGGGGAAAGAAGTTAAGGAAACACAGATTCAAGTTTTGGATCAGCAAGAAGAGGGGGTTCTTGAAACCTCTACTATTCTAAGTGAAATGTCTCCTCACGTTGAAGCTCCAATACCCGTTTCAGCGATATCCCCTATTTCTCCCATTGACAGTGACATTGATTCTTTCTCCACAGTATTCGTTTCTTCTATCCCACCTTCAGAAGCTATTCATCATTCCTCAGCTACATCAATAATGAATACACCCGTGAGAAGCTTGCATGACAACTTGGAGAATGTATTTGATACAAATCCAATCTTTTCGGCAATATCAGAGAGAACTGTCCCAGAGATAGATAAATCAACAACAAGCTTTGATTGTTTCATGGCTGATCCTAGTCGTAATTTGTCTTTTGAGCAAACCATGGTTGCTATACAAACTGAGGCACCTCCTAGAACTACAGTTGTAACACAAACTGAGTCCATTTCTACGCAGACTATAGTTGTTTCAGATGTGAGAACCTTGAATCTTCCTCCATGGTTAAACTTAGTTGCTTCAAAGAGAAAGAAACAAGCAGTCTCTCCTGATGTGTTTGATTTCCAGAAATTGAAGAAATCCAAACCAATGGTTGCAAAGAAAGCAAAAACAGTCTCGCAAGTGTTTATTGACAGCAATAAATCAAAATATGCTGAGATAGCGGAACCTCTTGTTGACAAACAACATGAAGAGATACAGGTGTCTGATTACATATTCACTAGGGTGGAATTAGGCAAGCAAACTCATGCTAACATGATGCAAGATGCTCAGAGTTTAGTAACAGTTTTGGCACAAAGCTACAATGAACTTCTAGCTAAGATGGAGAAACTCAAAGAGGAAAATGAACAACTAGTTTCAGTTATTCAAAGGATTACTGGGTCATCAGAAACAGTTGGTTCACTATCTTCGTTTGCTCCTAAGGAATCAGTGAGACAATTAGAAAGGATTGCGCAAAAAGCTAAAGCAATTGATTCCTAGACAGCCCAATTAATTGATCAAGGAATACCAGTGGTTGAAAAGGCATTGAAGAATTTGAGTACTGTCAAAGTAGCAAGATTCAAAATGAATCAAACTCTAGAAGCCTTTCAGCAAAGTCTACATTCTCTTGAGAAAGATTTAAAAATCTGGCATGAGATAGATCAAGTGAAGCTGGAAATTCTGTGCAGCAACTCAGTGATTTCAAAAAGGGAAAAATACATAGAGTTTGAGGAACTTATGACAAATAAGTCATTAGTTATTCAAGATCTTATCAAAGATGTCCAGGCTACGCTTGAGATGAGTGCTGAAGTTGAACATGGCATGCTTTCAGACTTTGAGAAAATCCCTTGCAAAGATTCCTTGCAACCAATGATGTTGTTTCTCAGATTACTGCAAGTCTTCACCAGGAGCTAGATTTAGATCAGTTTTCTATGGATACGATTCATAAATTTGTCAATCACCAGTTGGTCTTTAACAAGATGCAAGTTGCTTTCGAAGAACATAGAGAGGCGATAGTCAGATATTATGATGTTATCATAAAGACCGTTGTCGTTGCTAGAAATACACTTGGTCCCGATCCTGATGAGTTGCAGGGAATTATCAGCAAGTTTCTATCTTTCAAAGCTAGGAACAGGACGGAATGAAAAATATTAGGTTGTTTTATGTATTTTACTTTCAACAAAATATATGTAAAAACAAATTTTGAAATTGCAAGTGTTCTTTTCTTGCAGTTTTGGAAAATGTAATTACATGTAAATTCTCACAAGACAAATCACAATTTGGATTGTAATTTTGAGTAAGTCAATTGCAGTTAGTTAGCGGTTGAAAGATTTTCCCAAATTTGTTGAGATCCTCCCACCTTTTTCTCAAGGCCTCTCTCCTATAAATACTTGAGGGGGTCTATTGTAATTTTCATCTTTTTAGCAAGCAAGAAATCTCTGCAGAATTTTGTACTCATAAAGACTTTGAGCTTTATAGTTATAAGTTGTGAATTTTCAAGTAATATCAAAGAGTTAGAATTTCAGACTTTGAGTTGAAGCCCTACTTTGCATCCTTTGTGTTCTTATGTCATTTTGGAGCATTATTTTGTGACTACTTGAAAATTGTGGAATATTGCTGAAGAGAGATTCAATTGAAATATCTATAGTCTTTGTGCTGTAAATGTTGAAGATTGAATTCGTAGTTAGTATTAGAAATTGAGAAGAATTGCAAAACTTTGTGCTCGTAGCAGTTCACATTTAGAGTAGTTAATAGGTACATCATAGTTGCAGACTTTGTGTTGTTTTATGTTGTATATTTTCATTAAGTAATCATTCTAAAAAGGGTAGATAGGATTTCATTCCTCAAGACTTTGCGCTTGTTGGTTGTTTTCCCGTCCCGGAGGAAGTGACGGAAGTCTTTGTGCTTTCAGGAAACTTTATTTCCTCTTTCTTGGTTTCACTGCATAGCTGTTGTAATAAGTTTTCTTAATGTTTGCTATTGCTTTTCTACGAAGAGAAAAGAATATAATCTTTCCTGAAATAAGAGGAACGATTGCTGTCCTACCCATATTAGTTTTGTTTAGTTAAAGGGGGAGCCTTCCCTTAATCAGGAGAGTTTTATCTCGCGTGCTATAGTTGAAACCACAATTTCGTATGCTTTCCCAAGTATACAAAATTTTCAACCAACACTTATCATAATATCCATGCAAACCTTCGTTTTAAAGTCAAAATTTACCAACCGACTACTAATTAGGGAGCAACCTCCAACCCTTTGGTGAACGAACATATCACCATGTGTTGATTCCATCCTTTTGAATTTTTTTTTTTCTTTATTTGTTGAAATATGTTAGGATCCCAAATCATTAGCATTGAAGAACCATTTCTCAGACAGAGAACTGCTCTTATCTGGATTCTCTGATTCAAACGTTCCATCTGAATAGATACTTCTTGAAACTCCAAGAAGTATTCAACAAATTTGAATTCAAAACCAAGAGTTGTGAATTGCCAGAGAGTTTTGATGAATCCTTCATCAATCTCAATTCTGAAATCAGTTATTCTCAAGGAGGCTGGAGCAAATATAAAATCAGACATAAATCTAACCAACAACTGCATCAAAAATTGGATAAATTCATCATCAGAATGCCAAACAATTCTTTGTTGTTGTTCAAGAAGAATTTTTTCATCCCTTCTAGTTTCTGGATTCTCCATTTCCTGCCAAAAGGATGAGCAAGGAACAAAAATGGATTCATTTACATGCATCAATTCTTCTATGCCAGAATGTCCTCCTCCACCAATAGTACTTGAAGAATTTCCCTCATCATTTTCAAAAAGAGGATTTTCATAAACCCCACTAGCACCATCTTCATACAAGGAATTATCAAAGGCCTGAAAAACTTGTGGATGAGAATTTGAATGCTCCCGTCTTTCAGGACAGCGTTCCAAATCAAAATTTTCTTGTATGAGATCAAGCTCATCAAGAATTTTTTGGATCTCTTCAGCTCTTCCTTTGTTTTCTTGCTCCCATGAACATTGAGCAACAGAAATTTGATTCTCTGCTTCTATTAGAGTTTCATGTGCTTCTTGCAATTTGGCTTTAGTTTGCTCATTCCATTCCAATGCCTTGTCTACAATTTTGGCCACTTTATCTTTATCACGAATGATAAGCACAAGACTTGACTTGAATTCTTGCAAGGCATTTTGAATTGACTTCATATGAGTAATAGAAATACAACATATATCTAAACTTCTAGGCACTTCATTAATTAGATCTTCTATTTGCCGATGAATATCATCAAGTTTGGATAGAACTTGAATTTCTTTTTCAGTAGTTAGAGAACTTGAGCTGCACTCTTCATAAATTGGTTGAGATGGAGTTGTGTTGCTTTGGTGTACAAAGATGTCAAAAATCCTCTCAGCTGAACTCCTCAAACTTGCATGCATTTGTTGTACACTTTCCATCATCTCATCAATGGTATCTCCCAATTCATTAGCTTTTTGTCTTAGTTTGGATTTGAGCAAAGAAAATTCTGTTTTGTGCTCACTAGAAACTGCTTCCTCCATGTTGTCTTCAACACAAGATTCAATATTGGTGAAGGATGGATTTCCCTCTTCAACATTCTTCGTTTTCTCTTGTTGTTCTAACCAAAATCCTCCTGAATTTCGAAGGTGTAGAAGGAATTCATCAGCTGATATCATCAATTGAAGACATTTTTTCAGTCTCAAGAAATTCCTCCTTTATATCATCAATTTGGGTCTCCTTAACTTTTGTTTCCACGACATTTTCTTCATTAGAATGCCTGACTTATTCATGCACATCTAAAACTGTCGTGGTCTTACTACATTCCCCTAAAGAATGCATAGACACTTCTTGTGTCTCCAAAACAGATGTTGTCTTTATGCATTCTTCCGTAGAATGCATGCACAAATCTATTTCGGTAGATACCCCCTGAACATTTGTTACAAAATCAAAGGGATTCCAACTTTCATTTCCTTTTTCAACATTAAAATTCTCTTCTTTGTTCTCCACAGTCTTCATTAAAAGGGGCTTTAACTTTTCTTCACATTGATGAAACAATCCTTTGATCAAAATCTTAGTAGTGGGAGAAATTTTCTCTTTTGGCTCATATGCGTCCAAGAGAAGTGTTGGGAAATCTGAGGAATAATTTCCATTTCATTAATTGTCAGAACAAGAACATTTCTGACAGCAGCAATTACATCCTCCCCTTGCTCACTCCACATTGAATTTAAAAGATAATGGAACAATTGATCAATCTGATTTTGCATGTTTAAATCTACTAACAACAAACTTGCTTTGAGCATGGAAAATGTCTTCAAGATGGTAACTCTTCTTGGAAAAAGACTGCTACCCGTTTCATCTAGATCTTGGAAACTTTCAACAATCAAGTGCAGCACTTTCTTCATAGTACCATCATCATAAGGCATCATAGGTGCCAGAATCCTCATCATTTCACTAAGACAAGAAGTGACCAGTAGATTGACTTCTTCGTCAAGATGCATTAACCAATATGGTTGATTCATGGAGATCATTGCAGGAGTTAATGCTCTTTTAATCAAATCAGAAGGTGACTGGTTCACCTGATTCAAACATTGTTCCAACATGTGAAGGACATCTGCTTCCTCTTCCATTGACTTACATTCTTCATTGAACCTCTTTCCAACTATGTAAAAATATTTTGCCAAACTCATCTCTTCATTCAAAGCCATGACTTAAACTGCCAAGACAAGGTTTCTTACAACCTTTAAACAAGTGTCATCTTCAAAAACTTATGAAGCTGAAACAAAACTCTGTTTCCTCTAGTATAAAAATGGAATTCTCTGTCACTCATTTGTCTCTAAAGCATTAAACCTACAGGATGGCAAGAAAATAGGCTCTGATACCACTAAAATGTACTCCCTTATTTTTTTTGGATTTATCAATACAATAAACAAGCATCCACACACTGATTAGCGTTAGCTCCAAAACCCAATCAGCTCATAAAGTAACCCTCACCAAGATCCTAGTATGAGTGAGGTGATAGCATATGGTTTGGGGATCGTTAGGAAAATCAGAACTGAAAGTACAATTCATCTGCTAAGCAGGCATCCACAAGCAGTGGGAATACTCCACTTATTTAGTGGGTGAGATTATTACAACTTATTAAGGCGGCAAACCAGCCATGTAACCACATTTCCACTTGAACAGTGGGGAGTATACAATCCTCACAACCACTTATTTCGTGGGGGGAATACAGCATTAATGAAAGATTATTTATTAAACTCGACCACTCAATTGTGGGAGTATAAAACAAACTAAATTGCAGCAATGTAAACAACAACTGTTAGTACTACTAATCAACTTACAAACAAATGATATATAGTTGCAACATATCAAAGATAAGCTTCCAAAAACAATTGATGGTTAGAGTAACACTTCCTCTAACTCTTACAATGTTACAATGATATAGAATTGAAGCACGAAACAACAGTATGATGAAAATATGCAAGTCTAATTAGAAACAACATTAACATAAAATCAGACCAGCAACATGAATACTCACACAAATGGACAAAACGCCTCTGAATCAGCTCGAAATGCCTCCAAATCACAGTTGATCAACAGCTAGAAGCAAGGCGTCCAATTCCCAATAAAGATTTGAGCCAGAATCAGAAGATAACAGAAGGCACAAATTTCAATGCTAACTCCAAATGGTACGGCCCCTCACGGAGGTCGACTTTTTTTAAAAAATCAGAAACTTAATGATAAAATCTGCAAACTTGCAGAAAGGGTCGCCCTTCACAGAGAAACAGCATGAGCGAATACCCAGAATGAAAAGAAATTCGTTGATGAAGCTATGAACAAAAACTTGCTTCAGCCATGGTGAACCAGCAACTCAGAAAACAGGCTATACATCAGCAACCTGTTTGATAACATCAAATTTGAGGCTCCATCTGCACTCCAGTGTGAAGTACAGTCTCATTATTCATAGACGGATAGACCCACCTAGGAAGCTATAGTTTCAAGCCCAAAGGATGGATTGCAAAATGCTAAGCTTCCCCTTAGCCAAGTTCTGGATTTCAAACCAACAACATAACTTTACTTTTCAAAAATCAAGCATCTGAAACAATGAGCAAGGCACCAATATATAAACTTCAATTGGCAAGTGAAGCAATCTATAACTCCCAGAAATCGAAACACTTCATCTCCCAAAGGGATGCCACCTTCTAGCATTTACTTTATTTAAAATATCAAAACATTCTCCTTTAGGTGTCCATTTTAATTTGCAACAATAAACATTTAAAATAATCATTAGTTGCATATGAAGTTCGACCCCCTTTATGCCCCCTTCATTAAAACAACTTGAAGTCATCAAGCCTAGGCGTGGGGTACAACTTCCATAAATAATAAGTTAACTTCAAACTCTTCAAAAAATCAAACTGAACAGCCACATTGCCCAAATTAAAAATGTGAATTGCAGATGATTGAACTGCTGCTAGAATGATATTGCTATAAATAAACTTACTAAAAATAGTAATTGTTATAAATAGTAAGTTTGCAAAACTTCATCTGAGCAGTAATCATGACTTACTAAAAATAGTAAGTGTTTCCAAACGCCTTCTAATCACAAACCGGGAAGCCAACCTAACTTACTATAAATAGTAAGTGCCTGGAAAAGTTATCAGATGGAGATGCATGATACACCATTATGAAGCTCTCTAAAAACTTAGAAAAACTCCACCAGACATGCATCAAAAACTCTTGTATACAAACCCTCAAAACTACATTTGAAGCCTCCTAAAAAATAGGAAACCCTAATTTTCAATTCTGCTTAGCCTACGAGTTTCCGAAAATAGGCTAAATCCTCAAGAAGAGCGTAGGGCTAAAATGGGGACATTACATCTGATAGCCTATTTTTGGAAGCCCGTAGGCCAGTCAGAAGTTGAAATTAGGGTTTCCACTTTCTGAGGAGGTTTTGAGGGCTTGCATGCGAGTCTTTCTAACGCATGTCTGGTGGAGCTTTTTTGGTTTTTGGAGAGCTTCGTGATGAGGTAGCATGCATAGCAGGATGTTGACTTGCATTCTTGGCTACTTATGGAGGCTTGCATGTTGGATTTTTACAGTTCTGACTCTGGATTCCTTCTGGGTTTTTAGAGAGCTTCGTGATGGTGTGACATGCAAATGAATCAGGGATATTTTCCGGACTTACTATTTTTAGTAAGTACGACGGCTGCTTGGATTTTGGTTAAAATGAGTTTGGAACAACTTACTATTTTTAGCAGTATGCTATTTTTAGTAAGTTCTATTTTTGGCAGTGCTATTTTTAGCAGCAGTTCAGCAACCCGAAGTAGTAGCTATTTTTGGCAAATCAAATTGGGCAGTTGGTCTTTCCAGCATTCTTGGAGCTATTTCTGGCAAATCGGAGATTTTGGGGCGTCCTTTGGAGGAGGTAAAATATTTAAATATTTTAATTGGCTAAGGCTTGGATTATTGAAGATGGATAAAGTCATATTTTAATGCTTGTGGGATGCCTAGCTTGGAGGAGTTAATATTTTATAAAATATTTCTTTTAATACTTGGGACACCTTCTTGGAGATTAATTGCAATTTTAATAAAGTTCAAAGGTCTTATGAAAAGGACGACTTGGAGAAATAAGTGAATTTACATTTGAAAATTAGATTTCATTTTTGGGGAAATGTAATTTGAATTTGGGTGCCCTTCTAGAAGGTTCTGGAGTTTCTCAGCAAATCCATATATTGAGGCTCTTGCTCCTTCATTGGATATCTTGGAGAAAATATATCGTTATGTTGCCAAAATGGTGAATGAATGTTTCGAGGAATGCATACCTCCTAGATTTACTCTTGGTTTCGTGCTTGAAAGATAGCACCTAGCTGAGTTTTTAGTGGCTGCTTCTCATTCAGACTAGCAGATTGAGCTTCACAGTTGGTGATTTGAGGGTTTTTGTCAGTTTGAGTTTGTTGGTTTTGGTGCAGCTGAAATAGTTTTTTAATCATATCTCATTGTACGAATTTTTATTGGTTCTGGGTAGTTGCTAGTTCTCTTTGGTGGCTTTGGGCACCCCCTTGAGCAAGTTTTCAGATTTTTTTGTTGAGTCTTCTATTTTATCTTGCAGGTCGACTTCTCCCATGGTTGCACTTCTTGCTTGGGAAGTCGTAGAAATCTTTAGAAAAATAAATAACATCAATTTGTTACAGTTTTTTAGTTCCATCTTGGTCGCCATCCCTCTAGGAGCTGTTTGCACTTGATTTCATGTAATTGCATTGAGTAATGAGTGAGTTAGGAGCATTTTGGTGTGTTCTAGGGTTGCTGGTCTGAGTTTTGCTGCTTGCTGGTTTTTTTTATCAGACCTGATAAAATTGGGTTTTGGGAGTGTTACTTCATGATTGAGTGTTGTAGGTTGCTTGGGAGTTATTCTCTAACATTTTCAGTTTCTTGGACAGCAAAGAAGTTCATATTATTGCAGATTCGTGCTACATTTGTAATGTTGAATCAGTAGTACTGATCAACTTTGGCTATCTCTGCTGTATATTGTAATTCCTATGTTTGTGGAAGAGACTGCTCTTGTGTCAGTCTTTCTTACTGCACTTTCCTTTTTGTATTGCCTATTGAACAAGCGGAAGGGGACAGCAAGCCGCCCATTCACTTATTGTACTTGCATTGTAATCATCATACTGCTGATTGGTTGAGCCGTCACCAATGCATTAGATCCCCAGCGCCATATGGTAGCACCTCATCCACCTTGGGTCTTGAGTGCATAGTTTTGGTGTGGGTTACTTTTCAATATTGTGTTCTTTTAGTTGTTACTGACGATCCTCGACACCATATGACAACACCTTTCCCTTCTTGGAAATGAGTGTGTATTCTTGGCATAGAGTTACCTTCCAGCAGTTGATTTGGATTTGAGCTAACCTCAACGGGTGCTTGTTGTACTGAGTCGCTCATTGAGAATTTCGAAAAAATTTGGTTGGCTCATTTCATTCTTGTTCACTTATTCAGCCATATATTTTGCATTACTTTTGGTTCCTCCTACCCAAATTATCCAAAAAAAGAAAGATATTAATCCGACCAGTATTTCCAAACTAGATTCAAGTATTGTGGAATAAAATAAATTTTCTGATTTATCTTGTTTCTAGTGAGTTTTGAGAAGAATTTTCCTCAATGTCTGATTTCCAAGTCACGCAATACATTATGAAGGGAAGGGAAGTTGTGCGTTCAGAAGTTTGAGAATGATTCTAATTAAAACCAATTTCAACACATGATTGTTGCTTAAGATTAAATATGAGACTCAATAGTGAATAACCTTGGTCCTTTTTAAATATATCGTGACCATTTCTCTAGACTAGTTCAATT
The DNA here is from genome assembly GCA_007115665.2 of Sequoiadendron giganteum. Lineage (NCBI taxonomy): Eukaryota > Viridiplantae > Streptophyta > Pinopsida > Cupressales > Cupressaceae > Sequoiadendron > Sequoiadendron giganteum. Next base: position 671,723,446 of record CM021105.1, on the reverse strand, counting down.
TTAACATAGTCAATCATGTATCACTATACTTATGGTACCATCCTTTGTCATCATGATACAAATGATATTTAGATTTTAATGCTGATCTATTTGCTATGGTGATCCGAAGTGTAGGATTAGGATTAGTTAATTAATTAACCCTTCTGTAGTTATGGTGGTTGTCTACAGAGTTCGATGGTTGTCAACTGCAAGGCTTTTTAAAGACATTTGTAATTCACTGTAAAAATGAAGCATGCATAATAAAATTTTATTATCTTTGTTTGGCATTAAATCTTATGTCTGTAATTATAGTAATTCTTTTTCTGGGCCTGTCACTACATGGCCATCGTTGAGGAAGCAGCAATAAGTATAAATCTTAATTGCCATTTTTCTTTATGCAGTTGCTTTATCAACTTTCTTTTGTCTTCTATAATATATTAATATGTGAGATTCAGTACAGCACATCTTATGCCAGAAGATAAATAATATGTTTTTTAAAGCTGATATGCAGGATAAGCAGCGTAAGAGAGCTGAAGAAGCAAAGAACAAAGTACCACCTCAGTCAGCAGCTGAAGCTACTCGTCAGATGCTTGAGAAAAAGGTAAAAGGTCTTTGCATTGTATCTCGGATGTTGAATAGCTCCTTGGAGATGCAATAACCGTGTTTACCTTGTAAAGTAATACATTTTATGAAGGTTAATATGCTATCGAGCCAATCAGATTGTTAGAAAATGTTTGAATGCAGCCTGATATTCTTTTCTTTGGGGTGGCAAATGCTTTACTAGTTGCCACTGACTACATTTTTGTATTTTTTCTTTTAAAAAAATCAGCAAGACTTTATCAGGATGTTTTCTTGTCTTTGGAAGTCAAAAGTTTGCCATTGAAATAAGACATCTCCATGAGAGTCTATAACAAGATTTGGAGGATATACTGTCAGTGAATTCAAATTGGAAATTGCTGTTCCTTTTGTTGCAGTGTAGATTTTTAATATAAATCTTAGCGTGTGTCTTTTTGAATTATATATTCAATTCAGATAGATCTGTAATTTATTTATCCATTTCACTATCCATCTTACAGTCAAATTTATTTATCCATTTCACTATCCATCTTACAGTCATTTTATTATGTGTGTCGCAGAAGCTAAGTTCAAAAGTCAACTACGATGTACTTGAAAGACTTTTTGAAGACAATGTACATTCTTCAGACCTCTGTACACCCATATTTAGGTGATCCTCTTCTTTTTCCACATATCTAACATTGTTGTGTTGTCCTGTTAACAGAAAAAGAGTGTCACACAGACATTGGATGAAGGCAAAGATATACAGAATCAATCACCAGCTGAAAATGAGAAGAGAGCCCGTTCTGTCTTGTGGGCAGATGAGGATTCTGCTGACTTCAAAAATTCAAAAAGACAAGCTCTTCAGGGTGAAGTGACTGAAGAAAATGCAATCGATTTCAAAGAAGAGGGAGCTGAGTTCAAGGAAGAGAGAACTGACCCAATCATGGAAGATGAGCTGGAAGGTGATGACTTGGACATCGAAGGTCCTGATGGATTGGATAATGAACACTTCCAACCATACAAGCTGCAGTATGGACATGAAGTTGAATATGAATATGATTATGAAGAGTACTGATCGTATGTCGCTCATTGAAATCAAATCTTAATGACCTTTATAGTCTTTGTACAGGCAAATAGTCCATTTTTCTTTGATACAGGTTTCTTCTAAATTCTGAGATTCAGTGGGGAAGCATCCAGATGCATGGCTCACCGATCTCTATATTGTTACTTCGTGAATGTCTGGACATGAAAATAGTGAGTTTCCCTTAATATGTGGATGTAAATGCCTATAGTGAAGTCCATTGGATCTTGGTGGAGTTGTAAATTTGGTACCTTTACTTGTAGAGAGACCAAAGTTCAAGCCCAGCAGACCGTACCCCTATTGTTTACCTTCCAAACAGAAGATGATGTAAATATTTATTTCCTGCATTATTTGCATTGAGTGTCAAGTTACACACATAAATTTGGTCTTGTAGCTATGGCCGGCTACATGCCAGAAGATCACAAGTTCAACTCTTCCCAGCGTCATTTTGAGAAAGTGTGAGAGCTTTATAAATGTTAAGCGCGCATTGGAAAACTCTGTACTATTATGACATTGTTTATGATGTTAGTTTTTGTATTATGAGGCCTAATTGCAAGTTCTATACCTTATTCTCGTGTGCTTCACTTGCAAAGAAGGTTTGAGTACAATCCTTTCAGTGGAATACAGCATTATCCTAAAGGCTGTTCGTTGCTTTGGATAGGAAATACAAGCTTCCTAAATTGATACAAAATGGTGGAAAGCCTCAGTGCATACTAGTTATTTATGAATCTTATCATATCTAGTGGCATGATATTCACCAACAGTGTAGTTCTGGTACGCTTGACTGCTTCAGTTTGATTGTAACTTAAACTATTAAGTACACTCCAATAACTGGACTGAGAATGGTAATTGTGTCTTGACATACAAAAAAGGGCTGCAGGAATGTAGTGTAAGAGAGTTCATGCTGTAGATTGTATGGTTGGTGTTATTAATTAATTTAAAAAGGAATATCTCCAAAGCAATGACACCTGGGATAAGTATTAGTTGTGAAGGAGAGAAAGAATCTCAATTTTTTTGATGTTAACCATTTCCTAATTCAAAGTTTGCACCAGTACTTGAATACTTCCAAGATATTTTATTTTTTTAACCTGCCAAAGATCACATTTGTGTTTAGAGCAGTAACAGTCTACAAATTCAAATCTGATTCACTAGAATAGTTGCCTTCGCTAACATTGAGTAATTGCTAGTAATCCTCATAATTATGTCTATTGTATAAAACATTAGTGTATTTGTGCAAGCAAAAGAAAAGTGCAGAGGAAGAGATTGCCAATTACCAGGACAGATGAAATACCTTCAAACACCCACAATAAGTGAAGGAAATATACCTTTGTGTCAATGTCATTTTTCAAAAACCTAATTTCTTACATATGCATGCAAGGGAAGGCCATACATGGAAACAATATACAAGAGTTGAAATATTGCATTGCCCTTGATTAGCAATTTGAGATCAGGATTTAACTTTTCTGAGTAGATACTTCTTTGTGAACGTTCTAAAAGTGAACACCCAACATCATTAAGAGTTGTCCAAAGATATACTCTACTGTTGTGTAGAGTCATCCAATACTAACACTAATAGTCTTCAAGGATAATTAAAGGAATCGTGATGGTAAAGGGAAATGAAGTACTTAAAAGTGTAAAGAAGCATTAAATTGTGATTTAACACAACTCTATCAAACTTATGTTGACTTTGTAGGCAGGTTGTTGAATTGTGAAAGAATGAATGTGTTGGCTTCCCTTGTCTACTTCATGAGCAAGTTAGAGCTAAAATCAAAACAAGTGATGGAATGTCTATTGTTTTGGTAGCAACATTTGTACTAAACAAGGATACCCTCTATACATTGACAAATTGGAATAATGGTTAAGCAAAACAAATTGGGGAGGTATCGAGCTAGCGGGGTATGTGGTGAAGCTACTCTTATATGCTAGCAGTCTTATCCTAATTTCAAAAACAATCCATGGGTTGAGAGAATATTTGAAGGCCTTGAAACTCTTTTCCCAAGAGGTTGGGATGCAAGTGAACACTACCAAGACCAAAGTCATGTTTTTTCTATTAAATAAAAAAGAAACAAATTAATTTTCTTTTTAAAGGTAGCTCAATGGAAATATTGAAAGAATACACGTATTTGGAATTGATTTTTACTACAAGCTTAGTTGGGAGTCTTGTAGAGTGAAAATGATACTAAGAAAATGGAAGGTTTCTTACTGAAAAAGAAGTGTAGAAAACTCTTTGGGACTATAGCTACAATGGCCAATATCTTTTTCTTAAGAATATGGAATCTTTGAAGGCTTGTGGGTATCTACATCAGCCAATATTTTTTTCTTAATTTATTTTTGAGAAAAATGTTTTTTGGGCTTTGTTAAAAACCACAAAGTACCATCTGAGTATCTTTTATATTTTGCAGATAGTGAGCATGCCTTGTAGAAATAGCTATCAAAATAGCCCACATAGTTATTTTCCTCGTAGGTGAAGTTTTACTTTCTTTTACCAAATCGCATGTTTTGCTTTTTGGAGTCAACGATTTTTGGGTTTTATTGGCAACATCAAAATATTATTTGGGAATCCATTAGCTTTTGCATGTAATGAGTAATTGTTTTAGAAATAAAATCAGAAGGGTTGTGTCAGCATTGTAGGTTAGCACAACTTACCCTCTTTCCAAAAATTCATTACTTTTGCCTTAGTTATCGGTATTTTGTGATTCAAGTGGCATTGTGTTGGAATCTCCAAATTTTGGCAAAATTTGAAATACCCATGATGAAAAAATTGATTACTGCACTAAAAAATGCACTTGTGAAATCTGTCCTAATGGCCTACTCTGGAAAATCATAACTTAAAGCCTGTTCAATTTGCCAAATCACTTGACATACACATTCATTTGCCATATGTGAGTGTGTATCTTTGATTTCAGCTTCCTATGATATGATTTGACAAGGTTTTGAAGTACTAAATTGAAGGGTTCTGGAAGAGTTTGCTATTTGTACTGTGTTAGATCTGCCAGGGAGGTCAACTTTGGAGGCCGATATTTATAAGCTGGATAATTGTCATAACAAACCAGTTGGTGTTTCAAATTTTCCCCATGATAATATACTTTCATGTCCGTTTTCAAAGCGCCAATATCTCGTTTGATATTTTTTCAAAACCAAAAGCAAATGGAGTTTTCACAGTTTTAACGATTGCATTTCTAGAAAGTTTCAGAGGGGTCAACTTTGACTTTTAATATTTTGTGAAGGAAGTGGTTTGGTGAAAATCCCTCCTTCACATGTGTTCATTTGACTTAAATGAACTAATTCTCCAAGTGGTAGCTTTCCAGGATGAGATCTTGTATATTTTCAAGGTGGTGAGTTGGTGAGTTTCAGATGATTTTTGACAGGTGCAGTTTCAGAAAAGGCTGGATGAGCTACTTTGATCATTAATATCTTACAATCCTTGATGGCTTCATTCAAATCCGTTTGGTAACCTTGCTCCCATAGCATAAGTCAACATGTTGATGCAATTTTGTGGCTTCAAGAGAACGTTTGATCAATTTTCCAAGGTAATTCTGGAAGCTACTTGACTCATTTCGGCCATAGTGCAAAATGTCAGGAAGCAAATTATGATGACTACCCACTCAGAGTTTAAGATGCATTTCAGATTTTTCGGGTTATAATGGTAAGAGATAAGATGTCATGAAATACAATTATTTGGTGTTGTGCTCCAAATGCTCTGGTAGAAATGCACACAAATGTGGAAGCATAAATAATGTGCAAAACTGTTTCACAAAATGCCTCAACAGAGATGTGGTCTCATGGAGCACAATGACTACAGGATATGAACAAGATGGATTTATTGAAAATTCTTTAAAAACTTTGAAGCAAATGTGATTAGCAGGTGCTAAGCAAAGAAGGCTCACAAGAAACATGCCTTCAAATCCTATGTTTATCAAAAAATCTTTGGTGGGTTTGAAAATGTGAATTCCTATATGAGTGATTCAATCCCTACTATTCAGAGGTAGGAACTCATGGCCCAATTCGAGGATATCAAATTTGGTGACCCTTTTTCTACTCTCCATTTCACATGATTGTCTTTGGCAAGTTCATCATAGCGAGAATCTTCATATTGTTCATCCAAATATAGAGGAGTTATTCTTTTGGATCAGAGGAATCATGTTCTACTTATGAATGGTGGGAATTCTAGAATTGTTTTCTACCAAGCCTTTTCAAATATGGCCAAATTTGTTTGGCTTGTGCATATATTAACATTTTTTTGAGCCCAAGATTAACATTTTTCAGGACAAGAAAGACACCGATTATCTGAGGTATACATGGACAACATTGTGAAGAATATGGAATTGGGAGATATTGCCATGAGTCTCAGGCCTAGAGTAGGTTTCACAGTAGCACTCGAAGACCTCAAGGTTTGAAGGGGTTAAACCAAGGAAATGGCTTCATTTTGTAAAAAATAAAATAGTTAATGACTTAAAAACAAATGAAAATATTTTCGTGGGAATCCTCTTTGCATGTAGCCATATAGGCCTAGTTGAATGGAGAGCATTACTATTTCTAATAGGTCTTCATTCTTCAGTCACACTAAGAACAGGTCACTATACAATCATGATTGACATCCTTGAGCGAGTTGGCTTCATAGATGAAATAGAGTATTTGATAGACAATGCACCATTTGAACTAGATGCAAGTATGTAGAGGGTATTGCTTGGTGCTTGTGGAATTCATGGCAATACTGAAGTTGCAAAATGTGTAGTAATGTTGGAACCACAAAGTGCTTCACATTATATAGTGTTGTGAAACTTGTATTCTATGATCTATAGCATGAAGAGTTGCCTTTCATATACCCAAGGAACAAAATCACATGGGAACAATAACAGGATTCAACTTATGCAGATCTAGTTGAGTCATAAGAAATTTGGGCTCCCAATGACATATAAGGAACAAATTATTGTGAAAAATGCAAGACAGGAAAACATCTGCTTTGAAGCTCTTTGACATTTCTAATCAGATTGTGCCCATCATCTCCTTTAGGGTTTACAGAGATCAGATCACTTCGAAAATGCAGATGATGCAGCTAATGCGGTTGACAATTTAAATGGAAAAACTTTTAATGATGATGGGGAATGGTATGTTGGACAGGCACAGGAAAAGGCTGAAAGGGAGGCAGAATTGAAATCCAAGTTTGAAAAAGAAAGGAAGGCAAAAATGGAGAAATTTCAGGATGCTAGTCTGTATGATCCAATCGATGATGAAAAGCTAAGAGAATTGTTTTCAAAATTTGGCACTATAACATCTTGCAAGGGGTGGGACGCTTTGCAGTGTACAAGATATAAAGATTCCCTACAAAAGTGCGTCCTACATGTAACAGATCGGGGTAATGAATTATACTGAATGCACTGGCAAACGTAAATGCAAAATTTCTTCAAACGAGTTGTGTGATGTACCAAGGAAAAGTTGGATGTACTGAGGAAGATTGAATATCCTTATGAGCACATATGGGAGAACATGAAAAATCCTTCTCCAGTAGCATACTGACTTATTACTAAACGAACCGGTTTCAAAATTTCTCCGATGGAAAGATCGAGGAGACCATTGGATATCGTATTGACTAATTTTAAGTCCCTTGAATGTCCCGCAAGACTATAAAAAACATTTCATCGAAGAGACTACATCATATCAATAGGAGTTTATCTAAAGTCCTCCCGATAAACCAATGTGTAAACATAAACATCATCATATCGGGAGGAATGCAGATAAAAGACTAAATAACATTTTATTGTGATTACGGTGAATATTTTTGGAGCTATAGAGGGTAATTATTTTTACCAAAAGGATGTTTTTGTTAAATTAGGTGAAAGTACATACAGGTAAATGCCAACGTGAAATTGCCAACAATAGAAAAGATAATTATTATTAAAATTAATTTTCTGAAGGTTAAAATTAAATATTTTGTTTGTCGAAGATAATTAATATAATGAAAGATTGCACAGATGGATATGTGAAGGGTCACAACCCTTGGAAATGCATAGTATATATATTAAAGATAAAATCAAAAGATCATCAGTTGCATTAGTGAAAATAGATATATGAGGATATAATAGAAAATCATTTTTGAAAAAAAAATCTGATATGAATTGTAAAATCTCTTGAAGTGAATTAATGGACAAGGAATTATAATTTGGTTGCTGAAATTTTGGTGTTCAATTGTTTGTTGATATTAATTTATAGATGGTATCTTTGCAATCTCTAGAATGTTCTTTCCTTGTTATTTAAATCACTATATCAAGGATATATCTGGTTTATCAAGATACATTTGTTGCCTTCATGTGATTCATTTTAATTGGTTTATTCAAGAAAGAATTAAAATCCTTTTAAGTGATTCATTTTAATTGGTTTCTTTCAAGAATTAAAATCCTTTTAATAAGTCATTTTCATTGGTTTCCTTCAAGCAAGAATTATCCTTTTAAATAATCACAGTAACCTGGGGAGATATCATTGGGATTTGTAAGAAGATTTTGGTAATTGACAACCTTGCACATTTATACAAGGTATAAATATTTGAAAGTGCCAAACAATTTGAGTTAAACCAAAAGGAAGAAACACATCACTCACATCTTGACTCCATTGCCCAATATAAGAAGGCACTACTCATATTTATTATAAAAAAATATTTCATAAAAACTCATTTATACATTTTAGTTTCAACATTAGGAGTAGAAGTAGAGGTTAGTTTTCTATTTCAAACTTTCATGCCAATGTGAAATAGATTATGAGTGGATGAACTAGCTAAAGAGATTATAATCAAACAAACCCTCTACATTTGTGTGAAAACTATAATTTGCTTAATCATCACTTTTTCTTCGGCACAGAAACACTTTTTCACATTTCGCTCAAACTTCTTCACACTCTGCTCTGCAATCGAATGATCTGATCTTTATTTACACATAGCACTTGCACAATTCGCATTACACTTCACACACATACTTCAAAATGAAGAAACAATCTCTCTTATATATCCGCTTTACATCAACAACTTTGTCGGCCAAAAATAAATGAATAAGTGAATACAAATTGTTGGCTCAATTCATGAACAAATTTCAATGCACACCAACCGAAGTCGGTCACAACATAATGAAGACCTAAATCAACATCCTCGAACATGCCAAACATTCAAAAACTAATCCATGAGGATTCGCAACACGCTACAACCGCCATGTCATCCAAGAACATGAAAACCCAAACACACAAAGGAAAAATATTGGATCGCAATCACACTGATCAACGCAAACATGCAACAAGGATAGAGAATGAACTAGAAACATCAACAAACATCGCAGGAGCATACGTAACAACTCAAATTACTAGAATTACATTCTCTTCTTCCAGAAACACTAGCTACAATAACAGAATAACTACAGGAACACATAGACTCGCAACTTGCTCCAATCTTTATGCACACCTTTGAAACTTTTAAAGGATAAACTAGATAGGCTCAGCAATAAACCCTTTAATCCGCAACTTCTGAATGCCAACATACTAAACTTTTCATCACATTGAACTTCACAGCTTCACAGGCAATCTTCAACATATTTAATATATTTTTTTCAATATCCTCGACATATATAGCCTTCAAGATATCAAATGCTAATAGTGTTGACATCAATGACAACCACATATCAGCAACACAACCACAACATCCAACAATCTCCCCTTTTGGCATTCTGGTAAGACTCCTTTTGAGTTGTGGTTTGGTTATAAGCCTACTGTTAAATATTTCAAAAAATTTGGAAATAGATGTTATATCAAAAGAGATGAAGATATAGGCAAGTTTGATGCTAGGAGTGATAAAAGAATCTTTCTAGGTTACTCTACTAAGAGCAAGGCCTATCGGTGATATAATAGAAGATTGAGGAAAATGGTTGAAAGTGCAAATGTTAGAGTTGATGAGGACACTACTAGATCATCCAGATACTATGGATATGGTTCAAATGACCAACATGATAGTATTGATAATGGAAAGAATGCTCATACACAAAATCAAGTTCAAATTGTTTCGGTGAATCAAGAGAATCAAGCAGGAGAAGCTAGTGGTAGTGCAAAAAAATAAATAGAAGAACCAGAAGTTCAAGAGAATCCCAAAGTTTTGAGGTATGTAAAGCTAAATCATTCTGAAAATCATATTATAGGAGATAAGAACAAAGGTGTGCAGACTAGAAGAAGAATTGCAAAAGAGTATTGCCTGATATCCAAGACCGAGCCCAACAATGTCAATGAAGCATGTAAATATGAATATTGGATGGAAGCAATGAAGGAAGAACTGATGCAGATAGAGAAAAATGATACATGGATTCTTGCTCCAGACCTTAGGATAAAAATGTGATTGGAACCAAATGGGTCTTTTGGAATACATTGAATGAACAAGGTGAAGTGGTTAGAAATAAAGCAAGACTAGTATGTAAAGGGTACTCACAGATGGAAGGTATTGATTTTGAAGAAACCTTTGCCCTTGTTGCTAGAATTGAAGCTACAAGATTGTTTCTTGATTATACTTCTTTTAAGAACAACAAAGTCTATCAAATGGATGTAAAGTCAACATTTCTAAATGTTGAGTTGGAAGAAGTATATGTTGAGCAACCAGATGGATTTCAACTGACTGATAAGGCAAATATGGTTTGTCAAATGAAGAAAGCACTGTATGGACTCAAGCAAGCCCCCAGAGCTTGGTATGCTAGACTGGATAAATATTTGTTGAAGTTTGGATTCAATAAAGGTATTGTTGATAGTAATCTGTATTTTAAGATGTATCAGGATAAAGAGTTGATCATTGAAGTCTTTGTTGATGACATCATTTTTGAAGGTGATGATGACTTATGCATGAATTTTTCTGATGAAATGAAAAGTGAGTTTGAGATGTCAATGATTGGAGAGATGAATTCTTTTTGGGATTACAAATTACTCAGTTAGATAATGGAATATTTATATCTCAGTCCAAAAATTTAAGAGAGTTACTGAATTTTTTTGGCATGGAAGACTCAAAGCCAGTTGGTACACCCATGGTAACTAGATGCAAGTTAACATAAAATGGTGATTCTCCCAAGGAAAATCAAACAAGATACAGTTCAATGATCGGTGGATTAATTTATTTAACTCAGACCAGACCAGACATCATGAGTGTCGTATGCATGGTTGCTAGATATCAAGTTGATCCAAAAGAATCCCATGTGACTTGTAAAAAGAATTTCCAGATACTTGAAAGGGACAACTAATTTTGGTCTTTGTTATCCTAAAGATGATGATCTTACTTTGAGTGCCTTTACTAATGCAAATTGGGTAGGATATGTGGATGACAGGAAAAGTACTAGTGGTGGTGCCTTCTTCTTGGGGAAGAAGTTGGTGTCTTGGTTAAGTAAAAAGCATAATTTCATTTCCTTGTCTACTGCTGAAGTAGAATATATTGTTATTGCAAATAATTATACTCAAGTAATATGGATGAAGCAGATGCTAAGAGATATCAAAATTGAGTATGATGAGCCTATTGCTATATTTTGTGATAATTCAAGTGCCATAAATATTTCTAAGAATCTAGTGCTCCATTTAAAGACAAAACATATATCTATCAAATATCACTTTTTAAGAGACAAAGTGAGTAATAAAGAAATCACACTGGAGTATGTTCCTACTAAGGAATAGATTGTAGACATCTTCACTAATTCATTGCTTAAGGATACTTTTGAGTATCTCAAAGAGAAGTTAGGGGTGATTTCCCCTCCTAATCAAAACTAAGATGCTATTATTTGCATCAATCTGTGCATTCATATTCATATCTTGATCTGAATTGATGTTGTGGTGGTTGCTACTCAGGGGGAGTAGTCAGATGATTCAGATATGTTGTTTAGAGCTTGTATACCTTTTCCATTGATGTGAAAGGGGGAGAAGAGTAATGTGAATTTTTTTATAAGAATAAAGGGGGAGAAGAGTAATGTGTAAAAGGGAAGATTGTTGGAAGAAGAGTTAGTTGCATTGATGGTGTATTTGTTCACATCATGTGTTTCCATCAATGAAAAGCACATATCAGAAACACAACCACAACATCCAACAGGAACATCGAGGGGCGTATTCATAAAAGATCACAAAAGCATAATGAAACTCTAGATAACCAAAAGAGAGGTGAAAAGGAAAGAACTCAGAAAAATGTACCAAAGGGAGAAATGAATTAGGATAAGATGAAGGACAATGCTAAGCAACAAACCAAGGGAAAAAGCTACACTAAAGCAGAAAAAGCAGAACAATTGGTGACTTCCCCCTCATTTGACATAGCACGAGCATTATCTCAGATCAAGATGTTAGTACCATTGCTAAAAATGATGAAGGTGGATTAATATAGAGATAGTGCCCTCAAACTGATCTCAAATGTACCCAAAAAACAACAAAACCAAAACAAAGATAAAGATAAATTAGCAAAAAGTGAAACCAAGGTAAATAATATTGGACAAGAAATCATAAAGACACCCGAGGTTTATCTTGGTGACACCTTGACAAAGAATCCTTCCCAAGTATATCAATTCTATACTACACTATTGGTCAATAATAATCTGGTAAAAAATTGCATGATTGGCTCGGGAGAAGCAATAAATATCATGCCTATGATGGTCATGAAAGAATTGGGCCTATGGGTGGATACTACCTATGGTAAGTTTTATGCAATGGACAATAGGTCTATCCTTGTTGTTGGATTCATTTGGGATATAGAATTGAAGTTAGCTTCCTACCCTGAAGCTACACATAAGACTGATATCACTGTGGTAGACACACCACCATATTATGGAATGTTGTTATCTAGACAATGGACTGCTGCAATTGGAGGAAATTTACAATTAGACCTGTCATATGCAACCATACCCATAAATGGGAAGGAAGTTAAATTGTATAGAGAACCACGCTCAGATCATGTGGTAGAACACATCAATCCTAATCTAATGAATTGATTTTGTGATGTGGATCTGGGAAATTTCAGAATTAAAAAATCACAACTAGAGTTGTAGAACAGTGATCCAATTAGCAATATTGATCACAAGGATGAAATTGGTATATGGCAAATGTACTTTGGTGGTGCTTGTATTAAGGAAGGAAATGAGGCAGGTGTGGTCTTCATTGCGCCTAGTGGTAAAACATTCAAATATTCATTTATGATATCCTTTGAATGCACTAACAACATTGCAGAATATGAGGCACTATTTTTAGGTCTAAACATTGATCCTAAGTATGGGATCATGCTACTAATAGTGTATGGAGATTTTGAGTTGATTATCTCACAAGTAAGAGCTAAGTATGTTTCACAAAACAAAAGACTCAAACAATACAAGCATGTTGTATGGGATATAGTATAACTCTTTGATGCATTCTCCATAGAATGGATAGAAAGATCAAAAAAACCTAATGGTAGATTTCCTTGAAAATGTTTCCTTGAAAAAAGATAATCTCACATTGGTAGGAATTTCAGAGGTTGAGTTCAAAACCAAACCATTCATCCCTGATAACATTTACAATTGGCAAGTATTCAAGGATGATGAAGACTTAATTAAGTTTCTCCATTGCATAGTTCAGCATGAATCTCAAGAAATAGATTTCAATGCTTTTGTTGAGGAAATAGATGGTAAAAAAACTATTTTCGGTTAGGAAGTACTGCAATTATAATAAAATAAATTGCAGGAGTCCTTGTAGTAGTGGAGAGAGTATTTGATGGGCATGACAGATTCAATCTAAAGTCAGCACCAATTAAACACGAAGATATTGAAGAAATCAGTCTTGGAACCGAGATGGTCCCCAAAAAGGTATACATTGGTAAAAGGGTCAGTCCAAAAATCAAGGAAATGCTTATAACCTTGCTTAGGAAGTATAAGCATGTGTTTGCATGATCATATGATGGCCTAAAAGCATACAGATAAGATCTCTACCAACATTAAATTTCATTGAAACTTGATACCAAACCTCTAAGATAAAAGAAAAGGCCCATAAACCCCACACTAGCACCAAATTTTAAGAAACCAAGATCACCTGCATGTAATCACCTGTCACATGCAAAAGACATGCAAAACCAAAAACCTCAAAGTAAAAATGCATTATTGAGAATCAATTATTACAAAGAGATCAATCCTTATGAAGGAGATCAAGAAACCCTAAAAGGGAAACCCTAGTGTGCACACTTAATAATTAATCAATTATTAATGTGCCTAAGTTTAGCTTAAGTAACTAAAGGAATAAGTGACTTAATTAATTAACCAGTATGATATAATTAATTAAGTGTAATAACTTATTACTCTAACACCAAAGATGCAAGAAGATTCAATGAAACTTAGAGATGGTGGTATTATCAAACCAATTAGACATTCTTCTCAGGTCTCAAATCTAGTACCTGTAAGAAATAAAAATGGAGATATAAGGTTGTGTGTAGATTTTTGGAATTTTAATATCTCATCACTCAAAGACAACTATCCTCTTCCTAACATGGAAGCAATGTTGCAAAAGGTGACAACATGTGAATTCTTGTCTATGAAGGATGGATTTTCAGGTTACAACTAAGTGAAGGTCAAGGAATCAGAGCAATACAAGATTGCCTTCACCACACCTTGGGGTACATATGTATATATAAGGATGCATTTTTCCCTTACTAATGTAGGAGCTACATTTCAAAGGGCCTTGGGTGTAGTCTTTGCAAATTTGATCAATGCCATAATGGTTGTCTATCAAGATGACTTGATAGCATATTCAAAAAGGGTAGAAGACCATTGTATGCACTTGGAAAATATTTTTATCAAGACACTAGAGTATAGCATGTCCCTGAATCTGAAGAAGTTTCATTTTGTTGTGACAGAAGGTAAGTTGTTGGGACATAGAGTCTTAAAGGATGGAGTTAGGATTGATCCTGAATGATTAGAATCCATTGATAAAATTCCCATCCCAAAAAAATTGAAGGCCATCCAATCCTTCTTTGGATAGATAAAAATTTTCAGGAGATTCATTTCAAATTTTGCTAAGATTATGAAGCCCATTTCAAAGATGTTGAAGAAGGGGTCAAAATTTGACTGGATATAAGAAGCTATTGATGCATTTATGTCAATTAAGAGAGTAATTAAAGAAGCCCCTGTATTGAAGTATCTAGATTTTGATAAACCATTTCAAATATTTTCCTTTGCATCTTTTCATACAATTGCAGTTGTAATGTTACAAAAGAATAAAGAAGGGTATGAGCAGCCTATCTCATTTTTTAGTAAATTGCTTCAAGGAGCGGAACTAAAGTATGATATCACTAAGAAATAGGCCTACACACTTGTAAAATATATCAAGTAATTTAGACCTTACCTAGTAGGGGCACAAGTGATTTCCTATGTTCCAAATGTCGTATTTAAGGATGTCTTTATACAAATAGAAGTCACAAGTAGAAGATGTTGATGGATCAATAAAATTCAGGAATTTAATATTGATATCCAAATTACAAATCTTGTGAGGGGACAAGGTCTAGAAAAACTAATGGCTAAGTCTAATTTAGAAGTTGCTCAAGTATGCCATATGGAGGGACATGAAAACCAGATATCGAGCATTGAGCATACACACTGGTATACTAATATAGCACATTATCTCAACTATATGAAATTCCCTAACAATTTGAGTAATAATCAAAAAATGACTTTAAAGCTTCAAGTGTCAAAATATGTGTTCATAAATGGGGATTTTTATTGGAAGAACAAGGATGGTACCTTTTTTCTATGTTTGGATGAAACACAAGTTGAGTACACATTGAAATAAATGCATCAAGGGGTGTGTGGGGGCCATTTCTTAGCAAAAACTACTACACATAAGATATCGAGGGAAAGTTATTATTGGCCCAAAATATTTAATGATTACCACAAATATGTAAGAAAATGTGAAGCATGTCAAAGGTTTTATGGCAAGATGAATTACCATGGAGCTTTTCCATTAAGACCTATGTAAATCGAAGCACCATTCCATCAATGGGGAATTGACTTCATAGGGGAAATTACAGATAAATCTAGTGGTGGACATAGATGGTTTTGGTGGCTACTAATTACTTTACCAAGTGGATAGAAGCAGTGCTGACCAAACAAGATACCAAACAAAGTTGTGATTAACTTCATATTGGAAAACATCGTCATTAGATTTAGGGTTCCTATTAAGTTGATCACAGAAAATGGCATGTGCTTCAGATTAGATGAGCCCAATAAGTTTTGTGACTCATATGGCATAGTGGTTTAATATGCCTCACCATACCATCCTCAAGCAAATGGGTAGGCATAATCTAGTAATAAAATTATCATAAAAATAATCATGGTATTATGGATAACAATAAGAAAGTATGGAATTCCAAACTAAGGTTGGAATTATGGGCAGATAAAATTACTATAAAGAAGGCCTTTGGAAAATCCCTTTTTGAACTAGTGTATGGAACTTTAGCTAGAATCCCAATGCATAATTTCTTACCAATCTATAAGTTTATCTTGCAAGAGGATATGAATATCCCTGAACCCATGGAAGAAAGAATGGAACAATTGGTAGAATTGGATGAAATTTGATCCCAGGCACAAGAGAAAAATAAGAAGATACAGTTACAAATGAAGGATCTATTTGATAAAAGGGAGAAGGATAGAAAATTTAAGATTGATGACATGGTTCTTATGTGGAATACTAGAAGTCAGGACAAAGGAAAACATGGGAAGTTTGAAGCACTATGGTTGGGCCCATTTGTCATCACTGGAAAGTGTGGTGAAGATTCATATTACTTGCAAAATGTGATTGGTGAATATCAGGAATTGTCAATGCATGGACAATTCTTGAAGTACTTCTTTTCTTAAAAAAATATTATTTTCCATGGACAATAGTTTAGGATTTTTATTTTCTCCTTTTTAGAAAATGAAGGATGCAAGAGAGGATAGATAGATGCTCAATAGTTTGAGATTCTTGTGGATCAAGAACCATACCGGTTACGAGACATGCATGTGAGGATTGGTGTCCAATAGTTCAGAGGGGGATCCGAAATCTAGAAGTTCAATATCATACCTTTATGATGGTGATAAGACACTTTATGTGAAAATGGTGTCCAATGATGTTGGGGAATTGGATAATAGATAGGTGACTATACTTGGGAGCAACTTGAAGAATTCTTATTTGTCCGAGAACTTTTTACAAAGAACAACTTCTTCATAATGTATTTTTGTTTGTTGTTAATTGCATCAAAAAATTGAGAGATAAAATCAAGAAGTTCAAAGAAAGGCATAAGGAAGTCAATGAGAAATTGAAGCAAGAAAATGCAACAATCATTGGTCTAAAAGTGCAAGTCGAAGAAAAGAAAAGAATTGAAGAATACTTGAATGCAATGTTGAAAATAAAATCAAAGGAATGCATAAGGCTTGAATAAGAAGTGGTAAATATGAGATAATATTTGGAGAAATCAAGGAGTCATGAAGAAAAATTCAAAATGAGTGCTACAAAGCTTGATGAGATGATTACAAATCAGAAAGGATCTAAAGACAAAGGTGGATTAGGGTTTGAGATAGGAGAAAGTTAAAATGCAGAAAACTGAAGAAGATTGAAGATAAGAAGAATAATGGAAAGCAAATCCAAAATCAAAGAAATGAAGCTAGAAGACCACCGGTCAGACAACCAAATACAAAAATTTACCCATATTTTAATGGTTCTTGTTACTCTTGCAATAGATTTGGACATAGGGGAATAGAATGTAGAAGCAGAATGAATCAAAATGTTTCATCCTTCTTTGGTCAATGCTTTACATGCAAGAAATTTGGTCATAGAGCTAGTGAATGTAGAATTCAAATGATGAATGGTTATAACAATGGTAGAATATTTCAATATCTTAATGGCTACTACTATACATGCAATAGATTTGGACACAAATCTAATCAATTCAAATCCAAAATGAATGGAAATATATTGTTCAAAAGAATGTTGTATGCTACAATTGTAGTAGGTTTGAAAAAATTGCTAAGTTTTACAAAAGAATAAATATAAGGAAGGATAATCTGGTAAAGAGGAATGAACCAATAAAAAAAAATTGATTTGGTAGAAACAAAGAGGGAAATGGAAAATATTTAGAGAAAGAAGGAAGAGACATAAGTCAAGGAAGAATTTATACCATCCTCCGGTGCAGATGTTTCCTTTGGAAACTAAGTTAAGAGATTTGGCTCAAGGGGAGCTTTAATGAAAATCTTTTGTCCCTCACCAGAGAAGAGGTGTTGATGCCTCAACACAAAGATCTGATTAAGATCAACATGCTTGATCTATTGGTCAAGATTGTGGAAGAAAACATCTTAATGTGGAATTTCTCAAAGCTTGAGAAGTTGATTGTGAATACTTTATTGGTTGAAGAATTTAATACAAAATTAGGCCAGATTAAAGGATTATAAATGATTTTACTTAGGAAAATTCATTCAAGAAGAAGTAGAGTAGTGAAGGTGTGAATTTGAAGTTAGCAAAGTGATTTGAGATTCAGAGCATTGAAACTCTAGTTCAACAAGTGAAGAAAAAGGTATTTAAGAATCTTGTTTACCCTAGTCTTTAAAAACATTGTTTGAAAGTATTTTAAATCTATTTTGCAATGGCTACACTAAGGGTTATAGAAGTTACAAAAAAACAACCTACATTCAAGAAATATCCTGCAAAATCCATAGAAGACGACTTGTTGGGTGCATTTTCTCATATTCCTTATGGGGTTTTTCTAATTGATGATATTAGGATCTATATTCATGGGAAAATGGATGAATATGATCATAACAAGCTAGGAGATCTATGGAAAAATTATCTAACTAGAGAATATCTTACCCTAAAACCCGAATACAAAAACCTAGTTGCAAAGAAATTGAATGTATGGAAATGGTTTCCAAATTTTTGCCTTGAGGACAAGCGGGTTAGAATGGCACTTAGCAAAATTCATGATAAATTTGTCTAGACTGACATGTCTAGTATGATTAAAAAGGATGTAAAAGGAGAGGTTACAGGTCTTTGCTCCACTGTACCTGTTCTTGTGTTGAAATCCATAAAGAATGAAGTGGTTATGGAACTTATAGGTGCAACCTATGAAAGGAGAGCTCTAACTATTAACACAATTAGAAATCTAGCTATGAGATATGTTGCATGGTAATTGGTTACAAGATCTATTTTACAAAGAAGGAAAATTTAGTGTCTACCACCACAATTAATGTGGCATATGAGATAGTAGAAAAGGGAATGGACTATGATCTTTATGAGTTCTGAAGGCAACAATTGATGGAAAATTTGTACCAGACCAAAGAGAATAAATATGCATTTAAATATGGTACCTTGGTTGTATGTTTTCTATTTTATCTCTTGAAGGAGCTTCCTGAGACAAAATGTATAACCTATTTGAAAGGAAGGACAATAGCACATCAGATTGTAGACTTCATGAGGAGTCTTGGTGACATAAATTCTCAAGATGATGCTCTTACAAACTTCTTTTTAGTTTTCTAGAACAAGATGCAAGCCAAAGATAGAATCCCAAGGAATATGGTAAAGAAATTTGAGAATGACATCATATTTTTGGTGTCAACAGACCAATGCATCATGGAAGTAGTAGAACCAAGTTATTTATGGATCCTTGAATTAGGATATGAAGTAATTGAGGAAGATGTTGTTGGTTTAGTTGATGTTTTGTTGAAGATTCCTAAGGATACATCAAAGGAAAGTTATGGAACATATGTAGATAAATCCATAGAGTTACATATGTAAAAAAGAAATCAATAATTTAGAATGAGGTTAGGAAGATGGTGGAAGATATTGCAGAGGAAATGGTTATATCGAATGAACAAATGTATCATGCAAGGGAGAAAGCTAAAGGAGAATCAAGTGGTATAGGAGGATTCGGCTTAAAAAAATCAGATAGGATAGCTAAAACTCCTCCATCTATTCAAAAGTCCTCTAGGACTATGACCTCTACTAGACTAAAAAGGAAAACAACTTCTATTCCTCCAATAAGGGATAAATCCCCTCTGGTACTATAGGCTACAAGAGTTGAGAAGAATAAAATCATCACTCTTGTACCACCTATTGTCCCTAGAAGAGTAAAGAAAAAGGCAACAAGAGAAAGGTTCACAACTGTAAATTTAGAAGAAGAGGAGGAGGAAGAAGAAGTACCCCCATTGGTCTACAAGAGGATAAGTGATGCTTCACAAGGTGAAGCCAACACTAAAAGAAGAATATTTGACATTGTTGATATCGATAGTGAAGAAAACGAGGAAGACAAGAAGAGGTTTGTAGTGCACATGAGGGAAAATAAGAAAGAAGCCACCAAGAAGGCTTCTCCAAAGAAGAAGAAGAAGAGTGCAGAAAACAAGAAGGATATAGATGAAAGAAAAGGAAAAAAACAAACAAAACCGGTAAGGCCTCACTCACCTATGAAATTGGAAGCATTATTCTTGATAGTATTTTGCAGAATGAGATGTTGGGAGAAACTGCAACCCTATACAAATAAGTAGATGAGGTGGATAAGGCCACCATTGTTGAGTATATCATCAAGTATATTTTTGTCCTTGAGGTGGACATGAGAAACATCAAGAAGCAAATATGTGAAGACTTATGGAGTGTTTTGTTAGAGAGAAGGAAAGAAGTTTTAGAAGAAGAAGCAAGGCTTAAGGAAGAATCTTTAGAGAGGATAAGTGCTCCTCTTCGAGGATGAAAGATCCTCTTTGGCCATAATATTCAACAAGGAGCTAAGGACTAAGCAAAGGGTGACAACCCTTATGTAGGTAAAGATCAAAATGATCTTGAAAGGTTTAGAAAATAGAGTCTTGAAAAAGTAAAGGAAATAGCACAACAATTGAGAATGACACCAATAAATGAAGAATTGAATGTGTAAACCCCTACTCTAAAACTAAATATTGAAGAAGATGTGCAGACAGATGATGCTCAACATGAGCATGATGTAAATGAATAATTTTCATAAGACAACAAACCACCAGAAGTAGACGACATGGTTAAAAAAGATATTAAGGAAGTAGTGACCGAAGAAGATATTGCAAAGGATAATACAACTCCTTTGGTACCATAAAGAGATACTTATTTGATTAACACAAAAAACCCTGCACAAGAAGAAACCAAGGATGATGAAAATGAGTTTATGTTGATGTAGAGAAGGAAGGAGAGAAAGAAAAGAAATATGAAGGTAAGGATGCATTCAGAGATGCACAAACAGAAAGAGAAAATCCCAACAAGCTCCAAATATATTGAGGAAAAGGACCTAAAGAAAAAGGCTATAGAAATTACAAAGCATTTTGTTGAATCTTCTAGCTCCTCCAGAGATACCTTGAAGAATCTATTAAGTATGCAGCCCAGGTTCCAACCTATTGTGTCATCAAAATTGTTACAACTACTAATACAATAGGGTAATGTGGATTTGGATAAGATCTCTCCCCTCCACAAGCTACAACTAGGAGATGTATTTCATGCATTCGCGAGAAAAGAAATCATTGAGACACATCAGAGAAGTGGAGAACTGATGGAGGAATCAATGAAATCATTACAAGAGACCATACCCATTGCAAACATAGATACATTACTATCAGATATGTAAGATCTAAAATTGTTCATTGATTATTTTAAGGTGTATGCCTCAAGACTTAAAAATCAAGTGAAAAAAGAGGTTGAGAAGAGAATTAATGATAAGAAAATGTTGGAATTCAATGAGAAATGTTCTCTTGCATATAAAAAGGCTTTAGAATTGATAAAGGATGCATAGGGGTGTATTAATAAGGAAAATGATCTTTATCAATATGGCATGAAGTGGCCCAAAACCACACAGAGCATAAGAAAGGAAATGGACTCCATTGAGTCTCAAATCAACACTACCTCAAGTGCCCATGATCTGACACTCGACCTAGCTATAGACACAAGGAATACCATTGAAGATCTACATAAGAAATTCTTTCAGTCGCAAGCCCAAAAAGAGGACATCATTCTATAGTTTGGAGAAATAAGGGACTTGGTCAATCCCAAACTCATTCTTGTTTCAGAATCCCTTTTGAGTGCCGACAAAGCTAATAAGATGAATCTGGTGCCCAAAACCCTAAAAGGAGTTATTATCGGAATTTGAAACATAGTGCATATTGCTTGCGGGAGAAAATAAAGATTGGGAAGAAGGTAGGAAATCATGGTAGGCCCATGTACAAAATTTGTAGGCGTCAACCTCCTTCAATTGACATATTTCTCACATTTTCATGCATTTCAGTATTTTTATTCAAATTCTTTGTATATATGTGTTCTATGTAGAGCATTTTTCTAGTACATGACTAAGGGGGAGCCAATCCAATCCTTTCAATTTGTATATATATGCTTATATTTATCAGGGGGGTTCCAGTGAAAGACAAAATAGTTGTATAAGCATCCTTTTCCCTTGATGTCAAAGGGGGAGAATGTTTTGGAGAAATGTGGAGATATTCTTGACATGTTGCCATCAATGACAAAGGGGAAGATTGTTGAAAAAATGAGATGTTTTTCATTGACGATGATGTTGGAAACATGAGCATTATAGTGTTGTCATTGATGTCAACATTGTATCCATATGTGAAGATCATGATGTGGATCATTTTGGTTTCTTCTAACAAGTTTTGCATTGTTAGTGAAAGACATTTTGGCTAAGTGGTTTGGTTCGGTAAAGATGATTGTAATGGGAAATTGACTAAGTGTCAATACTGTTGATTTAGTGTAACAACGCTTCAATTTTTGGGTCTGCATTGGTCTGCAAATGAAGGTTGCACTTTGTGCTTCTAACATCATTTTTTTGGATTTTAAATGTATCTAATTCCAAGTTTTCATCATGTTTTGGCTAATGAATTGAAAGGTATAATTAACAAATGTTGATATGGAAAAGTACAGTTATTCTTTGTACAATTTATTTGTGTAGGAGAGTCTACACTTCTCCACAGATAATTTTTTGGCTTTACAAATTTAAGGAGATATTGGCAGATGGCATTTGTTTAGGAATTCGATTTGGAATTTTGTTTTGAGGTTTGAGTGTCCATATGTGGATACATAGTTGAAGGATTTGGTTATTAGGTCTTATGTTATGCTAACCTAATAAGGTTGAAGGTATATGAAGGTTAAATAAGTATTTTGGTCTTATGTGGGATCTAATATAGGTCCATTCTAACCTATTTTAAATTATTTTGACTTTTGAATCTTGGCGCGAGATATGTATGAGATTTTTGGAGCTGAGAAGTTATATTTTGAGTACTACATCTAATTAGGTTGACCTAATTGATGTGGATATATATGTTAGATCTTTTCAATGTTTTGAGGTATGGAATGAATATATGATGTATGACACAAAGATTCTACATGCGAATATTATCAGAGTAGTGCAAATTTAAGTTGTGAATGTTGAGTAGAATATTGAAGTGATGTGAATGCAGAGGAAAGCAGAGTGTTAGATCAAAATCAAATGAAGTGTGTAAAATTAGTTTATTGAGTTTCATTGGAACTATATTTCATGCATATGATAGATGAAACTGTAATAGTTCAATATATGTTGTGATCCATAATCTCTCTTCTATCTTTTTCTCTATGGGTAGTGAGTCCACCTGTAGTGATCACTTTTGTAAATATAATATAATTGGCTATAATATATTGTGAGCTAACCCTCACCATGGTTTTTCCCATTTTGGGTTTTCCACATAAAAATCCTGGTGTTCATGTGTTATGTGGTATTATTTATGTTTCATGCTTTCTTTCTTTATTAAATTTGAATATAATTTGGTAATTGGATGTTTAATGTTTGAATGGTTTAAGAGAATATTGATTCACCCCCCTCTTAGTATTTTGGGTGTTCAAAAATCTTTTCTTTTTCAAACTTAATACCATATTTAAAACTTGATCAACATCACTTAAAATGAATAATAATGCACATGAGAGGAACACAATAACACAAAATATTTATGTGGAAACCCTTACAAGAGAAAACCACAAAAAAATATTGTTTTATATATAGAAATATCTTAAAACTTGTAGGCACCAACCCACAAGAGATACCGATCCCCTCAGTTCATAGGCACCAACCTACTGCATGCACTATCCCCCATAGCTAAGCACCAACTTTTCTAGAGACACCAATCTCTCATTTAGGATGACCCAACTTCCACAACAAAATAAGATTTGACCCTTAATATGTTGCTTCTTCAATGGATGATGGGAATTACAATCTTCTTTATATATTCACTCCATGATTTCCTATTCATGATTTAAATATCTTTCATTGAATGATATTCACATAAATCAACATATGATAATCTCTTCACTTTTCCTTCACATACAAATTTACCTCTTATATTCTTGTTGATGGTTAAAATGACACAAACAACATTAAAACATAATATTTCTACTCTATTTCTCCTAAAAGAGAAAGACTACATGTAGTGGCCTAACTCCCAAGGTCCTGGTAGTTGGTTCTCAACTGTCTGATGTCACTCAATTGGTTCATGCAACTGTAATATTCAAGGGGCCTGTGCTGGTAACAAAGGATTCAAACTATGACTCTCTTTATCAAAATAGTTCCTATAAATCAATGGGTTTTAAATAAAAGAAAAAGATAGATCAAAGGGGTAATTCAGCAAGTATGAATTAAATTTATCTAATATCCAGACATATACCTTTAACAATGAATGTTTTCTCAACCGATCACAAAAACCATAGCATGACACAACCCACAGTATAATTGTACCATCGTATACATCTTAGGTGCTTAATTCAATTCCACTATTCGCATATCACAAGTATTTCAAAGATTTCAAAACAACACACATTCATTCATCATCAAAACTATAGATCAACATACTTTAATAACTTTAATTCAATGACAATTTAACAAGATAATCTTTAAACCTGGTTTCTTCTAATGACTTTCATCACATAAGAAACTATCATGCTTCAACACAATTACTGGCATTCAAGCGGATTATAACTCATTAACCTTATCAAATAACACCATTCAATGCAAACTCCATATTTCGTAAACCTGCAATTCTATTAACTGTAAACAAGATCTGGTACAATGTATCTCTGCAAAAAAAAAAACTCTATAAAATTCTATCTCCTAGCACTAGGTAAGCCAATTCAATTCTCAATTAGCCAACCATTACAATGTGATACCCATTTGGTATTTATAGATATACAAAATAAGTTCGAACTTCACTTCTATCTTAGGCTTTCCACCTTTTTAGGAACAATCAACTTTCTTGTAAACCCAGATCAACTTTGATCTTGAGTTCTTACATTATGCATTCGGTTTGATCTAACAATAGAAGATAAAAAATAGAAGAAAAAGAAGTCATGCACCCTCAAGACTGTCAGTGTTGCATGCGTGCAACATGCAAGGAAGAAGATCATCATGCATCATGCAAGGAAGAATAACATCATGCATGCAAGATTTTTATGCATGTGAAGTTGGATCTGCTATGAACTCATCATAACTGGTGAAGACTTGTTGTAGCATACCCATATCTAGCCCATCAATCTAGTCATCTTCAAATTTGATGTGATCCAACTCAACTGCAGCAAACTCTTTCATACTTTGTACCTTGATCAACTCTCTCCCTGCAACTTTTATTTCTTCTTTGACTTCTACAAGCCGTTCTATCACTAAGTCTCCTCCATCATCTTTCTCCTACATGAGTCCTTGGAATCTTTCATTCCATTTCTCTCTAACCTGACTCAACGGCATGCCATCTTTGGTCATTACATTCACATCTACAATTATGGCCATAACCGCTTCCAACTCTTCCAACTATTCAGTTAAATTATTAACTGCATCCTGAATCTCATCCTTATGTTTGCTCAAAAAGCCAATCCTAAACTTAAGGATGCGAGAAGTCTTTTCTACAAAATCTTTTTTATCCTCTTCGAGTATAGATTCTTCTAAAAGAGTAGTTAGAGGCAATGTATTTATCTTCTCTAACTTTTCACTATACTCTTTGTACTCTTCTTCTAACTTCTCGGATGCCTCAATATATTGATGCATCTCTTTTATTACTCCCTCTGCCTCATTGTAGGTTTCAAACCCTTTTTCTAAAACCTCACCTACCTCCTGGTTCACTTTGTCTATCCATTTTTCAACCATCTCCGCCTTACCTCTAACTTGCACCAAATCATCAACCTCCTTTTTGCTTAGCAAAATAGGAGTCTCAATTGCTGCAACTTATTGTGACCTTGGAGAGGAGACACTCTTCAAGAATGAATGTAACTGATCCAATTGAGCCTTAAGCTCATCTTTCTTTTGTTTGTCCTTGATCATCCTTGATTTTGTCATTGAAGCCACCACATCAATCAGATTCATTTGTTGATTTCTAGTGGGCCTTCCCAAGTTAACCGTACTCAATTGATAGTCTATGAGCTACATATCCCCTACCTCCTTTTCAATCATAGGCACAACACATTCAACAACTATCTCCCCTTTATCTATGAGTCTGGTAGAATGCAAAACTTTAGCCCTCTTCTTAGGCCTTTCCTATTCAATCTCCTTCATCATTTTCTCCCAATTAAGAGGTTGAGGAGGTGTTCTAGCTCTCTTCTACAAATCTAATTTCAACCATGTAGGAGCACTAGGAGCAGTCATCATCATGGAAGAGGAAGCAACAACTGTAGAGGATGGCTGAACACTTACCTCAGGTTGAGAATCAACCTTCGCTTTTTCTTGTTGCTCCTGCAGCACATGCATCTGCACCAACTTCTCAGCCTCTTCTCTATCTCTTCGCTCCTGCACTTTCTTATCTTCTTCTTCCTTTCTCAATCTCTCCTCTTCCATCTGATCCTTCTCTAAAGCTTTAAGTTTTGTAGCTTCGGCCTCTTCTTCTTTTTGCTTCCTTTCAGTTTCTTCCTTTTCTATCCTTTCCATTTCCAAGGCTATGAGTTTCTTTGCCTTTTCCCTTTCTTCCTTAGCTTGCTGTTTCTTTACTAGCTCTTCAGCCTCTTTTTCTTTCCTTAGAGCTTCAACTTCTTGTTCTTTCTGTCGAGCCTCCTCTGCAAGCTTCAATCTAGCAACCAGGGCTTCCTTTTCCCTTCGATTTCTTGCTTTCTCCTCCTCAAGATCATGGATCTTTTGTATCAGTTCCAGCTTGTCATTTTCTGCCTTGACCTTGATCTCATGCTCTTGTAGCCTCATTTGCTCCTCCATTGTATCAGTTGCTGTCTTTATTTCAACTTCTTTTACCTTTGATTGCTGCTGTTGAAGTAAAGCATCAGCTTGTAACTTTGCCTCCATTTCCTTTTGTTTCTCTGCAGCAACCCTTGCATCAGATTCTCTGGTAGCATCTTCAAATTGTTTCCATTGTTCTTCCTATGTAAGAACCTGCTCAATAGTATGATCTAGAGGCACATTTTCTTGCAAGTCCTTCTTTGACAGAGTTTCATCTGAGTCTGTCTCAATTTCTACCAGTTCTTCCTCCACTTCTTTCCCTTTAGTAGCTTCAGCCATGGCATAAAGTACTCCTTGAACTTCTTTACTTTTCTTTCTTGTGAGTGGGGCTTGTGTAGATGACTCACCCAATGTGGGCGTAGAAACATCAAATTCAATTGGAACATCTCCCTCGGGTGTCTCTTCTTCTTCATCGACTACCTCCAACTCTGTTTCTTCAACATCAGGAGGAAAGAATTCTAATGGTTCCTTGGAAGGTGCCTTTTTTCTTAATCCTCTTATACCCTTTACCTTTCTTGAGGATTGGTCCCTGAGGAGCTTGAGTTCTCATCATCAACCATTGCACACTTCTATCCAAGACTGTTCTTCCTAGTTTCTTAATATCAATCGTTTCTTCCTCATTTCAGTCTATTGGATTTAAGTTTTTGGTGCCAATCTTCAAAGCTTCATATGAGGGATCTAATACAATTCCATCATCCACCAAAGTGTCAGGAATATTATCTTTAATACCCAGCTCCACCATAAATGAGACTGGTAATCTCTCATAATTCTTCTTCCTTAAGTCATATTCATCCTGCCTATCACACCAAAAATCCTCTAACAAATTAAAATGTCTAGTAAATACTGAAGGTAATAAAGCATACATCTTCTTCTTTGGATTAAAATACTTACGAGTTGTATACAACCCCAATTTCAATTGTATCAACTCATTACAAACCACCTTTGCTGCCTTCAAGTGTTGACAGCCATATTCCCCCAACTTCATGGGAAATTTATGGCATCCTGTCTTGTGCTTCATCCCAAATCTAGCATTAACTCCAATGGCTTGATATACAAATTCCATAAGCACTATTCTATTGCTGTAGCATCTTGGAAGTAAATGGGGATGACCCTCAAAACCAAACAATTTGAAGTATGTAAATTTGGGGTATTGGATGTACCAACTTCCGCATTCAGAAATGAATGCCATAGCTTCTTGGCTTAACCTGTATCCTGCATCTCCACTCAACTGGTTGATAACCACATATAAAAATGCATCATTGACTCTTCTGAAGTAAGTCTCAGCAACCTGAAGAGATAATTGATCGTAGTGTTCCCATACCTTCCTTTGTCCATCCAAGACTCCCATGATACCTACTCTGTTTAATCCTGGGAAAATCCCCATTCTTGCTGTAGCATAGACCACATATGAAGTCATGAAGAAAGATTTGGTCTGTCTGACCCTTGTGAGTTGATCATGTATGGCATCAGAAACAATCATTGACCAATCAAACTGATAATCACCCTGAAAGATCACTTGAATAAAATGGAACATCCATTCCTTGAAATGGAAGGCATCCCTCTTCCCAAACACTCTGGACAGCATCAATATCAAATCAGATATCTCCTTCTTGAAGTCTGCCCTCTTTGGCTGATCTACTAGCTTGCTTAAAGACTTCTTCTTGGTGCTTAACCATCTTTTGTTTAAATGAGACTTATTGGAGTCTTTGTGCTTACTGTATTTCTCCAATGCCTCAGCCTCAGTTAGCTGCACCAAATTCTTGGGATCAGGAACATTAAATATGCTTTGGAACATCTACGGAGTAAGATCTATAATCACATTATTCTGTAAATCCATGCATAATCTTGTAGTTGGATTATAAGTACTGGCCACTGTACATATCAACTCCAGACACTGAACTGATAAAGGAAACACAGTGATATGTGCAAGACCGGAGTCAACAATCCTTTGAGTTCTCCCTGTCAAGTTTTCCCTTTCTGCAAAGGTCTCTTCATGTAATTCTTCAAAGCTATACTGGCCCATATTAGTATCTGTGATATCTGACCAGTCTGATTCCACCTTGCTCGCCTTCACCACCGGATTCCTATGATCATACGTTAATGTATAAGGTAGCTGTTCTGGTTTCACCTTCTTGATTTTCGGTGCTGTCTTTGATGTTCCAGCCGGTTGATTCCTTCGAGCAGCCTCTCCTGACGTTCCTGACATCTCTTGAATCTCCTGCAAGCAAACCTCTAATTAGACCTTCAAATAAATCATCATAAAACATGTTAAAAAAACATACCTGTTACATATACATCGGAGTCGGAACCAGACAAAAGCTCAAAACAAGCGCTTTTACAAAACTAGCGAACTCGGAGCAAAAACGGATATAGGAACTTCACCTAGTAACAAACAGGCTCGGAGTCGGAGTTGGGGAGATTATCGGAACTGGGGTTAGAACAAAAATAGGATTTGGTTTTCTTCGAATTTTACTTTTCATATTCTATTTCCATTCCGCCTCCGCCTCCGATTTGGTCATTGTTATTTCGACAAAAAGACATCCCACTATACGCGGAGCCGGACACGGGATGAAAACGGAATTGATAACCTTCACAAACAAAATTGTTAAGTTTAGGATCGATTCTGATCCCGCCTCCGCCAATTATCACATACTTCAAGAAAACCTTTTAGAACTCGGAATCGAAAACGAGATAGAAATGGAATTTGATAACTTAGGTAAAAACAAAACTCTTATGTCCATACCCATTCCAATCCCGCCTCTGCCTATGCTAATCATGACATCATCAAATTTATTCATTCTCATCATAACTTCATGATTAAACCTCGATCGCCATAAAATGGCAAAGGAGCTTAAAAAACTCTACCCTCATATGACCATGGGGAACAATTGTATTTTAGGGCCATTTATTTAAATCTTATTTAAAGTAATTGCAGAGACCAATGAAATCCCCTAATCTAACAAACTTAACAAAACCAGGGCACGGGTTTAAAACCCTGCCATTCTCCCAAACGACGAAACCCTAATTTAAACAATAAATCTAATCCACCTTAACTCACTATAAAAATCCCTAATCTACCTCACTGTAAATTCTCTATCTAACTCACGCCATAATAAAAAACCTTTAATCTAATCTAATCTACTGCAAATCGAAAACAACACGACGCGATCACGATTAAGACATGAAAGCGACAATGCCCTAAAATAGAAAGAAACGACACGATAAAACAAGACAACAAAGATTTAAAGCAAAACAAACAAGCCAAAACAAGAACCTGCTCATTCAATCACATCGATGATCATAAAATTGCTTTAAAACCCAATGATTGAACACGCAAGCAGATACAAAGCAAAACACAACAAGGAAATAAACAATGAACAACAAAGATAAAATACCTACCTCAAACGCAAACAAAGCCACGCTAACTTTCTGAATCGATTCGCACCCAATATCCCTTCTCTATCTCGATCAATTTGCTCAAATGAACTCTGCTATTGCTCTTCGCGCTCTCAGAATTGTGATAATAACAATAATGATCAGCTTTAACCCTTAATAAAGAAAAATATGTGAATTTCTACCTACATCGGCAACCACCATTAATGCATTAAAACGCAGTAAAGGCGGAGTCAGAATTGTAAGAGAACGAACACTAGTCTACAGTGCAACTTCAGTCAAAAAGTCAACGACAAAAAATTGGCGGGGACGGAACTAAAATGGAAATAGGATCTTAAACTCATAAAATTTCCAAACCTTATTCCCATTCCAACTCCACGTCCGACAACTAAAAACAAAACAAAAAGTTAAGTAAAAGACCAACCTAATAAAACAAAACACAAAAATCGAGACAAAACAAACATTAAAAAGGGAGCGGAGGAGGGATCGGAATGGAATTTGATTTTGCAAATTTTGATAACAACCATCCCAATTCCCACTCTGGCTCCGCTTCTGCCGAAGACCAAAAAACAAAGGCAAAGAAAAGACCGTCGGGATAGAACAAAAAAAACAAGCCTCAAAAGAACCTTCAGAACCCGATTCAACTCCGATTCCGATTCCGCCAGAGAAAACAAAGAAAAACAAAGTATTGGAAAAAGTAGACTCCAAACTCTGTTTCAAAAACAACTAAGTACAAAAAACACAAAGGGGGACCCATTTTGACCAAGGCAAAAGATGGGGTGGTTATGCAAGGCATAACAATTCTCTTAATACAAATTTTCCTTTTATATTGTCTTCATTCAAATCTACTCAAAACATACACTCTATATCTTCTTGTGGCTTACCCCTACAATAGATGATGATATTTTCACAAATCTAATTCAAGTTATGTACTCGTTCCTTTAAAAACTGTTCATATACATGTACTCTCTTTTTCCATAAATATGATCCAAATCAAGTACTCTATCCTTCCATTAATCGTATCCAAATAAATGTACTCTCTTCTACTAAAAACTCATCACATTAATGGAAATTATTTCCTTCAAATATGATCTTAAATACCACGCATGTTCTTCTATCTACTTGCACTTATCCTTTATATGTGGGTTGCATACATCCTTCAATAAGAATCTAAAGTACTCTTATCTAAACCTTCCCTTGATCTACTCTTCATCAAATTATATCATTGAATTATTTTCCTCTCAACTCACACTTCACTCCATCAAATGTAAAACTCAAACTATATATATCATTATTCCTTTTTGAAGAGTGACATACTTTTCAAAGAGTGATGTCTCTTCAAAAATAAATCACTGCTTATTATGTTATTAACAAGTCGCCAACTTGTTTTAATCTTAGCACTAACTTTTAATATTTGTCTTTAATTTTCTACCTAAGTGCTACCTTCATAAATCCCCAACATTTGTTTAAGGATAATTCAATTTAAACTCTTTTAATTATCTTCAAAACTTGCTTAAAGATAGTTGTTTCCCCTTACATTCACTACATGTTAATCATTTCCCTTTACATTCATTACCTTATAATGAATGTTAATTGTTTCCCTTATTAATTTCTACCTTTTTTCCTATACAACTTAAATTGGGTAATTAATATATGATTTCCTTTATTGATATTAATTTCACCACTATAATAAATAGATAATTTTTTGCACTTTCGATCTTCTATTTTCCTCTAGCTTGGGTAACTTAAAAGAATTATACATATATACCTTCAATACAGAAGTCAGTTGACATTAGGATAGTAAATGTTGTTCATAAAAACCCATTGTTGATTTCAATAGAGTCGGCAAACATTTGAATTACATAACTTTATAATTGACTTCCATATTATAAAGAATGTCTTTGGAAGAAAGAATCAAAATGAAAGGGGATTCAACCATCATTATATACTCTTCATTTCTTCATGATTTAATATATAAGTGTGTATTATTGCTTCACAATATATATATATATATATATATATATATATATTCCATGACTTCTTATATTGAAACCTCTTCTTGCCAATAATCATGTGTTCTCTATTACCTCATATTGAAGACTCCTTTGACATCAATAATAAGAACCTTTTGTGACATGAAATCAATGAAAATCTTGTTATCTTTTACATCAATAAAATTTCTAATAAATTTTGGTCTTAATCACTATCCTAATCCTACATTCAAACTTTATAGTCTTAAACATGAATTATGTCATCCACCATCTCAAGTTTGGTGAGTCAAAAATATGTTAAACCAATCTACACCACATATTTATCCATCCAAACCAAATACATCACAATCACCTAATTCTACATCCAAAATTTCTCATCAAAATCCAATGCAATAAATCTGTATCCACACATCTTGTCAAACAATCTAACCAATCATCCTAAAAGCATCCAATGAAATTGTCCCCAACCTTGCTGCAAAATCTCAATCAACTATCAGCATTGGGATATATTCTTACTCATCCTCATGTTGTTCTTGGGATTTATTGTTCCCACATTAAGAGCACCATCTTCGCATTGTTCTTAGGATATATCGTTCCCACATCAACAACACTATCATCATCATCAATCAATGAATCATTGATTTTCAGCTTGACTATGGGGAAACATCATGTTTGTCTTTGTATCATTTAATGCATGCTTAGTTTCTTTTCTTGTGTGTGTGTTATCATTTTTTCTTGCATATGCATCAATCCTTGCAACATACATGCCACAAAAACATCATGGTATTTCATATCATGGTGTTATAGGAATATGGTTGCATGTTACCTTTAGTCCTTTATGCATTTTACATATCATCACCATGGTCTTTATATCATGATGCATAACATTAGGTGCTATATCAAACATCAATTTTCTCACACTATCTCAACATGATTATCCCTTATCCCCATCCTTTCTTTCCATCCATTTTGAGAGCCTACATGTGTCCTTCATACCCACTTATCCTCTCAAGGGGGCATCATCCTATCCTTATTTATATAAGCCCTAACCTTTTTTCCATCCTGATCCACATCTATATTTTCATTCTTCTTTGAAATGAAATTTCTTCTTTCAATCACAATATCATCTCAAAGAGGAGAAAAATGTAGAAACCTAAAAGTATCCTAGGTCATAATTCCATCATCTATCCTAATTATTCATTCCCCCCTAAGTCCTAAATCAATTTCCTAAGTCCTAATTCCTAATCCATGTCCCCTTTCCAGATGATCTAGCTAAATCCCCATGATAACCACCTAAAATAAATAAAAGATCAAATATTTCTTTTGTTTCTCACCACACATCTCATAACTATCTTAAAAATAAATTTTAAATTAAATAATCCCTTTTATCTCCTCTCTCAACTACCCAACCAACTTGATCTAAGCCATCCGTCTATCTTTTAATATCAACCATTGATCTTCATCCTACCAAGCCTATAAATCTACCCTCTCATGAGCCATTTTTAGGAGACTATCCTTAATAATTACAATGTCATCTTGTTGTTTTGAGCAACCACATTCCTATCATCTTGAGAAAATCCAATTTTTCAATTTCATGCTTTAACTAATGTCACATTTGATGTAGATTTGAGGTTTTAATGTTTCATTTGAAATCTTCATTTTGATCTATATTTTGTGTTGACACCATGTTTGCAATTGATGATTGAAGCTCTCCCAATTGTGTTGTGACACTTACTTTTTTGTCTCTGAACTCCTTTTTTTTCTACTTTCACTTGTTATAATTCTTGATTTATAGTTATTAGCCATTTTTTCCCTCTTTGCATATTGTTTTACAAGTTATTACTTGCTCTATGAGAAACTTTTTTTCCCCTTTCAAGGTTCCAACTAGCTTCTATAATTTCCTTTAGCTTGATATACTCAAGCTACCCCTTTGCTTATATATACTCAATCCTCTTTTTCATGCTCATGAGCTCATTTACATAGATTTAGGGCAATCACAACAATAGATTGATCATGGGGTTGTATGGGTATTTATTTTCTTGAGACGCTTCATCTCTTTCCCCTTTGTTTGCAAAGAGAGTTTCGATTTTTCTGTTCTTTGACTCAGAATACTCTTTAAGCAAAAAAAACCTCTTTGTTTTTTCCTTTATCCACACCTTGATTTGTCCAATAACCTACTAAGTGATTCATTTTAATAGTGATAGCTGCATTATTTCTAGTTGGTTTTGCTAAAATTATAGTGAGTTTTTTTGTGATTGCCTCATCTTTTGAATTTTTCTACACCTTAAAATCCCCCTACATTGCTTTTCATTTTAAAGACAAATATTTCACTTGCGTCATCTACATTAGCTTGATTAAACCTTAGTAAAAAAGAGTTCCAAGGCCCAATAATATTCCCTACATGATTAGTAGGGTTTGAATCTACAATCCCCTTTGTTATTTAGAGAGTGATTCCAAGGAATGCGTAAACCATCCTAGTATAACCTCCTTAACAAGGAACCAAATAGCTATATTTGGGGACCATTATTGATTCAAGAATGTTTGAATCAAATTTCACTAACCCTAGGGTTTTTGGGTGTTTGTTTTCCAATTAACTATGTTTGCTTACAAAACCCCCCAAGTCTATGAGTTAAAGTTGTCTTGACAGTTTTCTTAATGCTTAACCATGGTTTCTAAAATATAGTTTCACTTCACCACTGTTTACAAAGCCCTAGTTTGTTGGTTTTTATGAGAAGGTAGGAAAGCTAAAGAATCCTGCACTATAAAAATGCTAAAGGGAGAAAATTCAGGGCTAACATGTTCCTTGAAAAGGTTTGCGTAGGGACCACAAAATAAAAGATGCCCTCATTTATGATCCAACACGACCCTCATTTTCCCAACTTAGCCAAGCTCCATTGCTTTGATAGTGATCCCTTGAAATCACTTCTTCAAATCCTTCCACACAATGGAATATAGGCATGAGAGAATTGATTAAAGGCTACACCACCTAATGTTAGAAGGATCATACATTGAATGGCTATAAATAATTAGTTTGATGTCATGCAATGAATATGGACTTTCCAAGTGATCTCTTTATTAAACATTTAGAATTAGGGGCAACAATGGGATATCAAGGGTAGAAAAGAAAAATGTTAATTAAAACCTCCAATAACTAGTTCCAACTTGCTAAATAACAAGTTGATATCATAGATCTTAAAATGAGGGGAAGGGGTGAAAAAGGTAGGGGGAATTGAAAGGGAGCATTTACTTTAATTTTAGAGCCTTACTCAAGAAGGACACTGTCACTTTACAATGGTTTAGTACAAATTTTACTTTAAAACAACAAAATGAATCAATGAATGAATGGTTTTAATGGTGTTCACAAGACTGAGTTGTCTAAGGGATTGAGAATCACTACCCTATGTTATCTTCAAACTCCTTTTGATGTTGGATCTCTTGTGAATCTTGAATAGGAAGCTAGAAATTTTTTTTATCCTATATTTTTCTCAAATAACATGTGCATTCTATGAACTTTCAAGTTGTCTTGATATTGAGTACAAATATCTTCATACAATGTACAATCCATGATAAAGTGTCATTTTGTATCCAACACCCCTTTCTATAGAATATGCAAGTTTTATCTTCTCAAACTTGTTAGAGTTTCCAATAAACTCCATAAAACCAAGATAACCTACAAAACTTGGATTAGCCTTCTACAAGGATAAAATCAAACATGCAAAAGAAATTTTCATAAAATGATGTAAATAATATTATCAGGAATAAAGAATTACATGAGATAATTTGCCTTTATAGAGCAAGATGCAAAAACCTAAAAGGAAAACCTAATTTGGACCTAAATAAACTTAATAAAGTGTAATTAAATATTTAATTACACCAACACCCCCCTTAAGTGCAACTTAGGGAGAATAATAAATATGCAAATAGTGCAAGGATGGATGCATGAAAGCATGAATGGGTCCTGAATACAAGGCCATGTTAGGTACCCATGTACATATGCAAAAAAGGATAAAACCTAATGGGATAAAACTCCTCCTCAAAATGATACAACAATGACAAGAGAGACCATACAACCCCCTCCATAATGAGATAAGTTGTTGCAAAGAAGCACTAGAAGCACACTTGTGGAGCAACATTCGAATCCTTAATCCAACAAGAAAGAAAAGATAATTTTGTTTACTAGAAACCATAATAGATTCACTCAAGGACTCGAGTTAGAATCATGATAAAGCAACAACAAACTCGATGCCAAGGAACACTTAAAAACTCACAAACTAGCACAACCTTGGAATCTATGAAGCAACGATCGATTGAAAAATGATCATGCAAAAGAAATAGAGAATGAAACCAAGTGATGAAATATGGAGAACTCCATAAGACCCCCCTAAGTACACCATCCATCACATAAATACATAAGAAATTCCCCCCATAAGAGGGCATGATATGATGAAGGAATCTAGAAGCTATGTGTATCTCAATGTCGATGCCAAATTGTGACTAGAATTAATCCATAGGAGCAAGTACCATGAAGATTCTAGAACATTAACCATAAAATTAATGGCCCTCAAACTAAGATGTGACTAGATGTGAAACTGATGTGATTTAGGATAATTAACCATAGGCTCTCAATCTAAGATGTGAACCGATGTGAACCAAAATGTGTCAAGTCATGAGCAAGATTGTGGCCAAAAGAAACTACATAATACAGATACAACTCATGCAAGTTGTCATCAATATAAAGATGGGATTAAAGTGTGTTCCATATGACTACACTCTAATCCAATTATTATGCAAGAAACCCCTTTGATGGAACTTTATTGAAGTTCATTTATTACAATACCACATGATTGTAAAAGGAGAACATGCAAAATATACATAAATCAAAGAGAAAATGCAAACCTAAATGCATGCAAAAAGGAAATAGTGCATGCAAAAATGAATGTTCACATCTACCTCCATGAATAAAATGATCTCAAATCTATGTAGAAGACAAAATCAAATTTCTAACATGTTGGTTTCCAAAATTGTAAATTGAAAACCCTAATTTTTAAACTCAAAATAAAAATTTACCTCATCCTTCTTTATTGCTCCAACATCATCTTCTTCATCCTCAAAACCTTCCATGTATGCATCTTCACAATGTTTTTCGAACTTCTCCCATGTATTTGTGTCCTCCAAAGGACCATAGTCTACTACATCTCCTTAAATGTCTGCATTAAAGAAAATGCTAGCAAAATCATGGGGTTTACCTTCTCCCATTTTCATCTTCTTATCATATTCATCCAACATTTGCCTCTCAAATAACCTATCTAACATCCTCATCTATTATTTCAACAAAATATCATCTTCTTCCTTACCAGCATACTTGTCAAATTTAGGACCATCCATGTGTTTGATTTTGTCGTTGTGTTGTTGATATGTGGTTGTCATTGATGTCAACACTATTAGCATTAATGTCTTTAAGACTGTATCTGTCAAGGATATTGAGAAAATTGTAATAAAATAAGTTGTAGGTTGTTTGTGAAGCAATGGAGATCAATATGATGGAAAGTTCAGTATGTTGACAGTGAGAAGTTGCACATTAAAGGGTTTGTTTTCAAGCCTATCTAGTTTATCCACCGAAATTTTCAGAGGTGTGCATGAAGATTTGAGCAAGCTATGATTTTTTGTGTTTCGACAATTATTTTGTTACTGAGGCTTGTGTTCCTAGAAGAAGATAATGTGATTCTAGTAATCTAAGTTGTTGTGTATGTTCTTGTGGTGTTTGTGGATGTTTCTAGATCATGTTCTATCTAAGTTCCATGTCTTCATTGATTGTTGTGCTCACGATCCATGATTTTCTCTTGTGTGTTCATGTTTTTCATGTTCATGGCCGACAGGGTGATTATAGCATGTTGTGGATCTTCGAGGAAAATATTTGAAGGATTTTTGTGTTCGAGGACATTTTTTTGGGTCTCTACTATGTTGTGGCTGACCTTGGTAGATTCACATTAATAATCCTTATTGTTTTGGGCCGACAGTTTTCATTCATTCTATTATTTTGTTCAAGCCGACATGAAGCAATGAAATTACTTGTTGCAGATATATATGAGCAATTTTTTATCTCATTTGATGAATGTACAATGTCAAGTGTGTGAGTGCTATGTGTGAATAAATATCAGTTCATTCGAAGGCAGAGAAAAGTGTGAAGAAGAGTGAAGAAGTGTTCATGTGCTTAACCGAAACTGTAAGCAAGCATTAGCAGATGCTACTTTCTTAGTTCAAATTCTTCAGATGGATTTAATTTGAATGTTTATGTAAGACATTAATTCTTCCCTTGTATTTGAGTAGTGAGCTTTAGGCAGTGTGCCTGAATGCATGTGCATTCCCATTTATTCTTCTTATACTTTTAACAAAGTATAAACTTGTGGATTAACCTCCACCGTGGTTTTTCCCCTAACAAGGTTTCTACGCAAAAATATTGGTGTTATGTGTATTTTTAATGTGTTGTTGATTTATGCTTTAATGGTTATTAATCAAATCTAAGAATAAGGGTTAACAAAGTTAATAAGTTTGAAATTTTGTGACAATTGATTCACCCCCCCTCTCAGTTTTATTACCTTGTGTTGCCAACAATTGGTATCAAAATAGGTTCCTT
This sequence comes from Sequoiadendron giganteum, assembly GCA_007115665.2. Lineage (NCBI taxonomy): Eukaryota > Viridiplantae > Streptophyta > Pinopsida > Cupressales > Cupressaceae > Sequoiadendron > Sequoiadendron giganteum. The sequence goes on along the minus strand of CM021105.1, from coordinate 671,684,603 downwards.
GGAAGAAGTTTAATAGCTTGAGGTCATCTAGGATGGAGACATATAAGAAGGATAGTCTGAGATTTGATGGAACAAACTATTCTTTGTGGAAGACTCGAATGGAGTGTCATCTAAGATGCATTGGTGAAGCTTATTGGAACATTACAAGTAATAGGTATGTTATTCCTCAAAATGGTCCTACTACTACTATTGAGATTAGTGATGTTGAATACAATATCAGGGCTAAGGAAGCATTGTTGAGTGCTTTGATTGATTCTGAGATGATGAATGTTATGGATTTGAAGACTGTTTATGAGATCTAGAAAAGGTAGGAAACTTTGTATGAAGGTGATGCTAATGTGAAGATTGCTAAGATATACAGTCTGAAAGGGAAATATGAATTGTTGAAAATGGGTAATGATGAGAATATTACTACTTTCATGCAAAAAGTGAATGAACTTGTGTGTGGCATCAGATGTGTTGGTGGATGGTTGGATGAATCAAAGATTGTTGCTAAAGTTCTTAGATTCTTTCCTGATGCATACAAAGTCAAAGCTACAACTATTGATGAGCTCAAGACTATGACAAATTTAACCAGAGACATGTTGAATTGTAAACTTATTGCTTTTGAGTTTAGTGAATTCGATGATGCCCTTCCTAAGATAGAATCTGCATTCAAAGCTACTACCTCCAGAAGAGACAATCAAAGATATGATCCAATTGAAAGTTATACTAGAAATTTATTCAAGTATGAAGAAGAAATGAGACAAATTGAAGAAGAAGAGAGAGATATGAATGAGCTTGAAGCACTTATTGTCAAAAGAGAAGCCAAAGGAGAAGATAAGTATAAAGGAAAGTTTCCTATTAAATGTTTTTCCTACAATAAGATAGGTCATTTTGCATCAAGGTGTCTAGAAAGAGTCCCTAAGCCAAGATATAACAAGACTAGATTTCAAAAGAAGTTTTATTATGCTGTTGATGAAGGTGTGACAGATGATGAATCTGATAAAGGGAATGTAAGTGAAGATGAGTTTGTGTTTATTGCTATCAAGGAAAATAAACCCATGTCTACTAAATCTGCTAGATGTACAAATGTGGATAAATACCTAGTTGCTCGAGTTGAAGAAAAGGATGAATGGGTAATTGATAGTGGATGTTCACATCACATGATAGGTGATAAAAGAAAATTTGTGAGCCTGGAAAATTATAATGGTGGTATTGTAAGATTTGGTGATAACAATGGTGATATAATCCCTGGGAGAGGATATATTTCTTTTGATGGTAATCATAATATTGATGATGTTCTTTATGTTGAAGTTTTGAAGCATAATATTTTGAGTGTTGGATAGATGGTTGATAAGGGATACAATCTTCAATTCAAGGATGCAAAGTGTAGAATATTGAGAAGTTCTGGAAATGTAATTGCTTTAGGAACAAGAAAAAAGGTAACATTTTTCACCTGAATGCTGCTAGTAAAAGTTGTCTGATTGCTCAAGTTGATGAAAGCTGGTTATGGCATAGGATAATGTGTCATGTAAACTTTGACAATATTATCAAGATAAGTTCTGCTCAGGCAGTGAGAGATCTTCCTAAGCTGGTAAATCCTACTAATACTAATGCCATATGCAAGGAATGTCAGTTAGGAAAGAAAACTAGAATTTCATTTTGGAGAAAGCAACATTGTTCAAATGAATTATTGGAGCTTGTGCATACTGACTTGTGTGGTCCTACTAGAATCAGAAGTTTGGAAGGTTAAAGGTATTTCATGTTGCTTATTGATGATTATTCTAGGATGATGTGGGTCACTTTCTTAAGGGAGAAATCTGAAGCTCTAGAGAAGTTCAAGATCTTTAAGGCTATGGTTGAGAAAAAGATAGGTCTAAAGATTAAGTGTCTAAGATCAGATAGAGATGGTGAATTCACTTCCGATGAGTTTAATTCTTTCTATGAAGAACATGGGATAAATAGACAATTATATACATCGTGGGCCCCTCTGCAAAATAGAGTTGTGGAAAGGAAGAACACGACAATTCAAGATGGTGCTAGAACTATGATGTTGGAAGGAAATGTTCCTCATATATATTAGAGAGAAGTTGTGAGTGATACTATTTATATCCTCAACCGGGTACAAATCAAAGGTGATACTGGTAAGACCCATTTTGAGCTATGGTTTGGTCATAAGCCTACAATTAGATATTTCAAAATCTTTGGGAGTAAATGCTACATTAGAAGAGACGAAGATATAGGAAATTTTGATGCTAGAAGTGATGAAGGAATCTTTCTTGGTTATTCTACTAAGAGAAAGGCCTACCAGTGCTACAACAAGAGATTGAAGAAAATGGTTGAAAGTGCAAATGTTAAGGTTGATGAAGACATTGCTAGACCATCCATAACTTTTGGATATGATTCTGATGATCAGAATGACAATACAAACAAAGGTCAGACCCAAAATAAAGTTCAGATCATTTCGGTGAATCAAGAAGATCAAGAAGGAGAAACTAGTGAAAGTACATAAGAGATATCACAAGAGCTTGAAATTCAAGAACAACCTAAGACTCCAAGGTATGTGAGATTAAATCATTCAAAAAATCAGATTATAGGTGATAAGAACAAAGGTTTCCAAACTAGGAGAAGAATTGTAGAAGAATATTATTTGATATCAAAGACTAAGCCAAGTAATGTAAATGAAACATGCAAAGATGAACATTAGATTGAAACAATGAAAGAAGAACTACAACAAATTGAGAATAATAATACATGGACTCTTGTTCCTAGACCTAAGGATAAAAATTTAATTGGAACTAAATGGGTCTTTAGAAACAAATTGAATGAGCAAGGTGAAGTTATCAGAAATAAAGAAAAATTGGTATGTAAAGGATATTCTCAGATGGAAGGAATTGACTTTGAAGAGACTTTTTCTCTTGTTGCTAGAATTGAAGTTGTGAGACTATTTCTTGCTTACAAAAACTATAAGGTTTATCAGATGAATGTCAAGTCAACATTTCTAAATGGCGAATTGGAAGAAGTGTACATTGAGCAACCTGATGGATTTCAATTGACTGATCAAGGAGATATGGTGTATCGATTCAAGAAAGCATTGTATGGACTCAAGGAAGCCCCTAAAGCTTGGTATGCTAGATTGGACAAGTATTTGTTGAAGCTTGGATCTAACAAAGGTATTGTTGATAGTAATCTATATTTCAAGATTGATGATGATAAAGATTTGTTTTTGGAAGTCTTTGTTGATGATAACATTTTTGGAGGATTTGATGGTTTGTGCATGAATTTTTCCATTGAAATGCAAAATGAGTTTGAGATGTCAATAATTGGAGAGATGAAATTATTTTTGGGATTGCAAATTACTCAATTAGATAAAGGGATATTTATATCTCAGTCCAAGTATGTGAAAGAATTGCTAAAGAAGTTTGGTATGGAAGATTCAAAGCCAATCTTTACACCCATGGTGATTGGATGTAAGTTGACAATAGATGATAATCTTAATTTAAGTGCCTTTACTAATGCTAATTGGGCAGGAGATGTGAATGACAAGAAAGTTACCAGTGGTGGCACATTTTTATTGGGAAAGAAGTTGATTTCATGGTTAAGTAAAAATAAGAATGTCATTTCTTTGTCTACTGCAGAGGCAAAATACATTGATGTTGTTAAAAATTGTACTCAAGTATTATGGATGAAGTAGATGTTGAAAGATATCAGAGTTGTGTATGATCAACCTATTGCTATATTTTGTGATAATTCAAGTACAATTAACATTTCTAAGAATTCGGTGTTGCATTCAAAAACCAAGCATATATCTATCAAATACCACTTTTTGAGAGACAAGGTGAGTGATAAGGAAGTTAGACTGGAGTATGTGCCTACTAAGGAACAAATTGCAGACATCTTTACTAATCCATTGCCTAAGGATACTTTTGAGTATCTTAGAGGTAAGTTAGGGGTGATTACCCCTCCTAATCAGAACTAAGATGCAAGATATTGCATCAATCCGAGAATTTCATTGTCATATCTTGATTCAGATTGATGTTGTGGCGGATGCTACTTAGATGGAGTAGTCATATGATTCATATATGTGGTTCATAGCTTGTGTATCTTTGTCATTGATGTCAAAGGGGGAAAAAAATAATGTGAAAAACTCTTGAAGAAGTCAAAACCTAAGGGGGAGTAAGTGTTGAAGTTAGTTGCATTGATGGTGTTTTTCACATCATGTGTTGCCATCAATTCCAAAGGGGGATATTGTTGGATGTTTTGGATATTTTTCTGATATGTGGTTGTCATTGATGTCAACACTATTAGCATTAATGTCTTTAAGATTGTATATGTCAAGGATATTGATGAAATTGTAATAAAATAAGTTGCAGGTTGTCTGTGAAGTAGTGAAGATCAGTATGATGGAAATTTTAGTATGTTGACAGTGATAAGTTGTGGATTAAAGGGTTTTTTTTCAAGGCTATCTAGTTTACCCACCAAAAGTTTCAGAGGTGCACATGAAGATTTGAGCAAGCTATGAGTTTTTGTGTTCCGACAGTTATTATATTACTGAAGCTAGTGTTCTTGGAAGAAGATATGTGATTCTAGTAATCTAAGTTGTTGCATATGTTCCTATGGTGTTTGTGGATGTTTCTAGATCATTTTCTATCTATGTTGCATGTCTGAATTGATCGTTGTGCTCATGATCCATGATTTTGTCTTGTGAGTTCATGTTTTTCGTGTTCATGGACGACAGGGTGATTATAGTGTGTTGTGGATCTTCAAGGAACAATATTTGAAGGTGTTTTGTGTTTGAGGACATTTTTTTGGGTCTCTACTATGTTGTGTCTAACCTTGGTAGATTCACATTAATAATCCTTATTGTTTTGGGCTGATAGTTTGCATTCATTCTATTATTTTGTTCAAGCTGACATGAAGCAATGAAATTACTTGTTGCAGATATATATGAGCGATTGTTTATCTCATTTGATGAATGTACGATGCAAAGTGTGTGAGTGCTATGTGTAAATAAATATTAGATCATTCAAAGGCAGAGTAGAGTGTGAAGAAGTGTTCATGTGCTTAATCGAAACTGTAATCAGGCATTAGCAAATGCTACTTTCTCAGTTCAAATTATTCAAATGGATTTAATTTGAATGTTTATGTAAGATAGTGAGTCTTCCCTTGTATCTGAGCAGTGATCTCTAGGAAGTGTGCCTAAATGCATGTGCATTCCCATTCATTCTTCTTATACTTTTAACAGAGTATAAACTCGTGGATTAACCTCCACCATGGTTTTTCCCCTAACAGGGTTTCCACACAAAATTTTTGGTGTTACGTGTATTTTTGATGTGTTGTTGATTTATGCTTTCATGGTTATTAATCATATCTAAGAATAAGGGTTAACAAAGTTAATAAGTTTGAAATTTTGTGACAAATGATTCACCCCCCCTCTCAGTTGTTTGCCCTTGTGTTTCCAACACCATGTTCATAATTTTTTATTGCAAAAATTCTTCATGCACTTCACATAATGCACTCCATTCATATATTATCGTTGCAACTTGTGCCTCATTATCTTCTACATTTGTGTGGGTTGGACCCACATATTCTTCTTCATATTCAACCCTTACCAAAGGGTCACAACACTCTTTCTTTCCCCTCTTCTTTTCGATGTCCTCTTTCAAGATAATTTTCTTCTTCCCATATCTCTCTTCTCATATTTGTACTCACTCCTTAATCAAAATTTTCAATACATCTACTTCAGCTTGGAGCTTTTCAAATTCTTCAGAATGCTTATTATTTTCCACTTCTTCCCAATATTGTTCCCATAATAAAATTCTTATGGGCCTCCTCATGACCCATCCCATCTTCTCTGGGATAGACTACCTTGCTGGGAAAATATGTCTCAACCTTGTAATTATATAAGGTTTATTATTGATAGGATGTATATATATATTTTGTAGTTACATCAATAGGTGTATACATTGGCAACATAGAGAAAAATATGAGCATGTTAACACAAAATCCTAAATGGGTGACATACATTCAATAATGATATATTGTAAATATGGACCGTTCGTAATTAGTTTTAGATCTAATGGAAAATATTTTTTTGGCCTATCTTGCCCTAGAATGTAAGCCTATTTTATGAGGGCATTATATTACGACTATGATAGAGTGATGTTTTTTGAGAGCCTGATAGCAGTCGTTTTGTCTCTTGATCTTTGGTGGTGATAATCCTGTAAGAAGCTTTCTTTGCAAGTATATTATAATCTTTGTGATTTCTAAGTAATATATTGGGTGGCTTTTGGAGTGTGGGGTTTTTCTCCCGAAAGTGTTTTCCCAATGTAAATCACTGTGTCATGGTATTCATGATATTCATTTTTATTCTTATTAAGTTTTTTTAACTATTAAAGATCTATAAAGTTTTATATTATTCTCCTCTCAATATTAGCGTAGGAAGTTGTTCGGCTACCTTAACTTCCTTAAAAGTGGTATCATAGCTTGATCACCTTTGGTTTCAGTTGTGGGTTGTTGGGTTTTTTGAACTAATCTAGATTTGAGTGGGAGCTTCTGTAGAACACTTTGTGATCTTGCTGCAGGAATTTTCAGATGGAAAATTCATAGGAAGAATAGAGGTGGAAAAAAAATTTGGAAACAATTTTGAGACGTGGAAGCTAAAGATGGATGATTTGTTGATAGATCGAGATCTGTGGGATGCTATTGATGAGAATGTTTCAAGGCCTATAGATCCTACTTAGGCCACTAAATATGATGTTATGGATAGTAAAGCAAAGGGTCTAATAAGAATTCTCTTGACAGACTTTGTTTTAATCAATGTCCATGAGGATACTTCTACACAAATACTATGGAAGAAACTTGGTGAGATGTATCAAGCTAAATATTTAGTGAACAAGAATTTTTTGAGGAAGCAATTGTATTCCTTGAGAGTGGAAGAGGGTGGATGAATCACAAACCACCTAGAAGCATTCAATATGTTGGTGGATCAATTGGCATCAGTTGGTGTCAAAATGGATGAGGAGGAGAAATGTTAAATCTTGCTTTGTTCTTTGCCTGATTTGTGGGATTCTCTTGTTATGGCTATTGGGATTACTTACATTATATTGAAGACTGGAGATGTGGTGGGCTCTTTTCTTTCTGAAGAGATGAGGAAGAAGGAATCTGTCACTACCAAGGAGGCCCTAAATTTTCATGGAATACCTAAGGAAAAAGGAAAGAAGAATGAGAAACGTGACAAATTTGAGTCCAAAGGGAGATCTAAATCTCTTGGAAAGTCCAAAGTTATTTGTTGGAATTGTGGTAAGATTGGAAATTTTCGTAAGGAATGCATAGAATTTTTTTTTAGAAAAATAAGAGATTTTATTCTGATTGTAAGTCTAAGAAGGAAGTTGGTGACACATTCATTGCAGCTTTGGCAATTCGTGCAGGTAATGATGCATGGTTAATTGACTCAGGTGCATCTTTTTGTATGACCTTTAATAGAGTTTTGTTTTTTGAATATGAAGAATTTTATGGAGATAAGGTGTACTTGGGTGATGATTCTTATTTCAATATTGTTGGTTGTGGTAAATCTAAAATTAGGTTTCTTAATGGTAGAATAAAAAGGATTAATGGTGTGTTGCATATCCTTGGATTAGCACAAAATTTGTTATCTATGAGAAAACTAATAAATGCGGGTGTGTAGGTAGTATTTTATTATGTAGGATGCAAGATGGTTAGTGGTGATATGGTGTTTGCTAAATGTGCCAAATATGATACATTATATAAGCTTGATGCATGTACTGTCAAGTGCAATAGTACTTCTATGAAAAGCAATTTTGTGGAAGAGGTGAGGGTTTCTTCTTCAGCAAATGGTCATGGATTTTGGGTACCCAAGGGTGCTCTTTCTTCTGAGTCTAAATTAACTATAGAAAAAATATGTTATCGAACCAAATACTTGGCCACATTGGAGAAAAGGGTCTAAGGACCTTGACAAATAAAACCCTTGTTGAAGGTTTGTCTGATTGTAATCTTGAATTCAATTTTTGTGAGCATTGCATTTATGGAAAACAAAGTCGTGTTTATTTTTACTCGAGTTCTCATAAATCATGTGGTGTATTGGATCTTATTCATTATGATGTTTTTTCTCATGTATATGTTCCTTCAATTGGTAAATCCACATATTATGTTTCATTTATTGATGATTATAGTATTACATGGGTATAGTTTCTAAAGAGTAAATATGAATTTTTCAGTCGATTTAAAGAATTTAAAGAAATGGTTGAGTTATAGACTAGAAAGAAAATAAAATGTTTGAGGACTGATAATGGCAGTGAATTTTTCTCTAACAATTTTGATAGATTCTATAAATTTTGTAGTATTCATAGATAGAAGATAACTTCATATTCTCCACAACTAAATTGATTTACAGAAAGAATGAACAAGACACTAATGGAGAAGGCTAAGAGTATGTTGAGTGGTGATGGTCTAGAATAAAGGTTTTGGGTTGAAGATTTTTCCACTTCCTATTATCTGATTAATAGGTCTACTACATCAGATCTTTTTGATAAGACTCCTAACGAGGCATGGTTGGGTCACAAGCCTTCATTAAGATATCTTAAAGTTTTTGGTTATGAGGCATATGAACATGTGCCAAAGGAGAAGTGAAAAAAGTTGGAGAACAAGGCTATGAAATGTATCTTCATCGGATATAGTTATGGTGTGAAAGGATACAAGCTTTGGGATCTTGTTGCATAAAAGGTAATATATAGTAGAAGTGTGATTTTTAGAGGAACTAAGCCTTCTTCTATTACATTGCACCCATAACAAAGTCAATAGGAAGATGTCATTTAATTTCCTTCTACACATGAGAAATTTGAATTGAGGCCCATGGATAGACAAGAAGTTGAGGAGAGCTCATCTAGCTTTGAATCCTTAGAAGAGGAGGAAGAACCTCCAACTCATCTTGTTCATAGGTATACAAGACATAGACAACTACCTGAAAGGTATTCACCTAATGATTGGAGATGTATTTTTCCTTTGAATACTAACATGGATGAACCCAGATCTATAGAAGAGGCACTAGGTATGAATGATATAGAATCTTGGAAGATTTCTATGGATGAAGAAATGTAATCTTTGAAAAGGAATGATACATTGGATCTTGTACCATTTCCTCAAGGATGAATACCTATTGGTTGGAAATGGGTGTTCAAGAAAAAGATTGGTTCAAATGGAGGTATTGAGAAGTACAAAGAAAGGTTGGTTGCAAATGGTTACTCTCAAGTTGAGGGTGTAAACATCATTTCTTTAAATTCTAGGGGCCGAAAGGCCCATAGTCTATGAACACCATCTGAACTTATCTATACTCATCGGCTTAGTTAAAGAATCGACAACATTCATCAAATTCTCTACCATAACCAGATTCAACCTGCCATCTTCGACCATATCTCTAACAAAATGAAATTGTACATCAATGTGCTTGGTCTTGGCATGAAATGTTGGGTTCTTAGCTAGACATATCACACTTTGATTGTCACAATAAATTGTCACTGCACCTTGTTTTATTCCAATGTATGAACACAGTCTCTTAATCCAAATGGCTTATTGACAAGCATGAGTTGCTACCATATAATCTACTTCAGTAGTGGACAAAGAAACCACAACCTATTGCTTACTCATCCAAATAATCGCACCACCAAATAACATGAATACATAAGCACTGGTGGATTGTCTGCTATCAAAAACACCTACCTATTCTGAATCCACATAACCATGTATACAAAGGGAAATCTCATCTTTAGTCATATTACTATGATAACACAAGGAATAATCTGAGGCACCATGCAAATATTTGAAGATTATTTTAACTCCATCCCAATGAACTCTACCAAGATTAGACATATATCTAGAAAGCATTCCCACTTCTTGGGAAATGTCTAGTCTTGTACAAACCATAGCATACATTAAACTTCCAACTTCACTTTGGTAAGGAACTTTGCTCACATATCCATAAAAATGTAAAATTTATAAAAGGTTTGTGCATGTTCATTTGTAAGGGGTTAGAATTGGCTAGAAAGTTAGATTTTAGGAGAGGATAGAACTGGAAATTGTTAAAAAAATGGTGGAGAAATTAATATAGTTAGGTCATTGATTTGGTAAATTTTTGTGTTAAGATTGAAAGTTCTATGGTTTCATGTTTTTGATTCTCAAAATTTTAGTTTCAGTTTATTCATATTAATGGTGAAGTGTTGAAGATATTGATTGATCTCCGATTTATACTTTTAGTGGATTTCTAATTGTAAGTTGTTGTGTATAGTTAATATGAGCCTTCCTATTGTGTTAGTTCAATTATGATTTTTTATGCATATTATGCTAGAAATTGGACATGTGCATCGACATGTTTACAATATGAAAATCTTTGAGTATACCTTGGAAAATTGCACCATCTCTATGATACTGTAGATTTAATCTTGGTTAAGTAGGAATTGGTTTATTGAGGGATCTATCTGTTTGAAGCATTAACCATTTTTGTGAGTGTCCTTATGTGTTAAATTAGGATATCTCTCTTAACCCTATATCTTTTGATCTTTATTTGGATTAGTTTTAGAATCAAAAGAATCAGCACATTGCCACATTTGATGATAAGTCATTTTTAGATCTTTGATTTGGAAATTACAATTGAGGTTTGCACACATTTTTATATTTCATGAAACCCTCATTTGAATTTGATGTTTTTAGTCTTGTTGAATCATAATGTCCCTCATGATTACCAAAAAATCACATCACTACTAAGTTATTTTCTGCATTGTCAATACTTGATATTCTAAACCTTTGGGTTATTTTATAAATTTTGTTTCAAGAGAGTCACCTTTCAAGAGAGATATAATACATGTTTTATTTGTGTTGCATAGTGCTAAAACACTCATCAAAAGGTCCCTTTATAATATCCTCTCTCTTTTTTTCATATCTTCAATCCATTTGGCCATGTTGAAAGTTTTTCTTGCTACTCCAAAATCATCAAATGCATTGAATGAAAAGTTGCAAGGTAGCATAAATTTTGTTTTGTCCATCATGTTGCCAAAAAAGTAGTGCCAACACATCCAAGTGGGTGGTTTAATTCTAGAAAAGGTCCTATTTCACACCCCAATAAGACGGATCGTTCCAAGCTACATCATACTGACACTTTCTCTTAAGATCCTTAAATTCAAAAAGTGATGAAATTTGATGAGTTGTATCTCAAAAATTGTGGAACTTGCAAATGTTATTTTTGAAGGTACACAGAGGTGTAGGGTCCCTCTACAATACCCTCTCTCATTTTTTCATATCTCAAATCCATTTGGTTGTGGTGAAAGTTTTTCTTGCTGCCCCAAAATTGTCAAATGCATTCAATAACAAGTTGCAAGGTAGCATAACTTTTGTTTCATCCATCATGCGACCAAATAGATAATGCCAAAATGTCTGGGTGGGTGGTTTAATTATAGTAAAGGTCCTATTTTTCACCCTATCAAGCTAGATCATTCCAAGATACATCATACTGACACTCTCTTAAGATCCCTAAATGCCAAAAAGTGATGAACTTTGATGAGTTGTACCTTGAAAATTTTGGCACTTACAAACATATTTTTTGAAGGTACACAAATGTGTAGGGTCCCTCTATTAATACCCTCTTTCATTTTTTCATATTTTCAAATTTTTTGGCCATGGTGAAATATTTTCTTGTTGCCCCAAAACTGTCAAATGCATTCAATGAAAATTTGCAAGGTAGTGTAACTTTTGTTTCATCCATCGTGCAACTAAATAGACAATTCCAACACATTTGAGTGGGTGGGTTAATTATAATAAAGTTCCTATTTTACACTCCATCAAGCGATATCATTCCAAGCTACATTGTACCAACACTCTTAAGATCCTTAAATGCCAAAAAGTGATGAACTTAAAAAAGTTGTATCCTAGAAACCATGAAACTTACAAATGTTATGTATGAAAATACATGGAGGTGCAGGGTCCCTCTACAATACCATCTCTCATTTTTCATATCTCCAATCTATTTGGTTGTGGTGAAATTTTTTCTTGCTGCCCCAAAATTATCAAATGCATTCAATGAAATATTACAAGGTAGCATAAATTTTGTTCAATCCACTATGTGGCAAAATTGACAGTGCCAACACATTGGAGTGGTTAGGTTAATGAAAAGGTCCCATTTTTCACCCTAGTAAGCTTGATTGTTTTAGGATACATCATATTGGCACTCTCTTAAGATCCCCAAATGTCAAAAAGTGACAAATTTTGATGTGCTATATCTTGAAAACCATGGCACTTACAAAAAAAATTTCTAAAGGTGCACAAAGGTGTAGGGTCCCTCTACAATACCCTCTCTCATTTTTCATATCTCCAATCCATTTATTTGTGGTAAAAGTTTTTTTCTACCCCAAAATTGTCAAATGCATTCAACGAAAAGTTGCAAGGTAGCGTAACTTTTGATTCATCCATTGTGGCCAAAACGATAGTGCCAATACATTTGGGTGGGTGGTTTAATGCTAGGAAAGGTCCTATTTTTCACCCCAGCATGCCAGATCATTCTAGACTACATCATATTGATGCTTTCTCTTAAGATCCCTAAATTCCAAAAAGTGGAAAAATTTGATGAGTTGTTTCTTGAAAATTGTGGCACTTATAATTTTTTTATCTGAAGTTACATAGAGGTGTAGGGTCCCTCTAAAATACCCTCTCTCATTTTTTTTTATCTCCAATCTATTTGGTCGAATTTTTTTCTTGCTACCCCAAAATTGTCAAATGCATTCAATGAAAAGTTGCAAGCTAGCCTAACTTTTGTTTTGTTCTTTGTGGGGCCAAACCATCAGTGCCAACATGTTCTAGTGGACATGTCTACATTAGGAATGGTTCAATTTTGTACCCCAACTCTCCTAAATATTTTAGGCTACATTGTGCGAGTGTTTTCTCTTAAGATCCCAATTATCCAATTTTCAATAGTTTTAGACATTATTAAAGGTTTGATTTAGTTTATTTTTATCTTCAATCTATTAAAAAAATTCATATTTTAAAAAGTGAAACATTTTATTTTACATGTGTGAGTAATTAGCAAAATGTACATTTTTTTTAAAAATATTCAATGAAATATATCAACTATACATATATACATACCAACAAACAAAATGTACAAAAATCATGCACTTACAATCAATTGGTACAATTGTGCTAGAATCTTCATTGTTTATATATATACAAAATTTCAGCTAACAATATTTACAAAATAATTATGTTTCCAACATTTCATAGAATGTTGGTCATTTATATATACAAAATTTCAGCTATACATAGATATAAATCAACTGATGATATTTATTTGCATTTCGTAATTTGGTACAATGAATAGATGATATGTTAATCAACCAATGATATATACAAAATTTTCAAAATTATTCTACTCATTTGTAGAATCAATTTGATCCAATGCTCCAACACACTGAATACCTACAATTGACCCAAATGCAATCTACTGAACCTTGTGGATCAACTATAACCCCAATAGTGTCAAGTATTGCCTTGTGGTCAACTTCATGAACTTTCCATACATTCTTATTAAGTGGCCTACCACACTATTTAATCAATTGAATTTTCATTGCAACAACAAGGTTAGAGTAATGAAGAATATGCCTATGTGTGTCAAAATCCTTAAACGACCAAACATTTGATTTCATAATAGGGTACCTTTAAAGCTATGTTCCTTTGAAAAAAATATAGCCTATTGGATACTCAATACCCTCTCCATCAACGATTGTGGTAGTCAATTTTTTTATCCCCTCTATACAATGACACAAAAATCAATTTGTTCCTTCTTCATTATTCTCATTAGCAATAATTGCATCCACATGACCTACATTTCATTAATTGAATAAAATAATTCCAAAAACCATGTAAAATTTAATAAAATGAATTAAAATTTTATTTCAACTAATTAATAAATCACAATACTTGGTTGCACTAGGTTAGATACATGGTCACAGTACAACAATACTTCCATTTGGTTCAACTATAGTGCTTGTGGAACTTGATATGTATCAATGGTAACTAAAGGTCTACAAGGCCATTTTTCAACCCACTCTTTTGACTCACAATCTTCCCATACAAAATCCATACCTAAAGGACAAAAGAATGCAATATCTCTCATATAAATAAGTAGTGAACTTACATTTGAACTTCTAGAAACCATACAATAATATTGATTACCTAGTCACATTGTGGAGTTACACCATTGCACAATTGTTGTTGCATCGGTCAACTTAGCACCACCTTGGTACTTCAACTCCTCTTTGACTAGGGCTCTTTTTACACATGCTTCAGCACCATCATGTTCACCCTTTCCATGTCTAGCCTCAATGAAATTCAAAAAATGTTGAACACTAGTTTTCACATGCATCCTAATCAACCAATAGAACATCCTTGAATTCTTGAATTGTGACATGTAGTTATCTGACCATATGATGTGTTGATTGTATCTCATATTTATTTCCCTTAAATTATCATAAAAAAATTGAAAGCAGCCTTGTAGAAACTTTGTGGAATGAGTACGATCGTCGCTAATGTAGAAGTGATACTCTATGAATATCTTTATGTTTTTTTTTGTGTTATAATGTGCATGCATGAATTCTATGTGTACAAAAATAGTAGACTAAATAGATTTTTAATATAGGGATTGCACCTTATTTTGTAGTTGCAATGTATAATTCTCATAAAAATCTACAATAGAAACAATGGTACCAAGAGAAAATGTATCCTTACATAACTTGCATTGCCCATCCAACCATCAAGCTCTATGTGTATGTATTGCATACTCATAAACTATTTTCTCTTGAAAAATCCTCATAAATTCTATTACAAAAATATTTGTATTCACTAACTAACATCTCTTCAACTCTTTTCCATCTTTAACCCCATATGTCACAATATTGTATTTTCCAAGAGTAACTAGTTTTTTTCCAATTTCATGTATGCTCTCTAAATGTAGAAATTTTTACAAAAGTTTCAAAGCACCACAAGTAACACATGATCCTTTCAAATATGACTTCTTATAAAAAAATTGGACCTCATCTATTCTACATAGTACACTTGAAATAAAATCTCTTGATGATTTAGGAGGGACTTGTATACCACATTCCTGCAAAACATCGTTAGTATGCAAAGTAACACATATATGATGATAAGTATCATAATGCATGGAGAATTAAATATGAATCCTACAACAACATGTAGTGTGTGCATAATTTATCTTAGCATAAAAAATTTTGACCATTTCAAAAAACCTTTGACTAATTCTCACTTGAGGATAACCTTGATTTTTTTTTTATAAAATTGAGTTTGAGTCTATCCAAAAAGTGTTTAGGATGTGGTTCATGATTTAAAAATCCTATTCTCCTCCTAACATCTCTTTGATTGGGTGAAACGCTTGTGTTTTCTTGCCAAAATGTTCAGTTAACATTATTAGTGCATCAATAACCACCTTTTCTTTGTGTAGAAGTCTACCCAAAAATTCCCATAAAGAATTACTATTAGGATCCTCAATTGTTTCACGTCTCCCAATGGAAAATAATAGTGTCCTACTTATTTTTAGTGAGCTACTTGTTTTAGTAATCAACGATATTTTTTAGTTCCGTTGAACATGCCAAGTATTGTTGCTATATTTAGTGTGTGATGTTGAACCTATTTATTGATACACACTAATTAGATTTCTTACAAAGTTATTTCACCATTTGTATTTGATGATCTTAAGCCAAGGATCTTCAAAGTGTCTCTAGAATTAATATTTTTAACCATTTCAACAAATAATTGGCGCCTTTCGATTTCACTTAAACTCTCAAAATAGGTTTTCCATATTTTATTAGTCATTCTTCTACAAGTGTAATCGAGAATTTTTTTGGGCATTGGTTTCAACAACTTTCATCTATGTCAATTAGATAATTCATTTTTTTATGAATAATTTGAGGAGGTGTTAGGATTGGTGTATATTCTTGGTTTGAATTTTTATTGATCATTCCTTTTCTCAATAGGTGTGATGCTTAGCACTTTTTCTTAGTTTGCATTTGGTAAATTTGATCCATCAATTATATCTTAAATAGGTGTTTCGATATATGATTCTACATTAATGTTAGTGGGTATAGATGGTGTACCTTCTCCAACTTTTCTCATTTTGTGTAGTCTTTTCATGTGCTCCCTTTGTTGTTTCTTTTTTGCTTCAATTTGTTTGGGTGATCCTTTCTTATTCATTTCCATGGTTAATATCAATTTTTCCTAAATAAAAAAATATGAATATATGTTAATAAATATTGTAATTTAAACAAAAATGATTTACTTGATCAAATCATAAGTAAATATATATGAAATTACTTGAAAAAATATGAAATTATTGAACATATATGAAATTACTTGAGCATACATGAAATTACTTAAACATATATTAAATTACTTAAAAAAATACTCTTCTTTAAAATTTAAAAAAAACACTCTTCTTTAAAATTTTAAACAAATTACTCTTCTTTGCCATCTAAATGATAAATTACTTAATCAAATTAACAAAATACTAACAAAAAATGAAATAATCATAAAAATTGTCAATCAAATATGATATAGAAACAAAAAACATTTAAAAATCAATTCATTGTCACATTCCAATTTGCATTTCAATCATTTTAACTCAAATAAAATAAAGGAATCTCTTACACAATCAAGAAAAAAGGTCACTGAAAGTGGAGCCCGTTGTAGTGGGACCTTCAATAGAGTGTCATATGATTTTTTGGCTATTATGAGTGCATATAAACTAAACACAACATGTATGTGTTATGCTTACTTATTACATGCATGTTATGCTTACATTCAGAAGCGCCTATAGTTTCAAAAACATGTACATGCTTTTAACTAAAAAACATGTACAAATTATTGGTCCATAAACTTAACTGTTTGTAGTTTGGCCTTAGTTTAGAAGCACCTTTAGTGTAAAAAAAATATGTACATGATTTTAACTAAACAAAACATGTATGCATTATTGGTCCATAAACTTAAGTTTTTGCATGTTGGCTTCCACTTAGAAGTTCCTATAGTGTGAAAAATATGTACATGATTTTAACTAAACAAAACACATACCCATTAAGCCTTGCAAAAACATAAGTGATTGCACTTTGGCCTTCATTTAGAAGAGCCTATGGTGTCAAAAACACGTACTTGATTTTAACTAAACTCTATACAAATAACCATTATCTCTATACGCATAACCCTAAACCCTAGATACCCTATACAATAAACTCTAAACCCTATCCCTCAATCCTAAATTGTAGAGAGAGATAGGTTAGATAGAGAGAGGTAGTTCTAGGAACTAAAGTCTATAGCCTATACCTTATACCATTAGCAAAGAGGGGGAGATGTGAGACATAACCATAAACTAGATATACCCATTTAACCTAAAACCCTATACCGTATATCGTCAATTCCCTAAAATTTACCCATCAACCTTAGTAACTAAAGCCAATAGGTTAAATCCTTAACCATATACTCAACCCTATACCATAAACCATAAAACCCTAGGCCCTACACCCCAAATAATGAATAATTTAGAGATATTAAAGGGGGAGAGAGAGAGAGACATGGGAGAGAGATAAAGATAGGTGATATATATAGAAGAGAGGCAAAGAAAGATATATGTGAGATAGATAGAAGATAGATCTACATAGGGAGGGATGGAGAGGTAGGTAAGGAAAAATGAGAGGGGAGATAGGAAGGGGAGGTAGATAGTGGAGAGAGAGGGGTTAGATAGAGAGAGGTAGATCTAGAGGAGAGAGAAGTGAGATATCGAACAATAGAGATGGTGAGGAGAGTAGAGAGGGGTAGATGTGAGACTTAACCCTAAACTAGATATACCCATTTAAATTGAAACCTGATACCCCACATCATCAATTCCCTAAACCTTATCCATCAACCTTAGCAACTAAAAAAAATAGGTTAAACCCTTAACCATATAATCAACCCTATACCCTAAAACATAAACCCATAAAACATAGGCCCTACACCCTAAATAATGAATAATTTAGAGATATTAAAGGGAGAGAGGTAAAGAGAGGTGATATATAGATAAAAGAAGTAGAGAAAGAGATATGTGGGATAGATAGGAGAGATATCTACATAGGGAGGGAGGGAGAGGTAGAATAGGACGAATGAGGGGATAGATAGGAAGGGGAGGTAGATAGTGGAGAGAGAGAGGTTAGATAGAGAGAGGTATATTTAGAGGAGAGATTTTAGTGAGATAGAGAATAATAGAGATGAGGAGGAGAGTAGAGAGGGGGAAATGTGAGACTTAACCCTAAACCAGATACACCCATTTAACCCAAAACCCTATACCCTATAATGTTAGTTCTCTAATCCTTATCCCTCAACATTAGCGATTAAATCCAATAGGTTAAACCCTTAACTATATACTCAACATTAGATTTTTTGGGTAAGTTTGTTATTGTTTACTTGGATGATATTTTGATATTCAGTAAAACATTGGATGAGCATCTAATGCATATCATAAAGGTTTTTGAGAAGTTGAGGGAAGAAAATTTGTTAATCAACTTGAAGAAGTGTAGTTTTGTGAAACATGAGTTGGTATACTTGGGATTTGTGATCTTAGTAGAGGGTCTTAAGATGGACCCAAAGAAGGTGAAATCTATCATTGAATGGCCTACACCAAGGAGTGTTATAGAGGTAAGATATTTTTATGTTCTAGAAAGTTTTTATAGGAATTTTATCAAAGGTTTCAGTAGTGTTTGTGCGCCCCTGACAAAAAAAATGAGAGGGGATAGAAAAGAGTTTAAGTGGAGTACATGAGAAACAAAGATTTTTGAGATGATGAAAAATAAAGTTAAATAGAAACCTATTTTGGTACTTCTAGATTTCAATAAGGTATTTCAGGTGTGATGCCAGTGGCAGTGCCATTGAAGCTATTCTGAGTCAAGAAGGTAAACCTGTTGCCTACTTTAGTGAAAATTTGAATGATGCAATGAAAAGGTATTTTGTTTGTGATTAGGAGTTCTACACTATAGTTCAGGCTTTGAATAAATGGAGACATTAATTGTTTCCAAAGGAGTTTGTTTTATTTACTAATAATAATGATTTATAGTATATAAACAGTCAAGGAAATTTGAAATGTGTTGAATTTTTGAAAAGTTACACAATTTTTTTGAAGCATAGGAGTGGAAGATAGAATAGAGTTGTAGATGCCTTGAGCAAGAGGCATAATTTTTTAACAAAAAATCAGATTGAAGTAGTTGGGTTCAATGAACTTGAGAGTTTGTATCCTAAGGATCTTGATTTTTTAGAAGCTTAGAAAGCTTGCATGGAGCCTATCACTCTGGATAGGACATGCTGGTTGGATTTTACTATCCTAGATAGTATGTTGTTTTGAAGGAATCAGTTGTGCATTCCAAGGAGTTCCATGAGGGAAAAATTGATCAAGGAGAAACACAATGGTGAATTGGCTAGACATTTCGATTGGGATAAGACAATTTCTATTGCTGGTGAATATTACTATTGGCCACAATTGTAACAAGACGTGAAGAAGTTCATATAAAATTGTAGTGTACATCAAATGGTGAAAGGCACAAGTCAGAATATTAGATTATATCAGTCATTAACTATACCAAAGAATCCATCGAAGGACATCAACATGGATTTTGTTCTTGGATTACTGAGGACATAGCAAGGTCATGACTCCATATTTATGGTGGTAGATAAATTTATGATGATGGGACACTTAATTCTATGTCATAAGACCAGTGATGTTGTTCTTGTTGCAAAATTATTTTTTAGAGAGGTGGTATGACTACATGGTTTACCCAAGAGCATAGTTTTAGATAGAGATAGCAAGTTTGTAGGGTATTTCTAGAGGATCTTGTGGAACAAGTTGAAAACTGATTTGAAGTCTAGTTCAAAAAACCATCCATAGACAAATGGACAAACATAGGTGGTGAATAGGAGTTTGGGTAACTTGCTGAGATGCTTAGTAGATGACAAACCCAAGGGATGGGTTTGATTTTACCAAAGGTGGAATTTTATTACAAATTTTTTGTCAATCGGAGCACTAGTAAATCACCATTCGAAATTGTGTATGGGAGTGATCCTAGAACTAATTCTAAATTGAGGAGGATGGATAAGGGAGAAAAGTGTAGTGCTAAAGTTGAGGATTTTCTTAAATACCTAAAGAAAGTGTATGAAGAGGCGAAGAAACATATCCATAAGATGAATTCATAGTATAAGGCTAGGACATATCAGAAAATAAGGTATAAGGAGTTCGAGGTAGGTGATGAAGTCATTGTTCATTTGTAGAAGAAGAGGTTTCTAGTTGGCACATACAAAAAGTTGACGATGAAGAAGTTCAAGCCATACAAGATCCTGAAGAAGCATGATTTGGGAAATATGTATGAGGTGGAATTGTCGAGTGAGATATACATGTTTCACCTATGTTTAACATTTTTGATTTGGTAGAATATAATCATTAAGGAGATAATGAGCTTGAGTTGATAGAGGCACAGTGGACGATTCTGAAACCTACTTCAAAAAGGGAAGAGATTGAAGAAATTTTGGATATTCATGTGGGAAGAAGCACAAGGAACAAGAAATACGTAGAGTATTTGGTAAAATGGAAAGGAAGGCCTATTGAAGATTCACATGGTTGTTTGAGTTGGAGGTTAGACATTTTGGTTTTCCTCTAACTCTTGAAGAGTGACAAGGTCACTTTTTAAATTATCTTGGGTGTTTGATGCAGGAGAATCTAGGGTAGAGATAAATCTTCTATCAATTTGTGATTTTTTTCTCTCAATAAGGGCTAATCGACATAAGTTTACCAAGTGTGACAGTCGGGCTTTACAACTTACATTTACACCTTGGTTTCATTTCAGTGTTCTACATTTTAATGGTTGGGCTCATCGGTGTAACAATGAGACTTTGATGGGACCTTATCTCATGTCTCTTCGACGTGTTGATATAATTAACAGTAGCAATGAGTAGTCGCATAGCATTCATATCAGTGAGAGGTTCATATTTTGGTAGGATGATATTTGGATTCCCTTTGATGGGGCGATGAGATTGCAAACTCGTGACAGACTTTGAAGGAGGCTACGATATGGTGGGTTGGAAGCCACAACCCCATGATGGTTAGGTAACAAAGTCTATGGTATGGTGGTACTAAGCCCATAATCCCACAAAAGTCCATGTGGGTAGCATGTGGCATAATGGTAACTCACAAACATCACAAGGGTCATTTGAATGGACTATGATGGAGTGGTATAGTGTGGTATGGTAGTGAATTGCATCAAGGTGATGATGAGATATCATGGTGAGAGGATTTGGAGTCACCTCAACACGAAAATGGTAGGAAGGATGAACAACAACATGAGTTGGTCAAAGGCGATGGATGGATAAATAAGGTAGGGACAATAATACTCATTGACTCCACATCATTGTTGTTGATGCAAGAGCATCTAGTGGTGTAGGGAAATCTTGCATCACCCAAAAAAAATAGTTTTTCGTTAATTTCTTTAGTTATTTTGAGTCCCATGATGACACTTAAGGGGTGTAAGACAGTCAAAAGTCAGAAAAGGCGAAAAATGGTCACTTACTATTTTTAGTAAGTTTTTATCTCAAGAAATTTCTCCAATGCAGCTTCAAATTCAAATATGAAAACTTTAGAGGCCCAAAAACAACTCAAAAAGTGGACGAACCAATCTCTGATGTGTTCAGCATTGCAGATCTCTTTGAGAGCTTTCCAATGATATGTTATAATAGAAAATCATACACCTAGATCAAAAGTTATGGCCCCACGAAGTTGCTCCACTAAAAAGTGAATTTCATCAAAATTTCTTCCTAGGCAACAAATCAAATGGTGGGACTTTTGGTGCCAAAAAAAAGGAAAATTTACACTTTCTAGAACATTCTAGGGCAGTTATTGGGTAAAATAAAAAGGGACAAGTGGGGTTTGTAGAAGGTGGCTCCATTAGTGTAGATTGTCGCTTTGAATAATATATTTTGTTTTAGAGTTGATTTTGTTGTAATGAATCAAGCCCATGAGGCTATAACATGTAAGTTTTGAATTTTTAATTTCATTTTCTAAAAATAATTGAAATTCATTCATTTTTCTATCTTGCATCTTTTGTGTTGGTATCTTATTTTTATGATTTGTGTGGGTTTCAGGTGGTGTGGCCCTCATCAAGTGGTATCAAAGCAGGTTTTCCTGAGTGTGTAAATAGATTGTTGAATGTTAGGTAGTTTGCACCAGGACTTGTGGTTGTGGGTTTTGGAGGAAGATGATCAGAATACCTCCGCAAAGAAACCATGGTGGTGGAAGGAATTTTATTATACCAGAAGAGGGTTTTAGAGCCTTGTAGAGACAAGTTCAAGCACTGCAAGAGGAGTTACTTCAAGGGGTCGAGCCAAGAAGAGGAGATGAAAGTGAAGATGAAGATAAAAATGAGGAACGGTTTGAAGAAGAACAAGATGCAATAGATCCAAAGAAAGTCTGGTTATTTAAGGCCATCTCTAAGATTGGGAAAAGGCCAAAGATCAAAGTTTCTATATTTTTTGGAAATCTTAACGCAAAAGAGTTGATTGATTGGATCAATGATATGGAAGAGTTCTTTGAGCATGAGGAGGTGGAAGATCTTGAGAGGGTCCAATTTGCAAAGACTAAGCTAAAGGGTCATGCGAATATTTGGTGGAAAGAGGTAAAACTAGAAATAAATCGAAGAGGAAAAGAGAAATAATAAGATGGGATTGTATGGTGGACAAATTAAAAAGGTAGTTCATTCCTATTGATTATGAGCTAGATTTTTTGAAGAAGATGCAAGGGTTGAAACAAGTGGTAAAATCCACCAAGGAGTATACAAAATAATTCAATCCTATCTTGATCAGAACGGGCCATTCTGAGTCCAATAAGGAGAAATTCTCCCATTACATAAATGGGTTGAAGTCGAGTATTCAAGAAGAGTTGGGTCTGGTAAGAATGTCTACCATTGAAGATGCATATCAATTTTCTTTGAAGGTAGAAGAAAAATTGAATAGAAGATTTGAAAGTAAGCAAAGAGGTGGGGGTCATGGTGGAAAGAATAGTGGATGGTCATATGGAGGTCACAATGAAGATCAAAAGAAGTTGAAGGATCCAATAGTAGCCAAAACCAAAAAAGAGATAACACCTATCATCCTCATGATCATAATAGTGGAGACCAAATAGGAAGAGGAATATCTGGATGAGACCAAGAAGAGGAGGCTTTCGTGGAACCTATTTTTAGTGTAAAGGACATAGAGACTATGAGTGCCCTCAACATTAATGAAGGAAAAATAAAATATATGAGGGTAATGCACGAGTTGCACATGTAGATGAAGATGTTGAGTCTTCACATTCTAAGGATGTATAAAGACATTGTTCTTGTAAGTGTGAAGGTATAGTTTGCAATATTATTATCGATGGAGGTATTAATGATAACCTTGTTTTAGAAGAGATGGTTAGTTAGTTGTGGTTGGAGAGAAGAAGGCATCTGAATCCATACTGGATTGCTTGGTTGCAGAAGGACCATAAAGCTTTGGTAAATGAACAATGTTTGGTAAAGTTCAAGGTTGGAAATTACCACGATGAGGTATTGTGTGATATTATTCCTATGAATTTTTTTATATGTTGTTAGGAAAACTATGGTAGTTTGATCGGTGAGCGGTAATGCATATGGACATGCCAAAACCTATTCTTTGACAAAGGATGGAGTTTGTCATAAGTTGAAGCCCTTGAAAGAGGAAGAGGAAAAAGTATATAGTAATGCAAGAATTTGTTTGTTTGATGGAAGAAAGTTCCTAGAAGGTATGAGTCATAAGAATATGGGTTTTTCATTGATCCCTAGAGTGGATAAAGAAGATACTAGGTGATCCCACAATATTGGTTTACAATTTTTAGCCAAACTGGACATTGAACTGATTTTTTCTAACTAAATCTTCACTTTCAGACACCTATAGCGGCTAAACCATGAGGAATTTGAAGATGATGCAAACTAGTGATTTGTGAATTTTTCTTTGTATATTCTAAATATATATTTTTTTAAAAAATTGGAATCAGATTGTACTTTCTTTTTCATCTCCTTCAAAAACTAGTTTTTTTCAGTAAACACTATTTTTAAGGAGTGACGCTCACTGTATAACACATAATTTTTTTCCATGAAGGATAAAATTATATTTTTTTCGAATTTAGATTTATAACTACAATATCTAGTGCATCCAATTGGTTTCATAGTGTTTTATTGAATATTTTTTCCTTAATCAAGTTTCTAAGTCAAACCAATTAGAATTCAGACATAGGTAAACTGTATAACACAACTTTTTTTCTATGTATTGAAATTCTTTTTTTTTGTTGGATCAAGGATTTCAATATATGGTGCACTCATATTTTTCAAATTTTGTTATAATCTGCTATATTTACACATTTGCAGAATAGAGAGCTTGATTTTCGGTGAAAAACCTACATTCATAAGAAATACAAAATAAATATAATAATAAAATTAAATTTATTTAAAATTAATTTTTTGGGAAGCTTATAATAAGGTCTACATACAAAAAATAAATTTTAAATGAATTCATTTGATCCCCCAAAAGGTAAAACAAAAGTGGTTTTTTATTAGTGTTTTGATAGGTGTAAAGGAGACTCTGTTATAGGTATGGTTTAATAGTAGAGGGGTTCTATCCAAGGGGGTTTGACCTAAGGCGGTTCGATCAAATCCTCTTCAATTGGAATCCTTAAAATGGAACATTTTAAGGCTTAAATCATTATATTTTTTAAAAATATGTGATTTCAACAAAAAATAGAATCTCCCAAAAATTGTAAACCAGCATTATGGGATCACCCTACTAATGAGGTACTTGTAGAGGTTTCAAATATGTTGAATGAGTTTCAAGATATTGTTTCTGATAACGTACGTGAAGGTTTTCCTCTAGTAAGAAATATTAGTCATTAGATGGAACTGATTCCTAGAGATATTTTGTTGAATAAGGTAGCTCATCATATGACTTCCACAAAGAGTGAAGAGTTGAACCAAAAATTGCAAGAGTTGTTTTGGAAGGGATTGATCAGAGAGTGTTTGATTCCATGTGCTTTACCTGTAGTACTAGCACCAAAGAAGGATGGGGAATGGCAGATGTATATAGATTCTAAAGCCATCAACAAGATCACCATCAAGTATAAATTTCCCTTGCCGAGAATGGATGACATTATGGATTGTTTGAGTGGAGTTGAGTACTTCATGAAGATAGATTTGAAGAGTGGATGTCACCAGATCAAGATTAGAGAAGGAGATGAATGGAATACAACCTTCAAAACCAAGGAGGGCTTGTACAAGCGGTTAGTCATGTTTTTCAGGCTAACCAATGCACCGAGCACATTTATGCGGCTTATGAATGAGGTATTGAAAGAATTTTTAGGAAAATTTATTATTGTTTATTTGGATTATACTCTCATTTTTAGTAAGACATTGGAGGAGCACATGATGCATATCCAAATATTTTTTGAGAAGCCAAGGGATGAGAAGCTATTGATTAATTTGAATAAATGTAGTTTTGTGAAGAGGGAGTTGGTGTATCTAGGATTTGTTATCTTAGTAAAGGGTCTTAAAATGGATCCAAAGAATGTGAGAGCTATCATTGAATGGCCTACCCCGAGGAGTGTTACAGAGGTAAGATCATTTCATGGGCTAGCAAGTTTTTACAAAAAAAATATTAAGAATTTCAGTAGTATTTGTGCACCTCTAATTGAAGCAATGAGAGGGGATAGAAAGGATTTTAAATTGACTATAGGAATAGAAAAAAAAATTATATGTTGAAGAAGAAAGTCACAAAGCAACTTGTTTTGGCACTTCTATATTTCAATAAGGTCTTTTAGTGATGCAAAGTAGGGGTGTGCAACGATCCTACAAACTCAGACAACCACTCATAAGAACCCCTAGTCATCAATCAATGGGCCTTCCTTCACAAACCACCATTCTTCCCTGTAGCCTTTCATAAATTCCTTTTTGGACATACCTTTTGGAACATACCTAATCTATAGAAAAGGAGACCCGATACCCTTTTGGCCATTCTTACACATATCTAGAAATGAGGTAGGGTTTCTTTGTATAGAAGGGTTCAAAAACTGTCTGTCCTCCTTACTAGGAAATTCAATGGATGAGAAATTCAAAAATGAAAAAGAATGGTTCATTAAGGTTGAGGTGAAGCCAAATATTTTAGAGCATAATGAAGAGAAAATAATGTGTGGCAAACAACATGAGATGGATGAAGAAGTGAAGTATGAAGAAGAGGAATATGATTTCTTTAATATGTTTGTTTCTTGTGCAAGTAACGAAGCCAAAGTGGATGAAAGAGAAAATAAATTTGTAATTCCAGTCCAAGGTCAAGCTATCATGAGAAAACAAACAAAAGCACATGGCTGCATTGTACCAAGTTGGCCTTGGTTGAAGAAGCATGTTATTGGACTAAAAAGCATAGGTGGACCAGTTGAAACATGTGTTGTTGAGATCCAAAAAATGATAACCATTTTACACATGCAAAGGAATTGGAATACAAGAAAGAATATTCCTATTTGAGGTGGACCTCAAATTTTCTCTTCCTTGGGAGTATGGTGCAGGGGCACCTTTAGGCCATATGGTCAAATTTAGTCAAATTTTGGTTTTATGTTTTTTTTTATGTGTTTAGTCTAATAAGATAATTTATAACCATTTGGGATAATTTTGATCCATTTTGGAATGTTATAGGTCCATTGGTCAAAATTTGTAAATATTTGCAAAAAAGATGTAAAAGTTGTCATTGTGAAAGTTGTCAAAAAGTGCATTAAAGTTGCAAATTTGATTAGGAAGTTAGTTGTGGGTGGTTGGTAGTTTTAAAATTATTTTAAAATCATAAATACATGTTTTAAAAATTAATCCCAAGGTTGGGAAGGTTGTGGGGGAGATTGGAATGGAGAAATTTCAAATTTTGCACTCTAAAAACTATATTTTTCGTGCAAATCTGAGTGTTCTTTTCATTTGTATGGACTATAAATTGAATTTAATGACCTGAAATTTATTGGATATGATAGATAATTGAATCAAATTCCAAATAAATAAAAACTGGTATATTTTCATCCACATTTGAATAAGTTACAAGTATTTTTGTAAAACTGTCTGAAACCCTTCCTAGGGTTCGCAATCACCTTTAAACGGCCATAACTTGCATTATAACCATGGTAAAAGGCTGAAAATTGGTAGGAAATTATTTATTGGTGCCTTATACCACCCTAAAAAAATTTGGATCATTATGTTCATGTGGGAAAAAGATATCTTCACCAATTCGCTTTCACAATCCCTTTGACAGTCCAAAAAAACCCTCTTAGAAGTGACTGTTTGACAAAGTTTTCATTGCAACTCATGTAAAATGATTTTTATTTGAATTTTTACATGTCTCCAAGTTTTATTTAATACCGGTTCATATTGGGGGGTCAATTTCATTCATGGTTTGTCATTGGCATTGTAGGGGCATGTCATATTTATATGCTTGTTTGAGTAAGGGTTCAACCATGGTTTCATTCATTCATGGAAAAGTAGGCCTAGGTTGTGAGATGTGTTGAGAAAGATTTGTTTGATTAAAATACAAAAGATTCTTTGAAAGATTATTTCATTAAATGTTTCTTAGGTCTTGTTCTAACATTGCCAAGAGACACAAAAAGGTGCCAAAGTGACTATTAAAGGACAGTTTGTCCAATAGTATGTGTGAGTCCAAAAATGCATTTGATTGTCTTGAAACATTTCTACCCACTGCTCCATGATGTCCATGCCCATTTTTATGTGTTACTCATCTTTGAATGTTCATTAGGTGGTGTCCTAAATGGTGACAAGGTGCACTAGAATGCCTGATTTACTACCTCCAATGAAACCATGGAATGAGTATGTATTGGGACTGTTTTGTTGAGATTGAGATCACCCTACCTCTACATCAAATTGGTACCAGAGCCCACAAGATTTGGGCAGGAAAAATTAATTATGTTGATTGGAATTTTGTTAAGTATGTGTGTTGCAGATTGGCAGGTTGATGAGAAGAACTTGGATACCAAAAGACTGGGCAAGGAAGAGAAGAAAAGAAATCCCTAGGTGAGGTATCATGAGAAGAAGACAAGAAGAGAGAGAGGATAGCAAGATGCAACAACAAAATAAGAAGGAAAGAATTAATAAGAAAGATGGGAAAGGGGCATAATCATTATTAAATAAATTGTTCAAAATCTCAAAGAAGATGCATGAGGAAGAAATGGAAAAGATGATACAAGAAGAAGAAATTGTAGCCAAGAAAGAAAGAAAGATGGAAAAGGAAAGCTTATTCTGGACTACTTGCAAGTCCAAAGGTAAATGATGTCAAGTTGTGATCTCAGATATCTGCATGGATAATATTGTTTCTAAATATATGGTAGATAAATTGGGTTTGAAAAGAATACAACACCCCACACCCTATTCAATAACTTGGTTTGAAATAGGTAACCAGATAACTGTAAGTGAGCAATGCAAAGTTGAGTTTCATATAGGAAATTATAAGGAAGAAATAGTTTGTGATATTATGCATTTGGATGTATGTCACATCGTGTTTGGAAGGTTGTGGCATTATAATAGGGCAGAAAAGTATAACAACAAAAACAACACATATGATTTGAGAAACAATGGGACAAAATATGTATTAATAGCCTTAAACAATGAGTGCATAAGAATTGAAAGCTTGGTGTTAAGTTAGAAGGAAAAAGTAAAGCAGTATGAGGCAAAGACAAATGAGGTAATGGATGAGGTAATAAATTTTGAAATCGTGTTGTTTGAAAACTCAGTTGAACAAGAAATGAAAGAATTTTCTTTTGAATTTTCTCAAACTAATGAAAGTAATAGTGACATTGATGTTGAAGTGGGTGATATTCAAGAAGAACAAGAAGAGATAGGAAAATAAGTTGTAGAGGACTCAAGGATATTCCAAAGAGAGAAGATAGTTACGGGGGATCAAGAAATAGAATGGCTCTCAGGAGAAGAATCGAGAGATGAAAATGTTGATGTCAAGGAGAATAATACAATGGATGAGAAATTCAAAAATTAAAATGAATGGCTGAATGAGGTTGAGGTGAAGCCAAACAATTTGGAGCATAATGAAGAGAAAAGAATGTGTGGCAAAAAACATGAGGTGGATGAAGAAATGAAGTATGAAGAAGAGGAATATGATTTCTTTAATATGTGTGTTTCATGTGTAGGTAATGAAGCCAAAGTGGATGAAAGAGAAAATAAATTTATAATTGTAGTCCAAGGTCAAGCTAGCATGTGAAAACAAATAAAAGCACATGGCTACATTGTACCAAATTAGCCTTGGCTCAAGAAGCATGTTATTGGACTGTAAAGAAAAGATGGACCAGTTGAAACATGTGTCATTGAGATCCAGAAAATAGAGAGAATTTCACACATGCAAAGGAACTGGAAGACAAGAAAGAAGATTCCTATTTGAGGTGAACCTCAAATTTTCTCTTCCTTGGGAGTATGGTGCAAGGGCACCTTCAGGCCATATGGTCAAATTTTTGTTTTATGTTTTTTTTATGTGTTTGGTATAATAAGGTAATTTATGACCATTTGGGATCATTTTGATCCATTTTAGAATGTTATAGGTGCATTGGTCAAAAGTTGTAAACATTTGCAAAATAGATGTAAAAGTCGTCATTGTGAAAGTTGTCAAAAAGTGCATTAAAGTTGAAACTTTGATTAGGAAGTTAGTTTTGGGTGGTTGGTAGTTGGAAAATGATTGGGAAAAAATAAATACATATTGTAAATATGAATCCAAAGGTCGGGAAGGTTGGGAGGAGATCGGAATGGAGAAATTTCAATTTTTAATTCTAAAAACTATTTTTCTTGCAAATCTAACTATTCTTTTCATTTGTATGGATTATAAATTGTATTTAATGACCTAAAATTTATTGGAGATGATAGATGATTGAATGAACTTAAAAATACAATTGTTTTGGTATATTTTCATCCACGTTTGAATAAGTTACAAGCATTTTTGTAAAACTACCTGAAACCCTTCCTAAGGTTTGCAGTCACCTTCAAACGGCCATAACTTGTGTTATACCCATAGGAAAAGGCTGAAAATTGTAAAAAAAAATTGTCTTGGTGCCTTCTACCACCCTACAAAATTTGGGCTCATTATTTTCATGTGGGAAAAGATCTCTTCACCAGTCTACTTTCACAATCCCTATGATAGTCCAAAAAAACCCTCTTATAAGTGACTATTTGATAAAGTTTTCATTGCACCTCATGGAAAATGATTTGGATTTAAATTTTTACACATATCCAAGGTTCATTTAATGCAGGTTCATATTGGGGGGCCAATTTCATTCATGGTTTGTTACTAGCATTGTAGGGGCGTGTCATATTGATATGCTTGTTTGAGTAAGGGTTCAACCATGGTTGCATTCATTCATGGAAAAGTGGGCCTAAATTATGAGATGTGTTGAGACAAAGTTGTTTGGTCCAACACAAAAGAGTCTTTGAAGGATTCTTTCATGAAATTTTTCTTAGGTCTTGTTCTAGCATTACCAAGAGACACAAAAGGTGTCAAAGTGATTGATAAAGGACAATTTGAGTCCAATAGTATGTGTGAGTCCAAAAATGCATTGGGTGGTCTTGAAACATTGTTGCCCACTGCTCCATGATTTCCATGACCATTTTTAACGTGTTACTCATCTTTGAATGTACATTAGGTGGTGTCCTAAATGGTGACAAGATGCACTAGAATGCTCAGTTTATTGCCTCCAATGAAACCATGGAGTGAGTATGTATTGGGACTGTTTTGTTGAGATTGAGATCATCCTACCTCTACATCATTCAGGTAGATTCTAATGCTAGTGGTGGTGCCATAGGAGCTATTTTGATTCAAGAAGGTAAGTTTTTTGCCTATTTTAGTGAGATGTTGAATGATGTTAAGAAGAAATATTATGTCTAAGATCAAGAGTTTTATGCTATAGTTCATGCTTTGAAGAAATGGAAACACTATTTATTGACAAAAGAATTTGTTTTATATAATGATCACCAAGCTTTACAGTATCTCAATAGTCAAGGAAATTTAAATCAAAGGCACTTAAAATGGGTTGATTTTTTGCAGAGTTATACTTTTGTTTTGAAGAATAGGAGTGGAAGGTCAAACAAAGTTGCAGATGTCTTGAGTAGAAGGAAAAAATTGTTGATAGAGATGAATATAGAAGTTGTTGGGTTCAATGACCTCAAGAGTTGGTATCCTGAAGATCCAGACTTTGCAAAAGCTTGGGAGGCTTGTTTGGAACCTGTTATATTGGATAGGACAAGATGGTTGGATTTCCTAATCCAAGATGGAATGTTGTTTAGAGGAAGCCAATTGTACATTCCAAGGAGTTCTATGAGAGATTATCTAATCAAGGAGAAGCATAGTGGAGGATCGGTTGGAAATTTTGATCGAGATAATACCATTGCTCTTGTTAGTGAGAATTATTACTAGCCACAGTCACAACAAGATGTGAAGAAGTTTGTACAAATTTGTAGAGCATGTCAAATGGTGAAAGGAACAAGTCAAAATAATGGATTGTATCAGCCATTACTTGTACTTGAGAGGCCATAGGAGGATATTATCATGGATTTTTTCTTGGCTTACCAAGGACATAAAGAGAGCATGACTCCATATTTGTGGCAGTGGATAGATTTTCAAAGATGGAACATTTCATTCCGTTTCATAAGACTAGTGATGCTATTCATATTGCAGAGCTATTTTTCAGAGAGGTAGTGAGACTACGTGGTCTACCGAAGAGTATAGTTTCAGACAAAGATACCAAATTTGTTGGGTATTTCTAGAGGAAATTATGGAATAATTTGAAGTTTAGTTCTACACACCATCCATAAACTAATAGAAAACAGAGGTGGTGAATAGGATTTTGGGTAACCTGCTAAGATGCTTAGTAGGAGATAAGCCCGAGGGATGAGATTTGATTATACCACAAGAAGAATTTTCTTACAAAAATTCTATCAATAGGAGCACTGGTAAATCACCTCTCCAAATTATGTATGGGAGTAGTCTAAGAACTACTTTTGAACTGAGAAAGATGGATAAGGGAGAGAAGAGTAGTGTTGAGGCTAAAGATTTTGTTGAGCACCTAAAGGATTTGCATTAAGAGATGAAGAAACATATCAATAAGATGAGATCACAATATAAGGCTAAGGAAGATCATAAAAGGAGGTATAAGGAGTTACAAGTAGGAGATGAATTCATGGTTCATTTGTGAAAGAAGAGGTTTACAGTTGGTACATAAAGCAAGCTAAAGATAAAGAAATTTGGACCATGTAAGACCCTAAAGAAGCATGATTTAGGAAATGCATATGAGGTAGAGTTGCCTAATAGAATTCATATTTCACTTGTGTTTAAAATCTTGAATTTAACAAAATATCATGAAGGATAAATTGATGAAGAAATAATGGAAACACAATGGAATATTCTAGCACCTACTTTACAAAAGGAGGAGATAGAAGAAATTTTGGATAGCCGTGTGGGTAGAAGCATAAGAAATAGGTAGTATGCAGAATACTTGGTGAAGTGGACAGGGAGGCCTATTGAAGATTCATCATGGTTATCTGAGGCTAAGATTAACCATCTTGGTTTACCTCTAACTCTTGAGAAGTGATAGGGTCACTTTTCAAATTACCCTAGGTGTTTGATACAGGAGCATCCAGTGGTGTAGGGCAATCTTGCATCACCAAAAAAATATTTTTTCCTTATTTTATTTAGATTTTTTAAGTCCCATGATGGCACTAAAGGGGTGTAAGATAGTCAAAAGTTAGAAAAGGAAAAAATGGTCACTTAATATTTTAAGTAAGTTAGCCTAACAAGCTTGTATGGACCTAAAAATTTACTCCAAGGAGCAAAATTAAAAAAAATCAGCTGTGAAAGAATCATCTCAATACCTTGCATGGTTTGGGAAATATTAGAGTTTTTGTCTTGAGAAATTTCTCCAATGCAACTTCAAATTCAAATATGAAAACTTTAGAGGCACCAAAATAGCTTGAAAAGTGGATGAACTGATCTTTGATGATTTAGCATTGTAGATCTCTTCGAGAGATTTCCAACGATATCTTCTAATAGCAAATTGGACACCCAGATCAAAATTTATGGCCTCCTGAAGCTACCTCACTAAAAAGTGAATTTCATCAAAATATCTTCCTAGGCAAGAAATCGAACGACAAGACTTTTGGCACCAAAACAAAAGGGAAATTTACACTTTATAGAACATTCTAGGGCAGGTATTGAGTAAGATAAAAATAGATAATTTAGGGTTGTAGAAGGTGGCTACATTAGTGTATATTGTGGCTCTGAATAATATATTTTGTTTTTAGAGTTGATTTTGTTATGAATCAAGCCCATGAGGTTGTAGCATGTATGTTTGAATCTATAATTTCATTTTCTAAAAATAATTGAATGTGAGTTATTTTTCTTTCTTGCATCTTCTATGTTGGTATCTATTGTTGTGATTTGTGTGGGTTTTGGACGGTGTGGTCCTCTTTAGTTGTGGATCAACATGATCATTAGGTGAATGAAATCAAACCTAAAGTCGACGGTTGGAACCAGATGAATGGATAACTACTTAGGAGATTGGATGTTCATTCAACAATGAGGAAATACTAAGACAACTGACAAGGTGAGCTAACTTGAAGGATAAGTATAACTCAAACAATAGAGATATTAAGGTGGGCCAAATAAGAGGATGTGGACTATGAGATAGTAAAGTAGATATTGAATGCCCGATTTGCATATTTGATCAATTGTATTTGATTGTAATGAAGCATCCCATGTAATTCTATAATTTGTTTTCTATTTTAGAATCAATAAAATATCATTGTTCTCTTTGAATTTTTGTTGTGCAAACCTATGTGTTGTGGTGAGTTTCCATTTGTAAGGGGAGTACTCTTCATCATTATATTTTTTATTTGAAGCATATTATCATCATCTCATGTTTTCATCCTAAGTGTTTTGATTTTTTATTCTAAGCATCTTATGATCACTTCATGTTTTCATCTTAAGTGTTTAGATTTTTTATTCTAAGCATCTTATCATCTTATGTGTTTATTACATGTCATATCAAAAAAATACATACACATTCTAAAAATTAGATACATTATAGATTCGTTTTAAATCAAATACATATATCTACATTAACATTCACCTGTATATGTCATAAATTGTATACACCAGTACAAACATCATTATTAGTACATTGATATCATAATCATCATTAAAACAATAGCCATTCCTAATCATCATATAGTTGATCTCCTTGACCTTATTGATCTATTTGATCTCCTTGACCTCCTTGATCTAGTTGATCTAGATGTTAGGTGATCTATATAGCTTTACAAAACATGTACGTTATTTTAACTTAACAAAACATGCATGTGTTTTTCTATTATTTGGGCTTACAATGGATTTAACTTTCAAAACCCTATGCACTTAACCGTAACACCTATACACTTAACCCTAAATTATATACCCATACCCCTAAGCTCTATACCCACAACCCTAGATACAATATACAATCAACCCTAAATCTTATCCCTCAATACTAAACCATATAGAGAGAGGTTAGATAGAGAGAGGTAGTTCTAGGGAACTAAAGTCTATACCCTATACCCTATATTGTCAATTCTTGAAACCTTCTCTCTCAACCCTAGGAGATAAAGCCAATATTTAAAACCCTAAACCATATACTCAACCCTATACCTTATACCCTTAACCCTAAAACTTATACCTTATACCCTCAACCCTAAACCCTATCTCTCAACCCTAGGACTTAAAGCCTATGGTTTAAACCCTCAATCCTCAACCCTATACCATATAACCTCATGACCCTAAACCCTACCCCTCTTGACCTTGGACCCCAAGGCCTATATAATAAAACCTCAACCATATACACTTAACCCTAAAATCTATATCATATACCCTCAACCCTAAACCATATCCCTTAAAATTAGGCCCTAAAGCCTAGTAGATCAACCCTTGGCCCTGTACACTCAATTTCCTAAATGATATGCCAACAATCCTATACACTATATATCATATACTACCCTCAACTCTAAACCTACACTCAACCCTAGGTCATAAAACCTATACACTTTTCCCTAAGCCTTATACCTTCAACCCTCAAGGTTCCTATACCATCAAAGCTAATAAAATATCGGCCACCATATATGAGAAATAAAATATAAACGATCACTATTTACAATAATAAAGTGTATATAAATTTGGCTTTCGGGGGTGTTTCCCCCAAGCCCCTATCGAGGCACACTGCCCTTGGATCCCTGATTGAAGGGATGATCCCCTCCGGACCCCTTGTGGCAGGAGGATCCCCCTCACACCTCCCCCCATCGTTATCGGATGAACAACACCTTATGTAATTGCAAGGTTGAGACACATTTTCTCAACAAATATCCCACTTGTTGAACACCTTGCAAGGAAAATGGAAGGGTGTCATCACTATCTCTTAATTTCTAGGGATCCAAAGGCCCATAGTCTCTAAACACCATCTAAAATTCTTTGTGCTCATAGGATTAGTTAAATAATCAACAAAATTCATCAAAGTATCTACCTTAAGCAACTTCAACCTTCCATCTTCAACCATATCTCTAACAAAATGGTACTATACATCAATGTTCTTTTTCCTAGCATGAAATTTCAAGTTCCTAGCTAGATATATTACACTCTAACTATCACAATAAATTGTCACTGCACCTTGTTTTATTCCATTATCTAAACATAGTCTCTTAAGCCAAATGGGTTCTTTGCAAGCATGAGTAGCTACCATATACTCTACTTCAGTAGTGGATAAAGAAACCATAGCCCATTGCTTACTCATCCAACTAGTTTCACCACCAAATAAATTAAAATAATAAGTACTCGTGGATCTTTTACTATCAACATCACTTGCCCAGTATGAATCCACATAACCATGAATATCAAGGGAAATCTCATCTTTAGTCATATTATTGTGATAACATAAGGAATAATCTAAGGCACTACACAAATATCTAAGGACTCTTTAACTACATCCCTATTTAATCTACCAAAATTAGATATATATCTATAAATAACTCCCACTACTTGGGAAATGTCTAGTCTAGTATAAACCATAAAAACATCAAACTTCCAATTGCACTCTGGTCTGTTAAATATCCAAGATATTGAGAGGAGGGGTGAATCAGTATCTTCTTAAACTTATTGAACAAAAACCATCAAATTATTCCAAAGCATATAACGGTTAAGATAAGTAGGAGCATTAACAGGACATGAAAACACAAAACACATGAACAGTAGGATTTTTATGTGGAAAACCCAAAATGGGAAAAACCACGGTGAGGGTTAACTCACAATATAGTATAACCAATTATAAGATATTGCAAAGGGTGGCTCACTACTACGACTCACTATCCAAAAGAGAGGCTAACTGCCTACAAAAGATACAATAACAAAATGGCTTACAACTAGAGTATGAACTGATGAAGATACACCTCACAAGTGCAGATTCAGTTCCTTTGAAGCACAAATAATTTGCATGACAACAGATAATATTTGCTCTTTTAACAATCACATTCAATCTACCAACATACATACACTATTCATACTTAATACATTTCAATTTCCAAACTATCCTATATATATATCTAACTTGAACACAAGTGAAAATTAGGTCAACTTCAAGAAAGTACACAAAATTCTCAAAAACAATTCAAGTGTGTAGCACATTACATCATGTCGGCATGGATCGCTCAAACAAAATTTAATCCTTTACAACTTCAACCACTTACTAGGTCGGCCAAAGATAGACCTAATAATAAAATGTAAACAACAAAATGATGCCAACATTGAACACGAACACCTTTGCACATAAGATTCTATAGATGCATGCTTCCATCAACCAAAAACCATTTCCCAAGACTGTAAGTAAGGGTGATCACCAGAGGGGAAATGCAGACCAAAATAAAGAGGACATTTTTGTATTACTGGTTCAGAATATCGGATCGACATGACTTTGAACTTGCAGTTGCAACTCATATATCATGGTGACATCAATGACAACATAAAGACTACATTAAGAGATGTTTTAGTCTTCATTCTTGCAACAATTTTTCCCTTTGTCATTGATGGAAACATGTGCCAAAAATAATTTACAAGCTTCCTATATGTAGTATCCTCCCCTTTTCTCTCCAAAAAGTTTTTCCTTTTTCTCTCCTTTTCACTCTCCCCCTTTGACATCAAGGACAAAGGGTGACCCCAAAAAATATGAATATACATATGTACACATGGTTCGAAGAAATGTACGAAAAAATAATCAAAATTCTAAACTCCCCCTTAGGAGTTTGACCCAATCAATGTTTAAACTTAAAAAAACTTTACCCGGAGGAGGGACCACTTTGAAGCTCCTAGACAATGCCTTGCCAAGATATTTTACCGTTCTCCCAACTCTATTTAGCAAATATCAACATTTTATTTAGTGACTCCAATGCAATTAGGCTCTCTTCAACCTCATCCAAAGTGTCTGGGATCAAATTGATCTTATCCAATTTCTTAGCATTAGCCAAGGCATTGGCTACCAGAGTGTACTCCATTCTTACACTATCACCAAGTAGACCAAATTTTTTGATAATTTCTTCTTTTTGTTTCTGTAACATGAAATTTTTGGCTCTATGCGCAAAGATGGCATTCTAAGTTGTCTTATCTCTATCCTTAGATGCATTGTATGTGCTGGAAATAGCTGTCAATTGGGACTCAATGGATTCCATAAGATATTTTATGCTTTGTGTGGCATCTATCCACCTTATGCAATAGGCAAACACAAAATTTTCTATATATTCACAAGCCTCAATAGATTAAAGGCTCTTTTCTACATTGGTGTGTTCCAGAGCACACTTGTCATGAAGAACCAATAGCCTTTCTTTAGCAAGTTTCTCTTCAATATCCTATCTTGTCTTCTCTCCAATTCTGGTGGTATACTCCTTGAAGGATTCTAATAGGAGTTTCATGTTTTCTACCAGAGTGAGAGATGTGTCCATTGAAGTACTAGGTGTGAATTCCTATAAAGCCTTGATGGATTCATCGATAAGATCAGTTCCCTTCTGATGCATTTCTAGGATTTCTCTTCTACTGGATGTATGCAATACATCACCTAACACCATTTTATGCATAGGAGAAATCTTCTCCAGATCTGCATAGCCTTGAGTCATGGGAAGTTGTAGCAGCTCCAGAGGAATCACCTGTTGGAATCTAATTTTCTTAGATAACATGCCTTTAAAAAAATCACTAGACGAGGATTCTCCGGAGGACCTTTGTGATTCAACTACCTGTTTAGTTCTTTCTTCATTCTTTCCATCAATTTCACCTAATTCCTCATTTCTTTCTTCTTCCTCAATTTTCTCTTCCTTTGCCTTCTTTTTTGCTTCCTTTTCTTCTTCTTCTTTTTCTTCTTCTTTTTCTTCTTCTACCTTCTTTCTTTTATCCTTGTCCTTTTCTTCTTCATCTTTTTCTTTTATAGTATGTACCGAAGGAGCAACATCATGTGTTTATGCCTCAAAATTTTCTTCACTCTGCTTCTCAATCTCTGGAGGCACATTAGTAGCAATAATTTCTGGAAGAACATTTGTAGCGCCAGTTTTTAGAGGGATATCTATATCATTATTTTCCAAGGGAATTCTCACATCACCAATACCAGAAGGAGTGTCTTCCTTAACTTTTGTAGGGCCTTCTTTTCCTGATTTAGGTGTTGATCTAAATGCACCAAGCATACCATACTTCTCAACCATACTTTTGATGGTGTTTATAGTTTCCTTCTTTATCTTCTTGATCTGCCTCTTATCTCTGGTCATTAAAATATTAACTCTCTTCTTCATTCGAAACAATGTAGAATAAACCTTCTTCAAGGTTTCCAAATCACCCAAAGACAGAGAGGATCCAATTTCCTTAAATACTTTAGCCCTTATTTTCTCTTCCATATCAACTTCCTATGATCTTCTCTTCATCAAAGCTTCCCATAAGTTCTCAGGTACATTATCCTTAACATTATCCCATTTAACTTGTAAAATAATAACATACTGAATGATAGCCATCATTATTGTTTTCCTATCCTCTTCACCTACTTGATTGTAAGTTTTTTTTGTGGATTGCAACATATTTTCAAAATGTAACAAAGTATTTACCAAGGCTTCTAGTCTAAGAGGGGCACTAGGTCTTACTGGAGAAGAATTCTTCTCTCCCTAGCCCAGAGAAACCTCTTTTGTGACTCTTTCCTTCTTTGCTTATGCCTTATGATCACTAATGTCCTATTCTTAAACATCCTCCAAGGATAATACATAGTGAACTCTTTTAGATCCAACAATAGCTTCCTGAGAATCACCTTCACTAGAGGAAATGCTTACTATCTTTCTTCTTATCAGCTTTGTAGTTGGGCTAGAAGTTGGAATAGAAGGAGCAATCCTATCAGACCTCCTTATACTTGATGATCCTCTAGAATTTTTTTCTCCCATAGCTCTTCCTTGTGCTATCTTTTCAGTAGTGAAACCAAATTTTCTAAGTGCCTC
Source organism: Sequoiadendron giganteum (assembly GCA_007115665.2). Classification (NCBI taxonomy): domain Eukaryota; kingdom Viridiplantae; phylum Streptophyta; class Pinopsida; order Cupressales; family Cupressaceae; genus Sequoiadendron; species Sequoiadendron giganteum. The sequence continues at coordinate 671,644,941 of CM021105.1, read as the reverse complement.
ATCTACCCTTTTTCTCCTTACAAGTTTGATGTGCTCCAAATGAGCTTCCAAGGATTTCTCAACATATGTACCAATTTTGGGTTCATTGGCATCTTTTGGAAATTTTAATAAAAGTTGCACATAACCTCTAGCTTCCTCTTTTGTAATTTCATATCCCAAGGGGTTAATCCAAACATTTTGGGCTTCAATCGCTTCTACCATACATTCATCATAAGAAACATGGAATATGATGGCATTCATGTATTTCTCAACAATTTTCCTCAAAATTTTATCTCATTCATTTTTTCTTAAACACAATGAAGAATGCTATTGAGGCATTATCCATGTTCTTCAAATAACCAAATTTATGCATATAATCAAAAAATTTGATGAGTAACCGATTGGGAAGGGTTCCAAAACACTGTTTCATCTTTTCCTGGAAGCCTTCTAAGGAAATAGAACAACAAACAAACAATCAACAAACCAAACTTGAAAGGATATTTCTTCTCCTTCATCATCCTCAAATTCTCAAACAGTTATTTTCAGATAAGTTCACACAAATCATAATCTTCACCATTTGTATCCATGTCATAACTTGTATAGATTGTTGTAGCAGAAAAAAAGTTCTCTTTGTTAGTGAAGTATATTTTATGTCCAGTCATTATTGATGCATACTTCATAGCTAGATTAGTTATAGGATTTGTTGTAAGATCCCTTTTATCATATGTTGCATGGTGAGTTCCATCACCACTTCATTCTTTACAACTTTCAACACTGGTATCGGTCTGGTATCACAGAGTCTAGTAACTACCTTGATTACTTCCTTAGTTATCAAATGGGGTTTTTTGGTCCACAAGAATTTATCATGCATTATGCTAAGGACTAGTTTAACATACTAATCATCCATAGTGGAACATAAATTATGGAAGGAGTTCCATCGATCCAACTTCTTCGCCACAATATTCAAATACTCAGGTTTCACCATGAAGTTATCTCCAGCAAGATCATTTAGCCACATCTATCAATTTTTTGTGATTAAATTATTCGATCTTAACCCTAATTTACATCCTAGTATCCTTAGTAGGCATGATGCCATGAGAATTTGATGAGAAGGCGCCCATTGGGTCATCTTCAAAAACCTTCATTAAATATTTCTTGTAGGAGGGTTTAGGTCTTTCTGATGCTTTCATGAATAAAAGAGCTGCCTTTTTCAACACACCAAGCTCTAATAGATTCAAAAAGAGAATTTGCACAAGCTCAAAACAACACAAAATCAAAAAATACCTTTTTCCTTCACGAAAAATTGAAGCTAGGGTTTGCACAACTCGCACTTCAAATCACCTCAAGAATGCTCCAAATTTCTCTCCATTTTCTCTGAATGCGTAGGTGATTAAAATTCTTTTACAATCTCACTTTATAGATCAATGCAATAGAATTTGAAAAGCTGGCAAAAACCCTTCAGTTGCATTGAAAACCCCTAATGTGCTCCGCAAACGAACATGATTGTAATTTTTTTTCGGTTTCTTTTTTAAAACCATTGTCCATTCATTTCTTACAACATATCCTCATGCCAAAGACTTGCATGCCTGATATCAGGGGGTTTCAAATATTTTTTTGTTAGAGCTTCCCCTAAGACCATGTTAGGTCTAATTTCTAGAGGAATTGTCTACATCGGATGAGGGCACAGATGCATCTGAAGATTCTGGCTCTTCTTTCTTTTTCTATATCTTATTCATTTCTTGCTTAACCTCATCTTTTTCAATCTTCTTCACGGGTTCATTCTTCTTTACTAGAGTAGATTGCTTTCCCTTTTTACTTTTGTATGTTGTAACCCAAATTAAAATTTTGTTACACTTAGGCATTTTGAAGAAATGAGTCGAAATACTGTTAAATCTATCAAAAAGGTCAAAAAATTGGGATTTGCATGTCATGTATCTGGGCCAAAAACTTGAAAATTTCAAAATATGACAATCTAAGTCGGCTCAGAATGATCAAACCTACAATACCCAAATTTTAGTTTTTCAACCCTAAATTTGAGGAAAATTTCTATTTTTTGCAGTTTTCTAAAAATAGAACTTTTTATGGGTTTCTTTTGAAACGGATACTGGAAAAAATTTCTAAAAATAGAAAATTTCGCTTCTAGAGTTAAGAGTGATTTTGATTGGCTCAAAATACTTCCTTACTAGGCTGGTGTAGTCGAAATCGCGAAAAGATTAGTTTTTCCCTAGTGGGTCTATTTTGATTTTTCCAGAAGCTTTTTCTAGAGAACCAAGGTCATCAATGGAGGTCATTCGACTGCTAGGTACCAGGATCAGACGTTCAAGTGCCAATCAAAAGCTATCAATAATGAACATGCACGAAAAATAGAGAAAGGAGAGAAGAACATGAAAAAGTTGGAAAACGCAAAAACTTGTCTAACTCCAGGGAATCCAAGCACTTCCAGTCAAAAAGGGCACCCATACTCCCATGCCTTCAAAAAGAATTTTTTTTTGGAAATTAGTCAAGAGAAGCATGTCGAATGAGGAAGAAAGATGAAGATTTTTGAAAAAATTTATGTCTGCCAAACTTGGGTGCCCCTGGAGAAGAAAGGCACCCATCTTTCTGAAGCATCAGATGATAAAATAAAAAATGGAGCTTCCAAGTAATATTGGTCAGATCCATCTTAGCTCCGCAGAGATCCTGACAGCATAGTCATGTGACTACTCAGTCATCCAGAATTTGAAATCAAATATAAGAGTTTCATGTTGAAGACATAATGTAAATCATGAAAATGATGAAAATTCTTCTAAGTCTAGTAACTCTAGGTGCCCTAAGTGACTAGGGGTGCCTAGCCTTTTTAATGACCTAGTTCAGATGTTAGGGTTTGCAGATATGATCAAACTCTTCAATTTCTTGCCAGCTTCACAGTGGATGTCTTCATCAGCTCGTTAGATCACTCAATCTCCAACAAACTCAGATCAAACAGGGGCCATGATGAGAGGTGTTTAGAAATTTGAGGGTGAAAATGATGAAAATATTCTAACACTGGTGAAGAAGGGTGCCCCTGGACAAGAAGGGCACCCAAGTTTTTAAGAGGTCAAACAATAGAATTTGTTGAAGGCACGTCCAACGTGACTTCTTCAGACTTGATCAATTTGTTCAATGTAATCATCAACATGTTCGTTGGAGCAGGAAGTCATCAGATGTCACAGGCTGAACAAAGGAGGAAAAGTGAATGAAATGAAAATAGTCAAAAGAAATAGTGAAAAATTCAGAATAAAAACCGTCTCTGGAGGACATGGGCACTCCTAAAGGAGAAGGTCACCTAGGGTTTAGAGCCTCTAGATGTCAATTTTCATAAACTAATTATCTAAGAGACCACTTCCAGAATCTTCTCAGCTATCCAATGGACCTAACAGCCAGTCAATCTGACAAGTACAATGCTCGATATCATGAATTCATCTGAAGGTCAGAAGACAAGCATAAATTTGAAGATCATGAAAATGGCTAACACTGGAGAAAGTGGGTGCCCCTAGAGGAGAGAGGCACCTAAATTTTTGAAGGTTCAAACAAATTTTTCATCAGAAGTCGCCTCCAAACAATTTCATCAGATTCGACCAAGCTTCATGATGAATCATTCAACACATTTGTCGGATCAATCTGGAGGTCAGAAATCAGAATCAAACTGGAAATGAAAATTGAGTGAAAGTTTAAAACAATAAAAAAATAACTAAGTCTGAGTGAGTTAGTCACCTCCAGCCAAGAAGGGTGCCCAACATCCAATGCCTAGTCAAATTTTTGAAATTTTCAAAAATTGAAGATGAAGAGAAACGTCTAACTTCATTGCGTAGACTAAAATTAGGGTTTTGAGGAATTAGGGAAAAATAAAGTTGTTTTCTCAAGAAAAAATTATTCAAGGCACCTTTTTGTTTCATTTTTCATTATTGTCTTGTAGGTGGCCTCCAAGGAGAAATAGAGCAACAACTTCAAACTCTTCTTTTTAAGATTCAAGAGCTTAAACTTGTTTTTTCAATAAATTTTTAGATCAACACTCAAGAAGGCTTGCTTTTTCATGTTTTTTCATTCAAAACATCAAATCTTTGAAGGAGGCTATTAGTTTCAATTTTCAGCAAGCTAGTTTATACTAGTTTGATCTTTTGGATAATTTTTGAAGGATTTTCTCAAGATTGTAGTAGCTGCTTTTTATTTTGCATGTCAGAGAAAACTTCAAATTTTACAACTTCTAATCTTCTAGGTCTATCTCAAATATTCTTTTGGACAAAACCCATATCACATCTTTTTCAGAGAAAATTAAAGTCGTTGCTTTTTCAGTCAGGCTTCAGGGTTTTCAACATCTGATCAATTGGGTTCATCCAAAATATGATCATGAAAAATACCTAGATGTCATCTTTTTCTACTTTTTTTTAGAGAAAATTAGGGTTTTCTGCATTTTTAGTCATCACTCCAAATTTTTAAAAATGGATGATCTAGGTTGGCTTGTAACGAAATTCTAATCAAAACCCATATCTCAAAAAAAATTCAAAAAAAATCATTCGTTTGACGAAGAAAAATCTGCAAGCTAAAAATAGAAAGTGCACTAAAACTTGTCAGAATATAGGCGTGTTCACAGTTGATCTTCAAGTTTTCGAGAATGGATTATATCCCTATAGAGTTTAAGACCAAATCAACACTATACGATGATTTCATAGAAACAAATGAGATTGACTTACACCATATTAAGTCGATATTCAATTTGTGTGCTTTGGAAGACGTAGGCAATGTCACCATAAGGCATCTTGGCCATTCAGGTCTTCTTGTAGTATCGTCCATACCTTTTTCAGTACAAAGTGTGGAATTCATAATTGCTTGCATCAAGCCTTATAATCCCGCCAAGAGGGAAATCTAGTCAGTAGATGGAAGAACCATATGCAACTTAAAGCCAGACATGATCGAGAAATGTTTCTCAATTCCACTATGGCCTGGAAGCGTTATCATCAACGTGGAAGAATGTGAAAGGATATGGGAAGAGCACAAAGAAAATTATAGCAGGAAGATTGCACACAAGAGGCTGAAAGAAAAACACAGTACATTGCCAAAGAACATCGAGAGAGGAGAGTTCAAGGATGAATTCATCATAATAATCACCTTACTCAACTGAATTACTGGCCAAGCAGATGCAACGAAGTTTCAGCCTTGGATGTTCTACATGATATCTCACATCATGAAGAAGATAAAGTTCTATTATTGGCCTACATTAATAAGTGATTGCCTTCATCATCAAATAACTGAGTATTTCAAATGACATGCATTCCACATGATCTCCTACCTAGTCTACTTGGTTACCTTCCAAGCAAAATTCAGAGGGTTGAACATGGAGGATTCTCTAAATGTACAACATGTCTATAAATACTACACTCAGTTGGAGTTCATTGTGACATCACATCACTACAAGAGAGTGAATGAAGCATTCCTAATGTATACAATGCGTGACTTGGACAATGAACTACATGTACGCATTTCATCTATTGTTAGGGCAGCAATGTCAGAATGGGAAAATTGGTTTATTCAATTTGCTACTTTCACTTACCTAAGGGTTTATGGCTATTCAGATGCTCCTCTTATGTTACCAAGGTATCCATCCAATGAAGTTTTGTGTATAGAGTTTCTTAGGCAAGTATTAGATGTTCACACTCACTTGCGAAACAAAAAGAAACCAGCCTTCAAATTCCCTTTTGAAATGGGAATATACAGGTGTAGATCATCCGCAAATGCTAAAATAATGGGTAATGAGTTAGATAAAATTGGTCTCAATCCTTTCAGTGAGAGACGATCTTATGATCCCCATGGTGTCTACGTAGCTCAACTTGGTGAAAACTATGCTCATGTGCCCCCACTCGAGGATTTTTGGGCCAATTGCAAAGATGAGTTCGAGGTGCAAAGGAAAAAAAATAGTAGACTCACCCTTCATCAAATGAAAGATTGTTTATCTAAAGACATTGAAGGGTTATTAGATGATGATGGGGATGTAATTCTCCCAACCTATACTAGAAATCAGATTGAGCAACAACCTCTTCCATAGGTTAACTGGGCTAGCAAAGAATGCATTTTAGTGGAAGAAAGGACACAACAAGTGGTAGAGTACAACAAAACCTTCTTGGTCCTCAAAAGGAAGGAATCTATTCTGATAGAAGATCCGCCAAGGAAACATTCATCACATCCCTCTTCTTCAAAGGCTCAGTCAAAGATGAAAGGAAAATTTCAGTCTCAAGAGGTTGCTAAGGGTACTAGATCAACAAAGAATGTGAAAAGGAGGTTGTATTTCTCGGGTATAGTTATACAGGAGATGCCTACAGCTGAAATAGAAGCCCCTTCACATGAGCCCATACCTCAAGATGAAATAAAAGATGTGCCTTTGATACAAGACCCTTTTCCATCTCTGAGGTCTTCACCAATTCACATTGATTTGGAAAACAAGGAGATAGAGGCAGATGTTGCAGTTATTCCTCCCATGGATGTTAGTAGAGATACCATGTCTTGGTTTGAGAGCCTCTTGGGAAGGACAAGACGAAGGCCTTCTTAGCATTTGAACTTTGATGATGTCTATCAGGAAGCACCCAAGAAGAAGGAAAAGAAACAAATCCACTTTGAGAGAAATCTTGATGGTGAGATGGTCATGGAGACGGTTGTGCCTCTTGAAGATAGAATCATGGATGAGGTGGATGTTGATGATTTTGTAATGGTTTAGGAAAATCTTGGTAAGATTACTTGACATGTTGACATGAGCTTGTTCAATATGGTATCAAAAATAATTCAAGAAAGAGTGCAAAAGGACGAAGAAGACAAGGCAGCCCTCAAGGCTGAAAATCGTCAACTCTAGTTGTGTATATCTAATCTCATTCATGGCACTTCACAAACAACATAGTTGCTGCCCAAATTTTTAGAGACACCAGCTGATCAACAACATTTGAGGCAATTGGTTATTTTTGGAAAAAAAAATCAATAATGGATTGAAGAATTCTTTATCAGAGGAAAAGAGATTCTAGCACAGATCTTTCAGTTGAGATACAAGGCTCATGACTTATGTCAAGGAATCCAAGATTTTGAGTAGTTGATAGCTGAGTTCAAGCCTATGCATGAAATCATAATTTCATAGCTAGATATGGCGTACGGCTATACAATGGCAAGAAAACATAAAAGATAGATCCTAGAGTTGAAAGAAGGTCACCTTTTCAAGGTCATACATATGTAAGAATATGTGAGGAATTTTCTGCATACAAGCAAAGGGTTATCAATACTTTTGAATTCATTAGAGATTTTTTTGCAACAATTCCTTTTCACTATTGCCTTGACGATGGTTCGTACATTGGGCTTGACGTAGTCCAAGTAGAGTTTCAAAGTATCATGCATGGCAGTGATGGCAATGTTGGAAGAATGTAGATGATTTCCATGAAGTCATCAAAGTTTGAGAAAGTGGCCAATGAGGGTGAAGATTTCCTGAGATCTATTGCAAATGGTGAAGAAATCTTGGAAAAGCGGTATTTTGTTATTAATAGCATTGACACTCCCACCAAGGATGAAATTTCCCGCTTTTTAGCGGATGTGATCGAGATTTAAATTATATTTCTTCTAGAAGATTTCATCTCAGATTTCTTTCTGTTCTTGTCTTAAATCTTATCCATTCTTTTGACAAGAGAAAGAAAACAATTGTGATGATTTGGCACGTTCCTATTTTACATGCTTTCTTAGATGTTAGACGTTATATTCTTTAGGTTTAGAAATAAATCTTGCATGTTGGCAAGTATTAGTTGTAAAAGCTAGGATATTTTAGGGTTCCCTACTCCTCTGCTTAGTTATAAATAAGAGCAGTCTTTGCTCATTTTTCTTGAACCATGCTTGTGATAACAAAATTGATGAGCTTTTTCCTTCATGTGTGTTATCGATTAGTTTCAATTTACTTTGTGTAAAGAGAAAGTTTGCATGCCTCCTTAGCTGCAAATCCTTGTTTAGTGCATGTGTTTTGTGTCAATTGTAATCTAGTTGATTGCATGTTGCAAGTATTTTTCTACAACTTGTTGCCCCAAAATTGTATTCTTTGTGCTCTAAGTGAGAAAATAAAGTCCTGAGCTTTCTTTGTTGCTATAAAGTCTCATATTTCCATTTATTGTGTAACACTTATATGATCTCCTTTTTAGCATGCATTGAAATTCAGTAGATGTATGGTGGGAATAGTTTATTGAAGTATCTGTGTCATAAAATCACCCTTGTTTATTTCTAAACTCTCTTGCTTTGCGTTTACTTGAGAGGATAGAAACATATTTAGCATAAGTTAGTTGTAGTTATTAAGTTTCATTTAAGGGAAAACCTTAGCTGCAACATTTAGAGTTCTATAACCTTGTGTTCTCATAGCTGAATCAAAAAGATAGGAAAAATTAGTTTTAGTTTACTTTCTTTATGCAAACTCAGCAAAGGAGGGAGCTTCCCCTCCTAATTTGAAGAGCAATTTACTGCACATAGCTGTATGTTTCCAAAATGCATTCCAGAGGTGCGATTTGAAATGCCAACAATTTTTCGGTGCCCACTGTTGGGCATGAGGCATAGAACTTAAAGAAATCTTAGGTTTCATGACATGAAAATGACTCTCTAGCGTCCTAGTACTCTAGTTCAACAACTTGATCTTACACCTCCAGTTATCCAACCCAATCTCGATATAATTGAAGGAGAGCAAGCGAACATTATCAACAGCCTAAGGAGTTTCATCTTTGAGAAGGAGACCCCCTCTCAGTGGAGAAAAGTTATCAAGATAATAGACAAAGAAGAAATGAAAGTTGATATTGTAGCCAGAACACCTATTTTTCTTGATCCTATGTAGGATTAGACAATCTTGGCTTACATTGTCTATACAAGAAGAAGGAGGAATCATCTCTTTCAAGGAGACACCGACACCAATCCTTTCCTATCGCATCCTATGCAAGTTGGAGAGCCATCCAACGAAGCTCCTGAAGAATCACTGTACCTGATATCAAAGAAGAAGAACTCAAAGTCAAACAAGAAGAACCTACAATTCAACGAGGAGAAATGGGTGACAAAAATAAAATAAAAAATAACCGCAATCAGAGGTGCTTGATCTCGCTACCTTGGGGCAATCAAATCAAACCATTGGCCTTGGCAGAAAATCATGACCTACCTAAGGGATCAAGAAATAATTTTCATGGTTCCATGGTGATGTAACACAACATCTTGATGATCATGTTTCAACATTCTCAATAGATTGCAGCATCTTGCATGTTGCACATGAAGACATTGCAGTATGTCTCTTTGTTGAGACTCTCAACGATGCTTCTGTCAAATGGTTTGATCACCTAGAATTGGGTTGCATTACAAACTAGGCTACCATGAGTGACAAGTTCTTCACAAGATTCAAGCCTGCGAAAGATAGTCACCGACTGTTCGCCCATTATCCAATTCAAATATGGAAGCCCACAAGCCAATGAGAGATTTTATGGCAAGTTTTAATCGCCTTGTTACACATATCTCACACACGCTCAATCATCACCTAAAATTCTGATGAGCAGTTTCATTAATGCTCTCCCATCTAAGATAGCCTTCTTCCTCAAGTCGCCTAATGAAACAAAATTAGAAAATGCACAACAAGGTGCAATAGAGATCGAGGATAATATGATCACTAGTGGAAAAATGAAGGGAGATTCCATCAAACCTTTGGTTCAAAATTCTGTAGATCCACTCTTTCAAAAGGTGGCTAATGAAATGACTATTCTCAAGAGGTAGTTTCCCACTTAGCTTGCACTACCTAGTCCACTTGTCCCACTTGAATTGCCTACACCGAAGCAATATCAAGCACCACAACAATATCAAGCATCACAACAGCCATATCAACCAAGGAGTAACAACTTTTAGCCTTACAACAATTTTAAGACACGAGGGCCACCTCCACCAAGGCAAGCGATAGATAATACATAGAATGTTGTGTTTTTCTCTTTTCATGATACCTATGAACATACTGGCTCTTCATGCCCTAAGAATTTGAGAATGACTTAGATCATGGGTTTTGCCGAAGCTGCACCAGATACAAGTTTTGTACCAACTCCTAGTTCGAATGTTGTCCTACCACAATCGAACAATTTTGATGGCGACTCCATAATAGGATAATTTTAAAGAGAACCCAATATTGAAGAAGAAGAAGAAGAAGAAGAGGATCCTCATAATTATTCTCTTGTCGTGAATCCTAAAAATCAAATATCTCCTATTTTACCAGAGGTCAATATCAAAAAGCACTGGATGAAGAGAGACTGAAGGTACAAAAAGAGAAAGAAAAGTGAAGGAAGTAGCTACTATTTACAAGTCTTCTCAGGAGAAAATAAGTGCTCAAGACTCATTTTCAGAAAAAATTAATATCGTAGACTCCCTGATGAAGAACAAAGTGCAGATTTCTCAACTCGAATATATCCAAGATCACCCAAAGCAAGTTGACTGACTTCTTAAGTTTGTGAAGAAAGGACCAATGAAGCAGCCAACATTGCTCAAATCTTCCATTCTAGTAGAAGACAAGCCTAAATCCTTTTATATTTCTTTGTATATTGGGGGTTATAAATTAAGCAATTGTATCATCGACTCAGGAGCCTCAGACAATGCCATGCCTCTAAAGGTGATGAATGCCTTAGGACTATCATGTACTAGTACCAAAGATAAATGTTACTCACTAGAGTCTAAGTTGGTGTTGTTAGTTGGATAGTTGAAAGATGCTCAAGTGAGGCTGGCGGCTTGCCCATAAAAGAAGATTATGATGACCATCTTGGTAGCTGACATTCTAGCTAGCTACGTGATGCTTTTAAGCAGAAGTTTTTGTAAGGACCTTGGTGGAGAAATACAAATGGATTGGTCTTCTACGACCATTCTAGTAAAGAAAGGTACTTTCAAGTTGGATCTAGAGCCCAAGTCTCGATTTGTAGTGGTGAAGTCTCAGGATCCCCAAGCACAAGTTATGTTTCAAGAAACGGGTCCTGGAACTTATGTCTTGCTTGAAGAGATAAATGATGAAAATAAAAATAATGAATCCATCAAAGGGTAGTTTTAGAAAGAAGAAAAAGAAAAGAGCAAGATGTAAACCAAAGAAATGTTCATAGAAAATCCAAAACTGTGGACCATGCAATTCGATGGGAGTTGCTCGACTGTTGGTTTAGGGGTGGGAGTTGTCATAATTTATCTTGAAGGAAAGTTGTATCCATTTGCATATTGCTTGCAATTTGAGTGCACAAACAATACAACTAAATATGAGGTGCTTTTGTTAGGTCTCAAGAATTCCCGAGATATGGGTATTAAGCAACTCAAATTCGAAGGTGATGTAGAACTAATTGCCAAACAAGTCAGAAATCAATATCAAGTGAAAAAAGATCGCCTACGAAGCTATAAAGATAGGGTTTGCAATGTGATTGATTAGTTCGAAGCATTTGACATTAAGTATCTTCTGCATGTGGAAAATAGCAAAGAAGACTCTCTTGTAGTATTTGCTTCTCTTTTCATACCAAATGCTGATTTTTGTCAGAGTTCATTTGCTATCGAAATCATACATAGGCCCATTGTTCCTAACAACAACTAGAACTGGAAAGTTTTCAATGATGATGATCATATCAAGGAATTTCTTACTATGCAAGACAACTTTGAAGGTTTATTCTTTGAGGGAAGTTCATTTCCTTTTAGATAATCAGTAATTGAGGATTCTAAGGTGACCAAGTCTAGTATTGTTCAATTAAAGAGAAATCAAATTTCCAAAGAAGATTTTTTCTTATAAGATGTCTTTGATAGATAAGACAGACATAAAGAAGATGTAGAATCCTCCAAAGAAAAATATTTTATACAGCTAAAAGGGAACAAAATTCCTAAAGGTTTAGTTTCCTTGGAGAACTTGTTCAGAAGACACGACAGACGTATCAAACACCAAAGAGACTCAAGTGATAAGACTTTAGTTGAATATCACTCGGTAAACATTGGTACTGAAGACAAGCCCCAACTTGTAAATTTGGGTAATTTTTGTACACCTGAAGAGAGGGAGAAGCTAATCACCTTGTTCAAACAGTATTGAGATGTTTTTTCTTGGTCCTACAAATATTTGAAAGTATTCACTCCTACAGAATTGTCTCATACAATTCCTTTGAAAATTGATGCTAAGTCTTTCAAACAGAAGCAGAGGCATTACAATCCACTCATTCAAGGTAAAATCTATGCATAGATACAAAAAATGGTTGATGCCAAGATCATCTTTTTGATTCATCATTCTACTTGGGTGTAAAACATAGTTCCTGTGCAAAAGAAGAATGGAGAAATCAAAATTTGTGTATATTTCAGGAACCTAAATCAGTCTTCTCTGAAGGATAACTACCTGTTGTCGATCATGGATCACACCTTGCAAACTATCACTGGTTCAGAAATACTATCATTACTTGATGGTTTTTTTTGGGTATAATCAAATTGCAGTAGCTGAAAATGACCATTTTGAGACCACATTCACCACACCATGGGGGGCATTTGCATATGAAAGAATGCCTTTCGATATCATTAATGTAGGTGCAACTTTTCAGAGAGCCATGGATTTGGCATTCAGAGATTTGAAGAAAAAATTCATTGTTGTCTATCTAGATGATCTTACTGTCTTCTCAAAGAAGCGACAAGATTATTTCTATCATTTGTGTGATGTTTTTGAAAGGTGCAGGTATCATCATATTTATATGAATCCCAAGAATTCTATCTTTGCAGTGATTGAAGGCAAGCTACTCAGTCACATTATTTCAAAAGAGGGAACCCGAATTGATCTGAGTCGAGTTGAATCTATCAAAAAATTATCTCTTCAAACCAACAAGACTGGTGTACACTCTTTCTTTGGTAAAGTGAATTTCATACGAAGGTTTGTACCAAATTTCTCTGAATTGACAAAGGAAATATTTTCCATGATGAAGAAGAAGTTCGCTTTCAAGTGGATGGAAGAAGGAAAGAAAGTGCTTGTTGCAATTAAAGAAGCTATCAGTCAAGAACCAGTGTTGGTTCATCCTAATTTCGAAAATAATTTTATTCTTTACTATTATGCATCAGAGCACACTATGTCGGTGATATTGATGCAAAAGCTGAACGAGGAGGCAAAATCTCCTATTTGCATTCATGAGTAGTAGTTTCAAGGCCAGTGAAATGCAATATTCTCAGATTGAGAAGAACGCGTATGCGATGGTCTGAGTTGTCAAAAAAATTAGGTTCTAAATCTTGAACTCCCATACAATAATGTATGTAACTGATCCAATAGTGAAAAGTGTGTTAACACAACAAGAAATGGGCTCTAAGAGAGGTAACTCGGTGAATGTTAAAGAGTACGACTTGGAGATTCAATCGACCAAAATCATCCACGGGAGAGGTCTATGTCAATTGATAGCTAAAGATGGTGATAAGAATCTCCAAGAGAAAGGTATACAAGAATTAGATCTTGAAGAGAAAAATAATCTTCCTATGGTCCTATTCGTGGAGTCTGCTAGTGAATGGTTCACAAAGATATGGTATTACTTGACATATGGTGATTGTCTGAACCATTTGGATAAGCAACAAAGAAGGACATTGAAATTAAAAGCCCAAAATTATGTGATAATGGGCAACATTTTGTACAAGCGTGGACTTGATGGAACATTTTTGTTGTGCATCACCAAATATCAACAACAACGTTTGTTGGAGGCTTTTCACAACCAAGCATGTGGTGGCCATTTTTCTTCTAGGGTGACAACTTTTAAAATCTTACAAGCATAGTTCTTTTGGCCAACTATGTTTCATGATGCATATGAATGGGTGCACAAATGCTAGTTGTGTCAACAGTTTGCTGGCAAGATGAAGTTGGCAGCCATTCCTCTCAAGCTAGTTATTATAGATGCTCCATTTCAGCAATGGGGCCTAGATTTTGTTGGTCCTATCAACCCATGATCCAGTAGGGGTATATTTATGTCCTCACAACTACAGATTACTTTACAAAATGGGTTGAGTCCATTCCAACTAAGCGAGCTACTTCCAAGGTGGTGTGTGACTTCTTGAAGGAAAACATTGTTTCACACTTCAGGGTGCCCCACAAAATTGTGATAGATAATGCATTGTGTTTCTCATCTGAGGAATTACCAGAGTTCTATTTTGATCACAGTATACCATTAGCTCATTCATCAGATTATTACCCGCAGGGTAATGGACAGGCTGAGTCATCAAATAAGAACATAGTGCACAAGTTAGTTGATTTTAATCAGCAAACTTGGCATAAGAAACTATATGATGCTCTTTGGTCTGATCAAATTAATCCAAAGAGAGTCATTGGTACTTCACCTTTCATCATCATGTATGGTACAAAAGCTATGTTACCCATCACGTTGGAGTTTTCTGCCTTACAGCTGGCTACTACAGTGGAGGATGGAGAGTTCACAAATCCAATTGAAAAGTGTATCATGCTCCTAAAAAACTTCAAGAAGAAAGGGTGGAGGTGATACATAGAATCACCCAACATCAGGAACGGGTGAAGAAATTTTTTGACAAGAAAGCTTGCCAGTGAGATTTCGAGGTCAGTGATCAAGTCTCATTGTGGGATAAGAGACATGAGCCCAAGGGAATGCATGGAAAGTTTGATTCCTTGTGGCTAGGGCCATTCAAGATCCATGAGTTCATTGGGGAGAATACTTACGTTCTCTCACACTTGGATGGAAGACTCCTCCTGCTCCCACACAGTGGACAGTACCTGAATCACTTCATTCCTTCGGGGGTGGAGTGAAATTTTTGTAAATATATTTTTATGTTTTAGTAATGTGTTTCCCCTTTCTGTAATTTTTCCATTCGTAATGTTGTGTTTTCCTTTCTCGTAACAGTTTTTCGTGTTTTAGGTGATTTTCTAGAAAATTCCAACTCTTAGGTGATTCTAGGAAGTCTGGTCACAAGTGACTTATGGAAAGTCTTGCAAATAGGTGATTAGGATGTTATGTTGACTTTGTGGCCCAATGGACAAGGCACTGGTCTAAGATTAAAAAAAATCCAGAGATTCTACGGTTCTCCTATGTTGAAAGTATTCGACATGGTCCCCAGATAGAGCCAATGTTGTACCCCAAATAAAAAATTTGTTACACTTAGGCATTTTGAAGAAATGAGTCAAAATACTGTTAAATCTGTCAAAAAGGTCAAAATTGGGATTCGCATGTCATGCATGGGGCCCAAAAACTTGAAATTTTCAAAATCTGACAATCTGGGTCAGCTTAGAATGATTAAAACTACAATACCTAAATTTTAGTTTTTCAAACCTAAATTTTAGGAAAATTTCTATTTTTAGTAGATTTCTAAAAATAGAATCTTTTCTGGGTTTCTTTCGCAATGGATATTGGATTTTTTTTTCTAAAAATAGAAAAAATGGCTTCTAGAGTTAAGACTGATTTTGATTGGCTCAAAATACTTCCTCATCAGGCTAGTGCAGTTAGAATCGCGAAAAGATCAGTTTTTCCCTAGTGGGTCTATTCTGCTTTTCCATAAGCTTTTTCTAGAGAATCGAGGTCATCAATGGAGGTCAGTCGGCTGCTAGGTACCAGAATCTGATGTTCAAGTGTTAATCAGAAGCTATCAACAATGCACGTGCACAAAAAACAAAGAAAGGAGAGAAGAACTTGAAAATGTTGAAAATGTTGAAAAACACAAAAAAAATTGTCTAACTCTGGGGAATCCAGGCACCTCCAGTCAAGGACGCCCATACTCCCATGCCTTAGAATTTTTTTCATTTTTGGCAATCAATCAAGAGAAGGATGTCAAACAAGGAAGAACGATGAAGATGTTTGAAAAGGTTTCTAAGTCTATGAAACTTGGGCGCCCCTGGAGAAGAAGGGTGCCCATCTTTTTGAAGCATCAGATGATAAAATCAGAAATGGAGCTTCCAAGCAATATTGGTCAAATCCATCTCAGCTCTGTAGAGAGCCTGACAACATAGTCATGTGACTACTCAGTCATCCAAAATTTGAAATCAAATAGAGGAGTTTCATGCTGAAGACAAAATGCAAATCATGAAAATGATGAAAATTATTTTAAGTCTAGTAACTCTGGGCACCCTAAGTGACTAGGGGTGCCCAGCCTTTTGAATGACCTAGTTCAGATGTTAGGGTGTTTAGATATGATCAATCTCTTCAGTTTCCTGCCATCTTTGTAGTGGATGTCTTCGTCAACTCATCAGATCACTCGGTTTCTAGCAATCTAAAATCAAACAGGGGCCATGATGAGAGGTGTTTAGAACTTTGAAGGTGAAAATGATGAAAATATTCTAACACTGGTGAAGAAGGGCGCCCTTGGACAAGAAGGGCACCCAAGTTTTTAAGAGGTCAAACGATAGAATTTGTTGAAGGCACCTCCAACATGACTTCATCAGACTTGATCAAGCTGTCCAACACAATCATCAACACATTCGTTGGAGTAGGAATTCATCAGATGTCACAAGATGAACAGAGGAGGAAAATTGAATGAAATGACAAAATTTGAAAGCAACAGTGAAAAATTTAGAATAAAAACTATCTCTAGAGGACATGGGTGCCCCTTAAGGAGAAGGTCACCTAGGGTTTAGAGCCTCTAGATGTCAGTTTTCAAAAATGATTATCCAGAAGACCCCTTCCATAATCTTCTCGGCTATCTAGTGGAACTAACAACCAATCAATCTGACAAGTACAAAGTTTGATATCATGCATTCATCTAAATTTTAGAAGACAAGCATAAATTTGAAGATCATGAAAATGGCTAACACTGGAGAAAGTGGGTGCCCTTGGAGGAGAGAGGCGCCTGAATTTTTGAAGGGTCAAACAAAGTTTTCATTAGAAGTCGCCTCCAAACAATGTCATCAGATCCAACCAAGCTCCGCAATGAATCATTCAACACGTTCATCAGATCAATCTAGAGGTTATAAATCAGAATCAAATTGGAGATGAAAATTGAGTGAAAGTTGAAAACAATGAAAAAATGACTAAGTCTATGTGAGTTAGTTGCCTCTAGCCAAGAAGGGTGCCCAAATTCCAATGCCTTAGTCAAATTTTTTTAATTTTTAAAAATTGAAGATGAAGAGAAATGTCTAACTTCGTTGCATGGACTAAAATTAGGGTTGAGGAATTAGGGCAAAAGAAAGTTGTTTTCTCAAGACAAAATTATATAAGGCACCTTTGTGTTTCATCTTTCATTATTCTCTTGTAGGTGGCCTCCAAGGAGAAATAAAGCAGCAACTTCAAACTCTTCTTTTTAAGATTCAAGAGCTGAAACTTGCTAGTTTTCCAATAAATTTTCAGATCAACACTCAAGAAGGCTTTCTTTTTCATGTTTTTTCATTCAGAACATCAAATCTTTGAAGAAGGAGGCTATTACTTTCAATTTTCAGCAAGGTGGTTTATACTAGTTTTATATTCTAGATAATTTTTGAAGGATTTTCTCAAGGTTGCAACAATTGCTTAATATTTTGCATGTCAGAGAAAACTTCACATTTTACAACTTCTAATCTTCTCAGTCTATCTCAAATATTATTCTGGACAAAACCCATATCACATCTTTTTCATCGAAACTTAAAGTGGTTGCTTTTTCAATACCCAGATGCCAGCTTTTTCTACTTTTTTCAAAGAAAATTAGGGTTTGTTGCTTTTTAGTCTTCACTCCAAAATTTCAAAAGTAGACGATCTAGGTTGGCTTGTAAAAAAATTCTAATCAAAACCCATATCTCAGAAAAAATTCATCTGTTTGACAAAGAAAAATCAGCAAGCTAAATATAGAAAGTGCACCAAAACTTGTTAGAATATAGGTGTGTTCACAGTTGATCTTCAAGTTTTGCAGAATGGAGTATATCCCTATAGATTTTAAGACCAAATCAATAATGTACCATGATTTCATAAATACAACCAAGACTGAATGACACCATATTAAGCTAGTATTCAATTTGTGTGCTTTGGAAGATGTAGGCAATGTCACCATCATACATCTTGGCCATTCAGGTCTTCTTGTAGCAGCGTCCATACCTTGTTCAGTACAAAGTTTGGAATTCATAATTTCTTGCATGAAGCATTATAATCCTACCACAAGGGAAATCCAATCAGTAGATGGAAGAACCATATGCAACTTAAAGCTAGACATGATCGAGAAATGTTTCTCAATTCCACTATGGCTTGGAAGCGTTACCATCAATGTAGGTGAATGTAAAAGGATATGGGAAGAGCACAAAAAAAAATATAGCAAGAAGATTGCACACAAGTGGCTGAAAGAAAAACATAGTACATTGCTAAAGAATATCGAGAGAGGAGAGTTCAAGGATGAATTTTCCATAATAATCACCTTACTCAACCGAATTATTGGCCAAGAAAATGCACTATAGGTTCAACCTTGAATGTTCTACGTGATACCTCACATCATGAAGAAGACAAAGTTCTATGATTGGCCTACATTAATCAATGATTTCCTTCATCATCAAATAATTGAGTATTTCAATAGACATGCATTCCACATAATCTCCTACCTAGTCTACTTGGTTTCCTTCCAAGCAAAATTCAGAGGGTTGAACATGGAGGGTTCTCTAAATTTACAACATGTTTATAAATACTACACTTAGTTGGAGTTCACTATGACATCAAATAACTACAAGAGAGTGAATGAAGCATTCCTAGTGTATACAGTGCACGACCGGGATAATGAATAACATGTATGCATTTCATCTATTGCCAGGGCAACAATGTCAGAATAGGCGGATTGGTTTATTCAATTTGCTACTTTCACTCACCTAAGGGTTTGTGGCTATTCAAGTTCTCCTCTTATGTTACCAAGGTATTCATCCGATGAAGTTGTGTGTATGGAGTTTCTTAGGCAAGTATCATATGTTCACACTCACTTGTGAAACAAAAAGAAACCAGCCTTCAACTTCCCTTTTGAAATGGGAATATACAGGTGTAGATCATCCACATATGCTAAAATAATGGGTAACGAGTTAGATAAAATTGGTCTCAATCCTTTTAGCGAGAGAAAATCTTATGATCCCCATGGTATCTATGTAGCTCAACTTGGTCAAAACTATGCTCATGTGCCCGCACTCGAGGATTTTTGGGCCAATTGCAGAGATGAGTTTGAGGTACGAAGGAAAATAAATAGTAGACTCACCCTTCATCAAATGAAAGATTGTTTATCTAAATAAATTGAAGTGTTATCAGATGATGATGGGGATGTAATTATCCCAACCTATACTAGAAATCAGATTGAGCAACAACCTCTTCCACAGGTTAACTGGGCTAGCAAAGAATGCATTTCAGTGGAAGAAAGGACACGAAAAGTGGTAGAGTACAACAAAAAGTTCTTGGTCCTCAAAAGGAAGGAATCTATTTCGATAGAAGAGCCACCAAGGAAACATTCATCACTTCCCTCTTCTTCAAAGGCTCAACCGAAGATGAAAGGAAAAGTCTCAAGAGGTTGCTAAGGGTACTAGATCAACAAAGAATGTGAAAAAGAGGTTGGATTTCTTGGGTATAGTTATATAGGATCAACCTACAACTGAAATAGAAGACCCTTCACATGAGCCCATACCTCAAGATGAAACAAAAGATGTTCATCTGATACTAGACCCTTACTATCTCCGAGGTCTTTACCAATTCACACTGATTTGGAAGACGAGGAGATAGAGGAAAATGTTGCAGTTATTCCTCCCATGGATGTTAGTAGAGATACCACATCTTGGCTTGAGATCTCCTTGGGAAGGACAAGATGAAGGCCTTCTTATTAGTTGAACTTTGATGATGTCTATCAAGAAGCACCCAAGATGTAGGCAAAGAAACAAATCCACTTTGAGAGAAATCTTGATGGTGATATGGTCATGGAGATGGCTACGCCTCTTGAAGATAGAATTAGGGATGAGGTGGATGTTGATGATTTTGTAATGGTCAAGGAAAATCTTGGTAAGAGTACTCGACATGATAACATGATTTTGTTCAAGATGGTATCAAAAAATATTCAAGAATGAGTGCAAAAAGATAGAAAAGACAAGGTAGCCCTCAAGGCTAAAAATCGTCAACTTCGGTTGTGTATATCTAATCTCACTCATGGCACTTCACAAACAACACAGTTGTTGCCCCAAGTTTTAGAGACACCAGCTGATCAACAACAGTTGAGGTAGTTGGTTATTTGTGGAAAAAAACTCAAGAATGGATTGAAGAATTCATTATCAGAGGAAAAGAGATTCTAAAACAGATCTTTCAGTTGAGATACAAGGCTCATGACTTACGTCAAGGAATCCAAGATTTTGAGTAGTTGATAGTCGAGTTCAAGCCTCTGCACAAAATCACAATTGTAGTTCTAGATATGGCGTATGGATCTACAATGGCAAGAGAAGATAAAAGATAGATCCTGGAGTGGAAAAAAGGTCACCTTTTCAAGGTTAATACATATGTAAGAATATATGAGGAGTTTGCTGCATACAAACAAAGGGTTATCAATACTTTTGAATTCATTAGAGATTTTTTTGCAGAAATTCCTTGTTAGTATTGCCTTGAGGATGGTTCATACATTGGGCTTGACGTAGTCCAAGTAGAGTTTCAAAGTATTATGCATGGCAGCGATGGCAGTGTTGGAAGAATGGAGATGATTTCCATGATGTTAGCAAAGTTTGAGAAAGCGGCCAATGAGGGTGAAGATTTCCTGAGATCTATTGCAAATGGTGAAGAAATCTTAGAAAAGTGGCATTTTGTTATTAATAGCATTGGCACTCCCACCAAGGATGAATTTTCCTGCTTTTTAGCATATGTGATCGAGATTTAAATTAGCTTTCTTCTAGAAGCTTTCATCTCAACCTTCTTTCTATTCTTGTGTTAAATCTTATCCATTCTTTTGAGAAGAGAAAGAAAATAATTATAATGAGTCGACACTTTCCTATTTTACATAATTTCTTAGGTGTTAGACATTATCTTCTTTAGGTTTAGAAATAAAGCTTGCATGTTGGAAAGTATTAGTTGTAAAAGCAAGGAGATTTTAGGGTTCCTTACTCCTCTGCTTAGTTATTAAAGAGCAGTCTTTGCTCATTTTTCTTTAACCGTGCTTGTGATAACAAAATTATTGAGCTTATGCCTGTATGTTTGTTATCGATTAGTTTCAGTTCACTTTGTGTAAAGAGAAAGTTTTCATGCCTCCTTAGCTTCAAATCCTTGTTTAGTGCATGTGTTTTGTGTCAATTGTGATATGGTTGATTGCATGTTGCAAGTATTTTTCTACAACTTGTTTGGAATTGTAATCTTTGTGCTCGAAGTGTGAGAAAATAAATTCCTGAGCTTTCTTTGCTACCTCGATATAAAGTCTCATATTTATGTTTATTGTGTAATAATTATATGATCTCCTTTTCAGTTTGCATTGAAATTCAGTAGATGTATGCTGGGAATAGTTCATTTAAGTATCTGTTTCATAAAATCACTCTTGTTTATTTTGAAACTCTATTTCATTGTGTTTACTTGAGAGGATAGAATCATCTTTAGCATAAGTTAGTTGTAGTTAAGTTTGATTTAAGGGAAAACCTCAGTTGCAAAATTTAGAGTTCTATAACCTTGTGTTCTTGGAGATGAATCAAAAAGATACGAAAAATTAGTTTTAGTTTACTTTCTTTATGCAAAATCAATAAAAGAGGGAGCTTTCCCCCCTAATTTGAAGAGCATTTTACTGCACATAGTTGTATGTTTCCAAAACGCATTCCAGAGGTGTGATTTGAAACATCAACACTATATACCCTTGAAATATGTCACAGTTTGTTGCAATTGTAGCAAACAAAATTTCTCTAATTTGTTTGACTTCCATTGATCCTTGATCGACACTAATTTTCTTTATGTCCAAACTTAATTCAAGTATAGCAATAACCAATAAAATATTGACTCACTCTACCTCCATTAAACAAGTTCATCATCTAAGTTCTGCATTCATTAGCTCTATGTCTAATCTTATTACATGCATAGAATTTCTAGGGGAAGGAACCAGAAAACTGATTCATCCTACTTCTGCACTCAGTTGCCCTATGAGCAAATTTATTACATGAGAAACAAATTTCGTTGAAAGATGGGTAACTTTGAGCATTTGGTTGTCTAACAGGTGGTCTTCTTTTTGGATTTTTTGTTTTCCTTCCTTTTCCTTGAGCCTTTTGATTGTTCACAGATTTTGAGCTTTCACCTGCTTCTAATCCCAATCCATCTTTGTCTTTAGATGCTTTATGTCCTGCAATTAATTCATAGTGTTTTGTGGAGCTTGTCTTAAAACTATCTTCATAGACTTTTTATTTTTCTAGATCTTCTCTCAGGTTCACCACTTCTTGTTCAAGGCTAGAGCATTCAACAGACTTGCTTTGCACTACTACATTCAAACATTCTTCAATTCTCTTTTTTTTCTCCACTTGCACCCTTAATCCGAGAACTTCTTCATTTGATTATTTTAATTGCTCACTAAATTCTCTATGTCTTTCTTTGAATTTATTCAATTGCTCTTTCAATTTCCAGATGCATTCATTTGCTTCATCAAGGGCTATTCAGAGTTCTACTTTATCATCCATTTTTTCAATCTTAAGATCTTCCTCAAGTTGTTAAGCTTCTCCAGAGGAACCAAGCTCTGATACCAATTGTTGAATATCCAAAATACTAAGAGGGGGGGTGAATTAGTATTTTCTTAAAATTATTAAACAAATACCATCCAATTATTCCAAAGCATATAATAGTTAAGATAAGCAGGAGCATTAAAAACACATGAAAACACACAACACATGAACACCAAGATTTTTGCTTGGAAAACCCAAAATGGGAAAAACCATGGTGAGGGTTAACTCACAATATATTATAATATATTATAACTATTGGAGTTGAGAAGATACAACTTCATAGGAGCCCAAAGATCTTTGCAAGCAAATAACTTGTTACAAGGAGAAGCAAAGAGAAGCAACAAAGGAAATGCTCAAGAATGTGGAGCAATGTATTCACCTAAAAATGTAAAATGAATTAATGATACAAAAGATAGTTTTCAACCATATATAGATGAAAACCCTAGGCTTGCACAATAATAATTAATTAAGTAATTAATTATTATGTACCTAATGTTAGCTTAAATGAAAAAGAGGTAAAAGGAAACTTTACGTAATTAAACAAATATTGTTTAATTAATAAAGTAAATACCCAATTACTCTAACAACCCCCCTTAAGCTAGACTTAGGAAGAAGCTAAAACCTAGAAGAAGCTATTGAAAGCAAAAGCAATGGGTCCTGGCAACAAGGCCTAATCAAATACCCATGTACAAAATCAATGCAAACTAAATGAAATGGGGTAAAGGAGAAAACCCAGTGGGAACAAAACTCCTCCCCAAAATAGAATGCAAGGAAGGAAAGCAATGCACTAATGAAAGAAGGATAGGAGGTGGATAACATTATACCCCCCATAGACAAATTCTATCATATAAGTACATGTACAATGGTCTCCATAGGAGAGATAGAAAGAGAGAAGAAGGCCCCCCCACAATGAAGAAACTCTTGTCACAATGGTAGATGCCTGATGTAGAATCCAAAAGGAGATCCTGAAGCGGCAAATGATATTCCTCCCCTTGGAAAGAAATAGATCCAAAGGATGATGTCAAAGAAACCCTGTGAAGAAGATGAACCAATCTGTCTCAAGATGTGTGCCATGATAGGATGTTGAAGAGTCTCATTGTCCAAACTAAAACAAATAATGCCAAATCCAAACTGATGTGGAGAATACCGAAATGCAACCTCTGAATGCATAGATAATGGTGGGCAAATAGTGATAACCTGACTGTCAAGGTAGAGGAGATGAATGTCCTCAAAATAATCCTCCAAATTTGTAATATAGGACTCAACAAACAAGAAAGATATGTCTGCAACATAAGAGTCCAAAGTAGCTATGTCTGGAAGATGTATGATTCCCTGCTGCACTTAATCAAGAACAACAAGAGATGTTGATGAAGTCTCAGTCTGAAGAGTAGGAACTGTGAGACAAACCTCTAATCCATCAGAACATGTAAGGGTGTCTAAATACTCAAGCTCCTCTAAAGTATCATGATCAAAGGGTGTATTTTCTCTCCAAGCAATGTGTAAGAGACAATCTGAAGCAAGATCCTTTGGGAATGGAGATAGAATAGGGTCTCCATAGATCTCCCAAAGACGTGTCCAAAGTGGGTGAGGACAATCAATGTTCGATATAACCAACACAATGTCACGATCAACACTAGACAATATAAGTCCTACTATGTGATTTCTAATGATATCCCATGTTAATTTTCCCTCTAAAGTTGCTGGTTCAAGTATGAGATCATACAAATAAGGCAAAATATTAAGCCACCTACAATGTGTAAGTATACCCTTTGCCCATGACTCATAATTACCCTATTCCGGAATTACAACTGAAGAGTGAGTAGAAAAACCCATGATAACTCTTCAAATGAAAAAAACTGAGAAATCTGACCTTACAACATTTAGATCAAATTAATATAACCCATTCCACGTAAACAAAACCCATGAAGGAGCCAAAATGACCAAGTAATTGAGCAAAGTGTAAAAACACACAAAGCTGAATAAAAAATACCTGGTAAATATTCTGATAAAATAGATAGTAGATCTGGAAAGAGCACTGTAATACCTTTCCAACGCCTATTCATTTGCACAAAATGGACACCGTGGCCAAAAGTTATGAATTTTTCAAAAACTGAATTTAGCTTGCAAGAAATGAATTTTCTAACAAAAACATTTATTTCTAACTTGATTTCTGAAAAATCTACTCACTATTTGTAGACAAAAATAGAAACCCAGAAATCATTTCTTGATCCAACAAGAAGAATACGAAAAAATGATTTTTTTTACTTTCAGTCAGGAGAAAAATGATGCGCGCCATTTTTTCAACAGTTATTTTCTTTAGATCTGTGCAAGATATGCAAAATTTGAAAGATACCTAGTTCAGATTTCGACGTTGGCTACAAAATCCAAAAATTGTTTTTCCTATAAATGAGTGAAACTAAATTTTTGAAGCAAAAATGATGACGGCTCCAATAAAAAACGGTTTGCAACAAACCCTTGTAGCTCCAAAAATCTTCAAAACAAGAGCAAGCACCTGCAGATCTGAAGCTCTAATACCATGTTGGAGTTGAGAAGATACAACTTCATAGGAGCCCAAAGATCTTTGCAAGCAAATAACTTGTTACAAAGAGAAGCAAAGAGAAGCAACAAAGGCAATGCTCAAGAATGTGGAGCAATGTATTCACCTGAAAATGTAAAATGAATTAATGATACAAAAGATAGTTTTCAACCATATATAGATGAAAACCCTAAAAAGGAAAACCCTAGGCTTGCACAATAATAATTTATAAAGTAATTAATTATTATGTACCTAATGTTAGCTTAAACGAAAAAGAGGTAAAAGGGAACTTTACATAATTAAACAAATATTGTTTAATTAATAAAGTAAATACCCAATTACTCTAACAATAACCGGTTATAAGATATTACAAATATTGGCTCACTGTCCAAAGAGAGGCTCACTGCCTACAAAAAAATACAGTAACAAAATGGCTTACAACCAAAGTATGAACTGATGAAGATACACCTCACAAGTGCAAATTTTGTTCCTTTGAAGTGCAGAGAATTCACATGCTAGCAGACCAATATTCACTCTTTTTACACTCACATTCAATCTACCAACATACATACACTATTCACACTTCATATATTTCAATCTCCAAACTATCTTGTATATATATCTGACTTGACCACAAGTTCCAATTAGGTCAGCTTCAAGAAAGTAAAAACACTTCTCAAAAACAATTCAAGTGTGTAGCACACTACATCATGTCGACATAGATCGCTCAAAATTTAATCCATTACAACTTCAACCACTTACTAGGTCGGCTATAGATAGACCTACTAACAAAATGTAAACACCAAAATGATTCCAACATTGAACACAAGCACTTGTACACACAAGATTATGGACATGCATGCTTCCATCAACCAAAAACCATTTCCCAAGACTGTGAGCAATGATGATCACCGGAGGGGAAAAGCAGACCAAAATATTGGAGGACATTTTTGCATTACCGGTTTAAAATACCGGATCAACATAACTTTGAACTTGCAGTTGAAACTCATATATCAAGGTGACATCAATGAGAACACAAATATTGCATTAAGAGATGTGTTCTTCTTCATTCTTTGAACATGGTCAGGCATTTCGCCCATGTATTCCATCTTTGATGGATATGTTAGACAATTTGAAAAAGATAACTTTGTTCCACTAAAATAAGAATACATAATGGTCTACAATCACGTATATCAAATCTTTGTAAAATTGAGTTTACATACTTACTTTGGTCAAGCCATAGCTTTCTATTCATTGTATCTCTTTTAATTTCCATCCCAAGAATGTGTTTAGCTACACCAAGATCTTTCATTTCAAATTTAGCAGCAAGTTGAGATTTTATTTCTAAAATCATACCTTTCCCTCTACCAATAAATAACATATCACCAATATATAATTCAATAAATAGGAAATGATCATCATCAATTTTAAAATAAACACAATGATTTGATTTAGAATGCTCAAATCCCAAACTCAACACATATGTCTCAAATTTTTGGTACCACATCCTAGGACTCTGTTTTAGGTCATACAAAGATTTCTTCAATTTACAAACCAATTTACTTGTATCTTTCACCACATAGTGCTCTGTATGTGTCATATAAATATCCATCTCAAACTCACCATGAAGGAAAGCAGTTTTCACATCCATTTTCTCAACCTCTAAATATAAGCAGTAGCAATAGAAAGAAAAAATATAATGGATGTCATTTTTGCATCAGGAGAAAATATCTCACCATAATCAACACCCTCAACTTGAGAGTAACCTTTTGCAACCAACCTTTATTTTTTATTTCTCAATACTTCCATCTAAACCAATTATTTTCTTGAACACCCATTTGCAACCAACAGGTTTCCATCCTTTAGGAAATGGTACAAGATCCCATGTATCATTCTTTTTTAAAGCTCATATTTCTTCATCCATAGAAATATTCTAGGATTTTGCATCATTCATACCTAATTCCTCTTATACTGATCTAGGTTTATCCATGTTAGTATTCAAAAAAAAAATAGATATCCAATCATCAGGTGAATACCTTTCAGGTGGTTGTCTGTGTCTTGTAGACCTATGAAAAAGATGAGTTGGATTTTCTTCCTCCTCTTCTGAAGATCTAGAGCTAGATGAGCTCTCAACTTATTTTTTATCCATGGGTCTCTTCAAATTTCTTAGGTGTAGAAGGAAATTGGATCATATTTTCCCATTTACTTTGTTCTAGCTGCAATGTAATAGAAGAAGGCTTATTTTCTCTTAAAATAAAACTTCTACTATGTATTACCTTTTGTGCAATAGGATCCCAAAGCTTGTATTCGATGAAGATACATTTCACAACCTTGTTCTCTAACAGTTTTTTCTTCTCCTTTGGCACATGTGCATATGCCTCACAACCAAAATATCTAAGATGTCTTAATGAAGGATTGTGACCCAATCATGCCTTTATAGGTTTCTTATCAACAAGAGTTGATGTAGGAGAGTTGTTAATAAAGTATAAAGTAGTGGAAATATATTTTTCCTAAACCTTTGTTCTAGACTAGCACCACTCAACATAATCATAGCCTTCTCCATCAATGTCATGTTCATTCTTTCTGCAAATCCATTATGTTGTGGAGAATATGGAGTTTTCTTTTGTCTATGAATACCAAAATCTTTACAGAATCTATCAAAATCATTCGAGAAAAATTCATTGCCATTATCAGTCCTCAAACATTTTATTTTCTTTCTAGTATGCAACTCAACCATTGCTTTAAATTTTTTAGATCGACTAAAAACTTTGAATTTACTCTATAGAAAATATACCCATGTCCTACTATAATCATCAATAAATGAAACATAATATGTGGATTTACCAATTGAAGGATCATCTATAGCACCAAACACATCAGAATGAATAAGATCCAATATACCACAAGATTTATGAGAACTCAAGTAAAAATGAACGTGGTTTTTTTTTCTATAAATGCAATGCTCACAGAAATCAAATTCAAGATTACAATCAAACAAACCTGCAATGAGGTTTTTATTTTTCAAAGTCTTTAGACCCTTTTCTCCAATGTAGCCAAGTCTCTGGTGCCATAAAATAGTTTTCTCTGCAGGTAAATTTGATTTAGAAGAAAGAGAACACTTGGGTACCCAAAAGCCATGACCATCTGTTGAAGCTAAAACCCTCATTTCTTCCATAGACTTTCTTTTCACATAAGTACTATTGCACTCAACAGTGCATGCATCAAACTTATACAATTTGCCATATCTAACACCTCTAGAAATCAACATAGACCTCTGACAATCTTGCATCCTGCATCAAAAAATACTACCTTCACACTTGCATCTATTAGTTTGCTCAAAAATAACAAATTTCATGCTAAATCAGGGATATGAAATACACCATTAATCCTTTTTATTCTACCTTAAGGAAACCTAATTTTAAATTTACCACGACTAATAATGTCTAAATGAGAATAATCACCCAAGTACCCTTACCTCCACCGAATTATTCATATTCAAAAAACCAATATCTATTAAAGGTCATATGGAAAGATGCACCTAAGTCAATTAACCATGAATCATTACCTACATGAGTTTTCAAAGCTGTAATGAATGCGTCACCATCTTCCTTCTCAGACTCAAAACCATAATCAAATTTCTTCTTTTTCTTCTTCTTTTCCTCTTTGCAGTTGATGCAGAGTTAGGAGGATTCAACAACATATCTCACAATCCTTCAAAATTAATCCAAATCAATCTTTGTATAACACATTCTATTATTCATTCTATGTCACATTGGAAACATAACCATGGTAGCCCAAAAGAAAAACTGTTTCATTTTTCCCAAAACTGCAAACCCTGGACAGGGTTCAAACCTGCCCTCACTAAAATGATCATAACTTATTCAAATCTTAATAAAATTTGATGAGACTTGAAGAAAATGAAAGTAGATTCATATAGAAACAACGTAAATTTGGTTTCAGACCCAAAATACATACTTTAAAATCCATACCATCACATTCTTTCAGACTGTAAATTCTGCACAATATTGTTAAAATAGGCAGTCTCACCAAAATAATCATATCTTCCACAAAACTCAATAAAATTGAATGAGACAAAAAGAGTTGGAAACTAGAAACAAAGATATTTCTATACATATATGATAATCCATTATTTGAGTGCATACAAGGCCGTACAAATCACAACTTCAACCTGGAAACAATGTAAAAATCAGAAAATGCACACAAAACTTGAGGTTGTCATTCTTCAAACTTCAAAAGTAATGTCTCCAACCTCTCCATTCGAGTTTTGAAGGGTGTATTTATACATTTCCAGCCAAAAAAAACTATTTTCAACCACCTTTTAATTAGTTTGTTGAAAAAAAACCTTAATGACGCTTTTGACAAGTTGCTTGACAACTTTCTTGAGCAACTTTTACATTTTTTATAAAATGGAACAACTTTAAACATGACTTCCTAAGACTCAAAAACCTCTAAAATGGTTTGATAAATCTTATTATAAGACCCAATACACAAAATAGAGCAAATATTTACAAACGGCCTCATGGAGTCAAGAAATCAAACAAGTGCTCCTGCACCAAACTCCCGGGGGCAAAAGAATTCAAGCCCCTTTGAATTGTCTTCTTCTTGATCTTCCAATTCCTTTCTACTTTTTCCTTTGTATTTTCAACTTGAAAATTATTCTTTGTCCAAAGAATTAGTAACATAATGAAATGAAACAAAATTTCTACCATAATACCTCCATCATTCATCAATCCTTTGCAAACCTCTATGACCAATTCATCCATGATCACTCCCTTAATCAACTCAACGTCTTCAAGTCCTGAAATTAGGTTTCTTATCTCAATGATACATTCACCTTCTTGCCTTGGAATGTCTACAACAACTTTAAATTCTTCATATTCATTCTTAGGAACATCTTTGTCTTCATCTAGGAATTCTTCATGTGCATCTTCATATGCTTCTTCTTCCTCTTTCATCTTCTCATTTCTTCTTCTTTTCACAATATTCTTTATAGGCCAAACCATCTTCCTTTTCAATTTCAAATTCCAACTTGTCTCTTGTTTCATCATTTGTTCTATCCTCTTCATAGATTCTTGGAAATCTTTATCCAACCTCTTCATTTCTTGCTTCAACTCAGCAATCTCTCTATCAAGTTTTTCTTGTCTCTCCTTCTTTCTCTCTTCCTCTGCCTACAAATGCCTTTTCAGAATCTCCATCTTCAAGATGGTCACCAAGCAAGTTTATCCTTGCTTCAACTCACTCACTTTTCACAACTCTCTCTCTGCCTTCTCAATGGCAGCCACTAGGTTACCTTCTGAACCTGCAACCAAACACACAACACAAAACCACAACCAACTCTCTAGCCTAGATCTTGTTGAGCTCTGATACCAATATGATGCAGAGTTAGGAGGATTCAACAACATATCTCAAAATCCTTCAAAATTAATCCAAATCAATATTTGTATAAAACATTCTATTATTCATTCTATGTCACATTGGAAACATAACCATGGTAGCCTAAAAGAAAACTATTTCATTTTTCCCAAAACTGCAAACCCTGGATAGGGTTCAGACCTTCCCTCACTAAAATGATCATAACTTATTCAAATATTAATGAAATTTGATGAGACTTGAAGAAAATGAAAGTAGATTCATATAGAAACAACATAAATTTGGTTTCAGATCCAAAATATTACTTTAAAATCCATACCATCACATTCTTTCAGACTGTAAATTCTGCACAATATTGTCAAAATAGGCAGTCTCACCAAAATAATCATATCTTCCACAAAACTCAATAAAATTGAATGAGACAAAAAGAGTTGGAAATTAGAAACAAATATATTTTCATACATATATGATACTCCATTATTTGAGTGCATACCAGGCCGTACAAATCACAACTTCAACCTGAAAACAATGTAAAAATCAGAAAATGCACACAAAATTTGAGGTTGTCATTCTTCAAAATTCAAAAGTAATGTCTCCAACCTCTCCATTCGAGTTTTGAAGGGTGTATTTATAAATTTCCAACCAAAACCAACTATTTTAAACCACATTTTAATTAGTTTGTTGAAAAAACACCTTAATGACGCTTTTGACAAGTTGCTTGACAACTTTCTTGAGCAACTTTTACATTTTTTACAAAATGGAACAACTTTAAACATGACTTCCTAAGACTCAAAAACCTCTAAAACGGTTTGATAAATCTTATTATAAGACCCAATACCCAAAATAGAGAAACTATTTACAAATGGCCTCATGGAGTCAAGAAATCAAACAAGTGCTCCTGCACCAGCAGTCCTTATGAACATGTCCAGGCTTACTGTAGTTTGAACAAATAACTTTGGACTTTCCAAGAGACTTAGATCTCCCCCTAGACTTGGATTTTTCACACATCTCATTCCTCTTTCCTTTTTCCTTAGGTCTTCCATGAACATTCAAGGCTTCCTTGGCACTGATTGATACCTTCCTCATCTCTTCAAAAATCAAAGAACCCACCACATCTTCAGTCTTCAATATAGCAGAAGTACTCCCAATATCCATAACAAGAGAATCTCATGAATCAGGCAAAGAGAAAAGTAGGATTTGACATTTCTCTTCCTCATCCATTTTGACACCAACTGGCACCAATTGATCCACCAACATATTGAATGCTTCTAGGTGGTCTATAATTCGTCCACCCTCTTCCATTCTCAAGGAATACAATTTTTTCCTCAAGAAAATATTGTTCACTAAATATTTGTCTTGATACATCTCAACAAGCTTCTTCCATAATTTTTGTGTAGAGGTCTCTTCATGGACATTGATTAAAAAAAAATTTTTAGGCACAATCTAATTAGACCCTTGGCTTTATAGTCCATAACATCATATTGATCAGCCTAAGTAGGATTTGTAGGCCTTGAAACATTCTCATCAATAGCATCCCACAAATCTTCATCTATCAATAGATTCTCCATCTTCAACTTCCACATTTCAAAATTATTTCTAGAAAATTTATCCACCTCTATTCTCCCTAATGAACTTGCCATTTAAAAATTATTACAACAAGATCACAAAGTTTCTTTTGCATAAGCTCCCACTCAAATCTAGATTAGTTTAAAAAAATCCAACAACCCACAACTAAAACCAAAAGTGATCAGGCTCTAATACCACTTGTAAGGAAGCTAAGGTAGCGGAACAACTTCATACACTAAAGTTGAGAGGATAATAAAGAAAAAAAATTATGAATCTTTAACAGTTACAAAAACTTAAAGAAAAATAGACATAAATATCATGCATACCACAACATAGTGATTTACATGGGTAAACCCCTTTCAAGAGAAACACCCCACACTCCAAAAGCCACCCAATATATTATTCATAACTCACAAAGATTACAATATACTGCAGAGCAAGCTTCTCACAGGAGTATCACCACTCAAAGATCTAGAGGCAACATGGCTGCTATCTCCCCCCTGTCATCATTGGATGAAAAATACCTCATGTATCAATAGTACCTTATGTAATTGCAAGGTTGAGACTCATTTTCTCAAAAAAATTCCTCTAAAATGAGATACTTGGTGATTTTAATTTTATCCCCTCTTCAATAATTTCAGTTTCTTTACATGATTCATGAACCAAAAATTTATTTATTTTCTTTATTTTTTTACTTGTAATTTTACAAAACACATGTATTTTGGCCCACACAAAACACAAACGCATTTTGTATTTAAAAAAAACACACACACATTTTTGTATTTTAATAAACACATACACATTTTGGCTTGGCAAAAACACGTGCACATTTTGGCTTGAGAAAAACACGTGCGTGTTTTGGCTTGACAAAAACACATGCGTGTTTTGGCTTGACAAAAACACATGCGTGTTTTGGCTTGACAAAAACACGTGCGTGTTTTGGCTTGAAAAAAACACGTGCACATTTTGGCTTGACAAAAACATGTGCGTGTTTTTTCTTGTAAAAAACACGTGCATGTTTTGGCTTGAAAAAAAATGTACACATTTTGGCTTGAAAAAACATGTGTTTTTTGTCTTACACAAAACATGTACGCATTTTGTCTTGCACAAAGTAGGTACATGTTTTGTCTTGCACAAAAGATGTATGCATTTTTTCTTGCACAAAACACGTATGTGTTTTGGTTTTTACTTAGGCTTGGATGAAAAGCCTTAGGCTTGAATGGTTCATTTGCCTCATTTTCATGTAATTTTGTCCTCTTTTCTCATTTTTCAAATTTCTCATCATTAGGTGTACACATTATAAATCAAATCAATAAAATTACCACCATAATTTTACAAGTCTTCTAAGCTTCATAACCATATTTTTTTAGATTTGAACTACATTAACAGGTTTATTTTTAGTTTCTTTCACTAATATTTCCATAGTTATCAGAGGCATATGTATTGAATTTTTTTAATAACTTTTGACCTACTTGTCCAAATTTGAAAAAAAATAAAAATTCTACACTTCATTCTTTAGGAATTGAAATTATTATTTATAATTATAATTATTATTTTGATGCAAGTTATGTGATGCGCACGCTCCGTGATGTGATTTTTAGGATGCATCCACTTTAAAAAATCATTAAAAAAAGTACTAAATAAAAAATTATAAAAAATATACAACTTCAAGTACTCACTCTTAACTATATTTATACCAATGGGTTTATGACAATACTAAATGCAACCAAAAAATTTGAGGGGTGCATGCCAGACACTATGTTATATTTTTATGAAAAACAAGAACACTTTTGTGTGCATGAAGCATTCGAGGACTCTTAATATTATCCATTTTTTGAAAAACTTTAGTAGTTTAGAAACTAGATTTAGACTACTACAATTCTTGTTCTTTTGGTATCTTCAAATTTTGAGTGCATAAATCTCAAATTACGCCTCCAAGTTCAGGTTTAGCTAATTTCAAAAAAAAATGGCACCACTTTTGACCTCCTTTTCATGCACCATCTTGGTGCACTTACTCATGTATTTATGATGTATTTAAAATATTCATAAATTCTCTTTAGGATTGGTTATGTAAGGATTAGTTGATAGTTAGCGGTGTTCTCACTTGGGTGAAAATAGTTGCATTAATGGAAAAGGATCCAAAATGAGGATCTATTAATGTACAATTAATGGACTTAGGCAGGGTTTGGATTTTAGTTTTTGAATTACACTGTGATGTAAAAAGAAATAAAGGGATAATTTTGGATAATAGTTTTCAATATTGAAGCTTGAGCATAATATATATATATATATCAACCTGTGATGTTAGTTGTATGTTTGAAATTCATTCCTTTATGAATTGTATTTCTATGTTGTGTCCAAATTCTTTGAGAATGAGACCAATCATGTTTGAAGAATTGTTATATTTGCTATCAAATTCTTGATCTTTGAGTCAAAAGATTGATAGTCTTCATCATATCTTATTGCATTGAACTTTGGTTATAAGTCAGTGTTAGTACACCTTTATTACTTTCTAGTTAAAAGAATATCCATTGATGGTTAATTGAACCATTGAGGGAGTTGTACCTCATCAAAATTTAGAGGAAAAAAACCAATGAAATGGTGGTATTTCATTGTTGTTAGGAACTTTGGCTTTATCGATAAGGCTATGGAGTTTTGATTGATATATGTACATAAAGGAAAATCCATTCACTAACACACAATAATTTATTTCATTTTTTTCAATCCTCAAACCATTTAATTGTGGTAAAAGTGCTTGAAAATTTGTAAAGAGCATCATTTACATTCAAAAAAAACTTCTTGAGAGCCATATTTTTGGTTTTGTTCATTGTGAGATAAAGCCAAGTTCTACACCAACACGTCTAGGTGAGATATTGAATGCTAGAGAAGACCCTATTTTGCAGCCCAACTATCTTGATAATTCCAAGCTACACTATTTTGGTGGTATCTTAAGAGCCCTAAGTACAAAAAAATACCAAACTATGATGGACTAGTTATTGAAATCCATGGCACTATGGCAATGATGTATGAAAATTTACAAAAAAACATCATTTACGTTCAACAAAAACTTTTCGAGAGTGATATTTTGTGTACTTCATATTTTGGGGCTTAATCGAGTGGATGAATATGTTAGGGTGCATGGGTGAACATTAGGGGAGGCTATTTTTTCACCCTACCTATCCCAATCATATCGAGATACACTATTCTAGCATAGTCTCTTAGCTCACTAAGTGCAAAATCCCACCAAATGCTTCTTTGGATCCATAGCACCTATGAAAGCTCCCTATAAACCTAAGTTTGCATATAGGGTCCCTCCACAATAACCTCTCTCATATTTTATATCTCCATTTGACCATGGCAATAATGTATGAAAAGTTGTAACAAGTGTCATTTATGTTCAACAAAAACTTGTCAAGAGCCATATTTGGTATTCTTCATCTCATTAGGCTCAATCAACTATGCCAACAGATCTAGGTTTTTGGTTGAACACTAGGTAAGGTCCTGTTTTTTACCCCATATTTCCTAATCATTCGAGCTATATTATTCTAGCACAACCTCTTAAGAGCCTTAAGTCCAAAAAAGTGTCAAACTATGACGGACTGGTTCTCCAAATCTATGCCACATATGAATGTTTTGTCTAAACCTAAAATTGAATGTAGGTATCTCCAAAATAACCTTTGTCCATATTTTATATCTCCAAGCCATTTTATTTTGGTGAGAATGTATGAAAAGTTGCTAAAAGCGTCATTTTCATTCAACAAATTTTTTTTGGGAGCCATATTTTACATTACTCATCTTGTGAGGATCAATTGATTGCGTGAAAATGTCAAGTTGGGTGGGTGAAAATTATGGGGGGCTTTGTTCTACACCCCAAATATCCTAATTATGTCAGGATACACTATTTTGACACAATCTCTTAAGGGACATAAGTGCAAAAAACTTCCAAACCATGACTAATTGGTTCTTAGAATCTATGGCACCTATAATTTTTTTGTCTAAAACTAAAATTGTATTTAGGGTCCCTTCATAATAACCTCTCTCATATTTTTATATCTCAAATATTTTTGACTATGGCGATGATGTATGAAAATTTAGAAATACCATTTGTGTTCAACACAAACTTGTTGGGAACCATATTTTGTAGTATTTGTCTTGTAGAGCTCAACTTTTTGTGTGAAAAATTAGGCTCAATGGGTGAATTTTAGGGGATGCCTTATTTCACACCCTATTTGTCCCAATCATTTTTGGCTACACTATTCTATTACAATCTCGTAAGATCCTTAAGTAAAAAAAATCCAAACTATGATAGACTGGTTCTCAAAATTTGTGACACCAACAAATGTCTTGTTTCAACCTATATGTGGATACAAGATCTCTATACAGTACCCTATCTTTATTCTATTCAACTTGATACCATTTTAACACTCCAATAATGAATGAATTCTTGCAAAAAGAATTAATTAAGAGCAGTGTAATCATGTAAATATGTTTTTTTTGCATTATGTGTGTCGTGGGGCCCAAATGACTATGCCAATGTGTCAATATGGGTGGTTCGATCCGTAAAAATACATAGATTGTTATTTTCTCATGGACAACCTAGGCATATCCTATGTATTACTATTTTAACATTCCTCTTTATGGCTCTAAAACAATCATAATTATCTAATTTTTCTCATTTTTATGGATATAATGATAGCCCATCTCTAGATCTTGGTGTGTACTACCCTAGGAAACCAAAATATTTCATTTATCTAAAATCTATTCATGGTAATTTATGATATTGTGGGATGTTATGATTGTTCCAACATGACAATGTCCATTATTATGTAGATTATGAAAACCATAAACTCTTAAAAAATACCATTTTTCATGAAGATATCCATCATTACCTCTTTTAGTGATCTTATATAAACCTTAAGGTAAATTTTCAACCT
This sequence comes from Sequoiadendron giganteum, assembly GCA_007115665.2. NCBI lineage: Eukaryota > Viridiplantae > Streptophyta > Pinopsida > Cupressales > Cupressaceae > Sequoiadendron > Sequoiadendron giganteum. The sequence continues at coordinate 671,607,935 of CM021105.1, read as the reverse complement.
TCTTTCATGGTTATTTAATGAGTAATAAGGTTCCAAATGATATGGTAATAGTCTCATATGACTATCATGGTTGATTATAATAGTCGATAGTCCTAGAGCAGTAGTCAATAAACCCTTAAGGTATTTGATGAGTGGCCAAAGGCCATCAAACCTATGATATCCTCACTAATATCTAAAATATGACTAGAAGTCATGCTAAGAAAGAGTAAATGTGTGCATAGGATTTGTGGTGATTCATAAGGTAAAACTAGAAGTCACACCTCAAATAATATTGTTTTTAAGACCATTCTTTAGTGGCAAGATTGCCTAATGGATTATAAACATTAACACCTTTGAGGGTTATCCTTTTGCATAGAGGGAGATTTTAAAAATGATTAATTAAAATACAACTAATACCACTAGGTATGACAATGATATGCATGAATCTAGGATTAATACTTTCATACATCTTTTAGTGAAGACTATCATACACCTCCTATCCTACAAGAAGTAACCTACAATATCAATGGTAATTCCCTAGAATCTACAACCATCTCATAAAGTTGGTAATAATGACTATCATGTTCCCTAGGGATAAATTTCACGATCATGCATGTCATATATATATTAGATTTTTTCCATGACAACTCTGGAGATTCTTTCCAACCTAAGTCATTATATTGATGAAAAATCAAGAAGGTAATATTATCCCTTAAAATTTCTAAGACTATCTAAAATATATGCTTTTGCTAAAATATTATGACCCTATAAGCACAAAAGAAAGTATTATATATTTATAAAAATCATGTTATATCGAACATATAGATCAACAAGGAATAAAATAATCCTTTAAAACCTTGAAGTTGACAAACCCTCAAGAATAAAACTTGAAGAAATAATTTGGTTTTATTTCAATTTTTATTATAAAATACATAAAAATTAGTAAAAATATATCAATATCATGAATCTTATGGGATGGAGCATCAAGGAGATCCTCATCAAATATTGAAAACTCAAAAAATATGAAACTCTTTTCTTGTATCAGCAAAAATAACCCAAAAATTAGACTTAAAAATGATGAAATGAGTATATAAATAAGATTTTTTGTACAACCGCACATATAAATATAAGAGGTGGTGTTTACCATACCAAGAGAAATAATGAAATTAAAGTTAACATGATATCATAAATATATGACATTTCCAAATTCTAGGAGCCTAAGAGTTTGATGAGATAAGCATTGACAAAATGGAGGTTTGTGTTGATGATAGTCCAAAAAATGTATTTAAATGACTACACATCTGTAGGTGACCAAATGAGAGCAGTTTTAGTAAAAATAGGAAGACTAGAGGATAAGATACCTCAATCGAGGTGTGATTGGAAGAAATATGTGGGATTTGTCTTGAATTCTTTGACCACAAGAAGATCCATTCATAATTCATCAAACATAGTCATAATGCATACTCACAATGACCTAGTATGAAAAAGAATTGAAAAATGAAATCAAATAAGTGGACTTACAAATGAATAATCCATTAAAGTATTATTTTCAAAGTAAAACAATATTGAAAGGATAGTTAATTATATTGATTCAAAAAGCTTGCAAGGAAACTAATGCTCTAAGATGGATAAATGGTAGTCAAGGATAGTCAATATAACCTATAAAGGTCAATAATGACAACGATTTGTAAGAGAAATCCTTATATAATACACTCCTAACATTGGCAATGTTTTTAAATGTATGACACTACTTAGAATTAATCAATCAACTATCAACTAAAAAATGACAATCTTCAAATGAAGTGACTTGGTCCATAGTGTAATACCCCTCCGTTTTGATCTTTTGTGCGAACTATGTTGTTTCTTTTCTATGCTTTAATTTTGTGTTGTACTTGGACTATGTACTTGATTATAGTGGATCACTATTTTATCATGATGTATCTTGATGTGATGATACTATATTTTGATGTGATTTTTATGGCATGTTTGGAATTAGCATATGTGGATATTTATTTTATGATGTTTCATGATTTCGATTATGCTGCTATGTTAGATGCGTTAGTTATTACTCCTGTATTGGTGAAGAGAACGGTATCGCATCACTCGCTTGCGAGTGCCCTACGATCTCGTGATTCCTCTTCACGATGTGCCTTATTTATGACATATTATTGCATGTGGATAAATTCGTTATTCGCAGGTTGACAGGTATAGGACATCGACTCCACCTGGTTTCACAGGTTCGAGCGTGTCCAAGGCCCAACGACATCTGATTGGGCGATAGTAGCTAGGATTTCCATGCCCAGTCATCACCCTAATCGTAGTGTGTTGTCAGTCCTAGTATGGTCCAGTTATTATTTTTTGTTCAGTTTGACTGGTTTCAGTTATTTGGGGAGTTAGAATAATGTAGGAATTGTGATTTAATTATTGAGTAATTTAATTTAATTAATTTAATATTTAATCCTATGGTAGATTTATTTATTAATTGATTAAGTTATTTATGTGGAAATGATTTAGATTATTCATTTTGAAGATGCATGCAAATTTGAGTTGAAATTGAAAATTAAGAAAATGGATTAAAAATCAATTTAGAGATTCAAAAATTCAAAAATTCAAAAGAAAGACTTTTGCTATTCTGTTTTCAAAAATTTATGAGGGTTGTTGTGGGATTTTGGAAGAAATTTTGCATTATCTTAAAAATTTCTTCACAAAATCAACAATGGAGTTTTTGGGAGAAAATTGAAAAGAGAAGAGGAAGGTTGCTTAATTTTATGGGTTTGGAGGAAAAGCTTGTGGAATCTGAAGTGCTCAAGAGGGTTTCAAAGCAGCAGCAAGACCTTCAACATACTTCAAGGGAATCAGGTTCTCATCTTGTTTAATTGGAATTTTTGTTGATTCATTGGTGTGGTGTTAATGGAAGATTAAATTGCTATGGTTATTTCAATTCTACTTTGTTCATGTTGTTCTTCAATCTATTTGTAGCCTCCATTTGGTTGTATGGTTATTTAGATATATATTTATGTATAGATAAATATATTTAGGCTTGGGAATTATTTTTATAATTTCTTATTGTAAGGTTATGTTGGCCAAATTTCTTTAAAATAATTTTTTTGAAATATAATTTATTTTTGTTGCCTTTTAAGGCTTTGGTTTTCAAAAAATAAAAATAAAATAAAAGATCTATCATTGAAAAAAATAAAATAAAAAAAGCAAGGGGCGGCTGGGGCTCACCCCACCGCCGCTTCCTTGGGAAGCGCGATGGGGGAGCGCGCCTAGCGCCACCCCAGCCCGCAGCTCGCAGCCCGCGCGAACTGCGCTGGCAGCGGCCACCGCAATCGGTGGCAGTGCTACCAGCGTCACTCGCGTTGGCCGGCTTCACCGCCATGCCGCCTCCCCTTCACACGCGCCTTGCGCAGGGGTTCCTTTCGCCACACCCAGCTCCCCGGTGGCGCTACCTCTTGCAGCCACTGTAAAACAAGCAGCCGCCAACGGCGGCCATGGGAGCCGCGGCTGACCTAATCCCAACCCATGTGCATGAATCTCGAGGTCACGCGGCTCAACCCTAGGGTTGGCGCGTGAACCAAGGGTCATGTCTTGGGCTTTTTAAAATCTAAAAATAAAATATATATATAATAATGTTTTATTATATTTTAGTATTATTATTTTTATAATATTCTAATATGATAATCATTATAATATTTTGATTAACCCAATATTATAATCATTTAATATTATGTTGTATAATAATATTAAATGTTTTAATAATATAATATTATGATTCATGAGAGTATTCAAATGTTTTAGTGGGTTAATATTATGATTTTCATAATACTATGAGAGAATTTGAATAATTATTATAATTTAAATGTTTTTAGTATTAACATTTTGAAAAGGATTATTTTATTTTATTATTGCATTATTTAAATGGGGAATATTGTTTTTTTTAAGGAATAAGTTTAATTGATTGTGGAATAAATATTTTATTTTAATATGGAATTATGCTTTTATTTGAACTACTGGGATTCAGATTAATGTTCATGTGTTTAGATGCTACGTGAAATAAAATGATTTTAATAGCGTAGTTAATTCAATTCATTTAAACACATTGACTACTTAATGCTAGGGAGAAAATGGGTTTAGTGTACCCAAAGTAGATCTGATTCTTGTCTTGGTATTGATCTGTGTGCGTTATCATTGGGAAATGTGGTTTTTAATATTTAACAAGTCTTCCAGTTGGGATTTCAATCTGTGGGTTGTCATACTATGTAGTCAACCATAGATGGCCTTGGGTAGTGCATGTAACCAGTTTGTTTCCCGATTATCACGGACGGGAGTGTATTGACTGTATGTCATGGTTAGAGATGTGGTATCCTTATGTCACACTTGTGTACCCTTGGTTTGTGGATTTGTTCCATGTGTCATCTTAGATGAGTGGCTTGTAATGGGGGTCGGCACAAGAAGGGGTGCCAGGATAACTCGTTGTAAGTTAGTTAATCTAGTGATAACTAAATTAAATGATTAGAGTATCACATAGTATCAAACATTTAATAAGATAATTATGCCTCGCTCATGATCACAAGGGCTTGTAAAGACTTGGGTTGAGACGGAAAGGCCTGGAATGGCAAGATCGTTGTCTTGTCTCTACAAAATATAATTGATTCTGCATTGGTTTACATGAGGGACCGGAAGTCGTTAGAGGTTACCAAGATAACCCGAGATGGGGGCCGGGACCTAGGAAGACTCACCAGGATAACCTGTGTAACATTGTGATGACACTTCTCCTAGGTCAACAATATGTCCGCATCAGTGATGCAATAGATTATGTAATTTCTAGAAGCATTGTAACCCTATGATTAAGTGATGTTACTGTATTATTGCAGTATGGTTATGTTAGCCTATGTCTAGAGGTAGCCGTCCTTAGTTAGAGATTCTGGTTACTATCTCTTAGCATGGGGGGTGGACCTTTGGGTTCCACTTGGTTGGGTGGAACGTGCACCTTACTCCGTTGGGTTTTCTCCTTGTACGTATGGACAAGACTTCCAGATGGAGAGCTCGTGGTTGTTTCAGTTGCAGTTCTTTCTTGTTATCATTTCAGTGGTTCTTATCTTATTACCCCTCATTTTTATCGAGGTGGACTTTGTAATTGTAATTATGTATTGGTTTGCCTCATTCGGGGAATGAGAGATTGTAACCTTATTGTTTAATGAATGGATTAATGAAATGGAAAGTCTTATCTTATGCTTGTTGTTATTTCATCTTACTTGGAATGTATGTATTAATTTAATAATTAAATAATTGTTATAGTTTACATTCATGTTTTTTGTTGAGGTTCTATATAACGTCTGTCTCATAACCTTAGAGGTTGTTGGCATTAGTTAATGAACTTACTTATTATTTATCCTTTTAAAAAAAAAATTATTCCGTTTAATTAGTTAAATACAACTTCCTAGATAGGGTTGTGTGGTGAGGCGCTACACATGGTATCAGAGCCTAGGTTTAAACACTGGGTACTATGGGATTATGATGGAACCATTAAGCTTTAGTTGTTTAAGATTTTGAGTTGTGTACCTTGCCTAATACCTTGACGTGTTTGTGTAGGATTATGTTTACCAAATGCGGAAGAGGTAGAGGGTGTGTTCGTGGCTATCTAGGCGGTCATGGTGAGAGTCAACATGAGTCTCCTCCTTTAGTTCCTCTTATTCCTGATCAGGAAGAACAATAGGCATCACAAAATGCACCTGGAGTTGTTAATTTGCAGCAAGATCCAGCAGGGATCGAGGCAGCACGTAGAGTGCTAGAGGAGGCTTTGGAACTCCTTGGACCTAGGTAGGCCGAGGTTCAAGTTAACCCTGTGGTGAGGGTAGCTCCACCCCAGTCTGAGGCTCACATGAGGGACTTGCTCAGGGGGCACCCTCCATTATATGATGGATCTGGTATGGGTTTAGAGGTCGAGACCTAGCTGATAGATCTAGATAGGTGTTTCGCCATCCATCCGTATAGTAGCAACACCAGAGCTCGTTATGCCATTATGTAGTTGAGAGGATTTGCATCCACTTGGTGGAGATTAGAGGAGCAGAACCTCCATATTGACATTCACACTGCATCATGGGAGATCTTTGTAGAGAGATTCAGAGCTTGGTTTTTATCTGAGCATTGGCGTCAGCGTCGAGGCGACAAGTTCCATGCCTTGTGTTAGTTAGCATTATCTGTTGAGCAGTATGAGCATCGTTTTTATGAGCTCAAATAGTATGCAAGGATTGGTGACAAGGAGAGCATGTTAGTTCACCATTTTGTCAGAGGCTTAAATGCCCATCTTAGCGACAGTGTGAGGGTTTTCGAACCCAAGACCATGGAAGTGGCAGTAGAGAAAGCACGCCTAGTTGAGGAGAATCTCAGTATGGCACTTGTAGGACACATGAGTGTTCCAGTTGGCAGTAGTGCAGTGGATGGATCTAGTGCTAGAGGAGGGTAGTCTCAGGGAGGTTTACCTCCTAGGTCTCAGCAGGGGCCAACTTAGGGTGGTCAACAGCAGTAGCAAGCATCGCAGGGGAAACATAAAGGTTTCTAGTAGAGACAGGGAGACAGGAATTGGAGGCGTGCAAAATGCTCTAGCTTTGAGCAGCCATCACAGAGTTTGCAGTCTACTTTTAGGGATAGTGCACAACAGTCTAGCGCACCATCTGGAGGTAGAGGTTTTGGCAGAGGCATTGAGTGTTTTGCATGTGGTCAGCAGGGTCACATGGCTAGAGGTTGTCCCAATAGGGGCACAGTTGGGTTTTCTTAGGGACCAGTGGCATCTGAGCTGACAGTTGGTGATGCAGGTAGAGGGCATCAAGTTTTTGCAGTGGTTGATAACTGCGAGGTAGAGCATCAGGGAATGGTCATTGAGACATATGGTATGTTGATGGGTAACCCAGTTACCATTTTATTTGATTTAGGAGCGACAAACTCCTTCATTTCTTCTTCAGTCATGTCGCGATGTAGACTGGGTGCGGTAAGGCAAGGTGATAGGTGGCAGGTAGAGCTAGCTTCGGGTGAGAAAGTTGCATTGCATTCCCTTGTGCTAGAGTGTAGGTTGGAGATTGGACCTCTTCAGACTATGTTGGACCTTCATGTTATTCCTTTGGGTTCTTATGACATCGTCATTGGGATTGATTGGTTGGAGGCACATAGTGCGGTCTTGGATTGTTGATGCAAGTTGATTCGATGCATTGATGCATCTGGTAGAGAGATAGAGATAGTGGGAGTCCTGAGGCTGATTTCTTTGAGGGTCATCTCAGCTATGCAGTTGAGAAGGTGTGTATGTCAGGGATGCCAGTTGTTTGCTGTTACAATGGATGACTTGGATCTAGGTAGTGGAGAAGAGAAAGTCTCTCTTGATAGTCACCCCGTCCTTCAGGAGTATTTCAATGTCTTTCTTGACGAGATTCCCAGGATGCCACCTCAGAGGGATATTGACATCAAGATTGATCTTATACCTAGTTCACAACCCATCTCTCGAGCTCCCTATCGTATGACTACCTAGGAGCTGAAAGAGCTTCGTTTGCAGCTTGAGGAGTTGTTAGAGAAGGGCTTCATTCGCCTTAGTGTTTCACCTTGGGGAGCACCAGTCATCTTCATGAAGAAGAAGGATGGTTCACTTTGGCTATGTATTGATTACCGACAGTTAAACAAAGTGACCATCAGGAACTGATATCCGCTTCCTAGGATCAATGATCTCTTTGATCAGGTCAAGGGTGCCACCATCTTTTCGAAGATTGATCTTAAGTTAGGATACCATCAGCTTCGGATCTTTGACTCTGATATTCATAAGACAATGTTTCAAACGCGGTATGGTCACTACGAGTTCACAATAGTACCATTTGGGTTGATGAATGCACCTTCTGTGTTCATGAGTTTGATGAATGGTGTATTTCGTACATACCTAGACAAGTTTGTCCTTGTGTTCCTTGATGACATTCTGATTTATTCCAGGACTATGGTAGAGCAGGAGGAACATTTGCGGTAGGTATTGTAGTGCTTGCGAGATAATCAGTTGTTTGCCAACCTGTCAAAGTGTGAGTTCTTCAAACCTGAGGTATAGTACCTTGGGTATGTCATCTTAGGGAAGGGTATTTCAATGGATCCGGCAAAGATCCAAGCGATCTCAGATTGGCCTGTGCCCACGAATGTGGCAGACATACGTAGCTTTATGGGGCTAGCAGGTTATACAGATGCTTTGTGTAGGGTTTTTCGAGGATAGGTTATCCTATCACTACCCTTCAGAGGAAAGGGAAGAGGTTTGAGTGGTCAGAGAAGTGTGAGGCAGCGTTTTAGAACCTTAAGGAGACGTTGACTAGTGCACCGATACTTGCTATACCAGATCCGACTGGGGACTTTGTAGTTTGTACAGATGCATCCTTGGAGGGTCTTGGTGCAAAGTTGATGCAGGAGGGTCGAGTCATTGCTTATGAGTCACGGAAACTCAAGGACCATGAGTTGAACTATCCCACCCATGATCTTGAGTTAGCGGCAGTTGTGCATGCATTGACGAGATGGAGGCATTTCCTTCTTGGCCATAGGTTTGAGTTGCATAGTGATCACAGGAGTCTTCAGTATATCTTCATGCAGCCCAACCTTAATGCTAGGCAGAGGCATTGGATGGAGTTCCTTTGTGAGTACAACTTTGAGGTGAAGTATATTCAGGGGAAAGAGAATGTTGTAGTGGATGCACTCAGTCGACGGAGACATGAGATATCCAAGTTGACTCTAGTTGTGGATCTACGGAGTCGGATTCTTTCTGCCCTTCCAACAGATAGTTGGTACCAGGAGGTCAGGTCAGTGATAGAGGCAGGTAGGCCTCTTGAGGGAAGACATTCAGGACATACTCTAGATTCAGATGAGCTATTGAGACACACAAGACGCATATACGTTCCTCCTTCAGATGGCCTTCACACCTTGGTCATGACTGAGGCACATTGTGCACCTTATTTAGCCCATCCTGGGGTGAAGAAGATGCATGCAGATTTGTGACAATTGTACTTTTGGCCAAGGATGAAGCGAGATATCGTGGATTTTGTGTCACGATGTTTAGAGTGTCAGCAAATTAAGGTTGAGCACCAGCATCCAGTAGGGCTCCTACAACCGCATTTAGTACCAGAGTGGAAGTGGGATATAATCTCATTAGATTTCATTGTTGGTTTACCCAACTCTTCGAGACGACATGATGCGATAATGGTGACAGTAGATAGGTTGACGAAGGTGGCACACTTCTCACCTATGCGCTCATCCTACACTGCATCGTCCATAGCTAGAGTGTTCATGGAGGATATTGTGAGGTTACATGGAATTCCATGCCAAATTATCTCCGACAGTGATCCAGTGTTTACCTCAGCTCTTTGGACATCATTGCAACATGAGATGGGGATACAGTTGAACTTCAGTTCAGCTTATCACCCTGAGACAAATGGATAGACCGAGAGGGTTAATCAGATCCTTGAGGATATGTTACGTATGTATGTGATGGACCAGTAGACGCGATGGGAGGATTATCTCTATTTGGTAGAGTTTTCCTATAATAATGGTTTCTAGAGTTCCATTGGTATGCCTCCATTCCAAGCATTGTATGGGAGACCGTGTCATACCCCTTTGAGTTGGGATCAACTGGAGGACATAACAGTGTTGGGTCCTGAGATGCTATAGGATATGAAGCAGCAGGTGGATAGGATTAGAGAGCACTTGGTGGCAGCGTAGGATAGGTAAAAGAAGTATGCGAATGCACATAGAGTGGATCGTCAGTTTTTTGTAGGCGATAGAGTCTTCTTGTGGGTGCGTCTGTGAAAGAGTCCCATCAGTTATGGGAAGGGCTCTAAGTTGGTGCCTCGCTTTGTCGGACCTTTCGAGATACTCAAGAAGATTGGTCCTGTTGCTTACCATCTTGCTTTACCGTCTAGTCTCTTGTGCATTCATGATGTGTTTCCTGTTTCACTTCTTCGGCCGTACCATCCAAACATTTCTCATGTCCTTGATTGGAATGCATTGCAGGTAGAGGACAGGCAGCTGGCTTTGGAGCTCATGGTCGTCGTGGAGCGCAAAACGCTCACCCTTCGAAGGCGATATATTGATCAGGTTAGGATTCAGTGGGATCCTAGGGATGACACGTCATCCACATGGGAAGATGGAGTTAGAATGAGGGAACTTTATCCCTATTTGTTCGCAGGCTTCCAGGAGTAAGCCTGACCCTAGGGGGGGAGGATGTAATACCCCTCCATTTTGATCTTTTGTGTGAACTATGTTGTTTCTTTTCTATGCTTTAATTTTGTGTTGTTCTTGGACTATGTACTTGATTACAATGGATCACTATTTTATCGTGATGTATCTTGATGTGATGATACTATATTTTGATGCAATTGTTATGACATGTTTGGAATTAGCATATGTGGATATTTATTTTATGATGTTTCATGCTTTCGATTATGCTGCTATGTTAGATGTGTCAGTTATTACTCCTGTATTGGTGAAGAGGACAGTATCACATCACTCGCTTTCAAGTGCCCTGCGATCTCATGATTCCTCTTCACGGTGTGCCTTATTTATGACATATTATTGCATGTGGATAAATTCGTTGTTCGTAGGTTGACAGGTACAGGACATTGACTCCACCTGGTTTCATAGGTTCGAGCGTGTCCAAGGCCCAACGACATCTGATTGGGAGATAGTAGCTAGAATTTTTGTGCTGAGTCGTCACCCTAATCGTAGTGTGTTGTCAGTCCTAGTATGGTCCAGTTATTCTTTTTTGTTCAATTTGACTGGTTTCAGTTATTTGGGGAGTTAGAATAATGTAGGAATTGTGATTTAATTATTGAGTAATTTAATTTAATTAATTTAATATTTAATCCTATGGTAGATTTATTTATTAATTGATTAAGTTATTTATGTGGAAATGATTTAGATTATTCATTTTGAAAATGCATGCAAATTTGAGTTGAAATTGAAAATTAAGAAAATGGATTAAAAATCAATTTAGAGATTCAAAAATTCAAAAATTCAAAAGAAAGACTTTTGCTATTCTGTTTTCAAAAATTTATGAGGGTTGTTGTGGGATTTTGGAAGAAATTTTGCATTATCTTAAAAATTTCTTCACAAAATCAACAATGGAGTTTTTGGGAGAAAATTGAAAAGAGAAGAGGAAGATTGCTTAATTTTGTCGGTTTGGAGGAAAAGCTTGTGGAATCTGAAGTGCTCAAGAGGGTTTCAAAGCAGCAGCAGGACCTTCAACATACTTCAAGGGAATCAGGTTCTCATCTTGTTTAATTGGAATTTTTGTTGATTCATTGGTGTGGTGTTAATGGAAGATTAAATTGCTATGGTTATTTCAATTTTACTTTGTTCATGTTGTTCTTCAATCTATTTGTAGCCTCCATTTGGTTGTATGGTTATTTAGATATATATTTATGTATAGATAAATATATTTAGGCTTGGGAATTATTTTTATAATTTCTTATTGTAAGGTTATGCTGGCCAAATTTCTTTAAAATATTTTTTTTCCAGAATTATAATTTATTTTTTATTGCCTTTTAAGGCTCTGGTTTTTTTCAAAAAAATAAAAGAGGTCTGTCATTTTTTTTTCTAAAAAAAAAATGTATGAAAAAAATAAAATTAAAAAAAAGCAAGGGGTGGCTGGGGCTCACCCCACCGTCGCTTCCTTGGGAAGCATGCCCAATGCACCCCAACCCGCAACTTGCGGCCCACGCGGACTGTGCTGGCAGCGGCCACCGCAGTTGGTGGCAACGCTACCAACGCCACCCACGTTGGCCGGCTCCGCCGCCGCGCCACCTCCCCTTCCCACGCACCTTGCATGGGGGTTCCTTCCGCCATGCCCAGCTCCCCGGTGGCACCACCTCCTGCGACCACCGTAAAACAAGCAGCCACCGTTGTTGGCCATGGGAGTCGCGGTTGACCTAATCCCAACCCATGTGCACGAATCTCGAGGTCGCGTAGCTCAACCCTAGGGTTGGCGCGCGAACCAAGGGTCATGCCTTGGGCTTTTTAAAATCTAAAAATAATATATATATATATATATTATAATGTTTTATTATTATTATTTTTATAATATTCTAATATAATAATCATTATAATATTTTGATTAACCCAATATTATAATAATTTAATATTATGTTGTATAATAATATTAAATGTTTTAATAATATAATATTATGATTCATGAGAGTATTCAAATGTTTTAGTGGGTTAATATTATGATTTTCATAATACTATGAGAGAATTTGAATAATTATTATAATTTAACTGTTTTTAGTATTAACATTTTGAAAAGGATTATTTTATTTTATTATTGCGTTATTTAAATGGGGAATATTGTTTTTTTTAAGGAATAAGTTTAATTGATTGTGGAATAAATATTTTATTTTAATATGGGATTATGCTTTTATTGAACTACTGGGATTCAGATTAATGTTCATGTGTTTAGATGCTACGTGAAATAAAATGATTTTAAATAGCATAGTTAATTCAATTCGTTTAAACGCATTGACTACCGAATGCTAGGGAGGAAATGGGTTTAGTGTACCCAAAGTAGATTTGATTCTTGTCTTGGTATTGATCTGTGTGCGTTATCATTGGGAAATGTGGTTTTTAATATTTAACAAGTCTTCCAGTTGGGATTTCAATCTATGGGTTGTCGTACTGTGTAGTCAACCATAGATGGCCTTGGGTAGTGCGTGTAACCAGTTTGTTTCCCGGTTATCACGGATGGGAGTGTATTGACTGTATGTCATGGTTAGAGATGTGGTATCCTTATGTCGCACTTGTGTACCCTTGGTTTGTGGAGTTGTTCCACGTGTCATCTTAGAGGAGTGGCTTATAACGGGGGCCGACACACGAAGGGGTGCCAGGATAACTCATTGTAAGTTAGTTAATCCAGTGATAACTAAATTAAATGATTAGAGTATCACGTAGTATCAAACATTTAATAAGATAATTATGCCTCACTCATGATCACAAGGGCTTGTAAATACTTGTGTTGAGACGGAAAGGCCTGGAATGGCAAGATCATTGTCTTGTCTCTACGAAAGATAACTGATTCTGTATTGGTTTACATGAGGGGCCGAAAGTCATTAGAGGTTACCAGGATAACCCGAGACGGGGGTTGAGACCTAGGAAGACTCACCAGGATAACCTATGTAACATTGTGATGACACTTCTCCTAGGTCGACAGTATGTCCGCATCATTGATGCAATAGATTATGTAATTTCTAGAAGCATTGTAACCCTGTGATTAAGTGATGTTACTGTATTATTTTAGTATGGTTATGTTAGCCTATGTCTAGAGGTAGCCGTCCTTGGTTAGAGATTCTGGTTACTATCTCCTAGCATGGGGGGTGGACCTTTGGGTTCCACTTGGTTGGGTGGAATGTGCACCTTACTCCATTGGGTTTTCTCCTTGTACGTATGGACGAGACTTCCAGATGGAGAGCTCGTGGTTGTTTCAGTTGTAGTTCTTTCTTGTTATCATTTCAGTGGTTCTTATCTTATTACCCCTCATTGTTATCGAGGTGGACTTTGTAATTGTAATTATGTATTGGTTTGCCTCATTCGAGGAATGAGAGATTGTAACCTTATTGTTTAATGAATGGATTAATGAAATGGAAAGTCTTATCTTATGCTTGTTATTTCATCTAACTTGGAATGTATGTATTAATTTAATAATTAAATAATTGTTATAGTTTATATTCATGTTTTTTGTTGAGGTTCTATATAACCTCTATCTCGTAACCTTAGAGGTTGTTGGCATTAGTTAATGAACTTACTTATTATTTATCCTTTTAAAAAAAATTTATTCCATTGAAGTAGTTAAATGCAACTTCCTCTAGGGTTGTGTGGTGGGGCGTTACACATAGAAGGCCTCTAAACCTAAAACATTTATGAAAATGGACAATCAAGAGGATGGTGTAGAATACAAGAGTAAATGATAGTAAAAGTCCTATCATGGAACAAAGCACAATCATTTCAAAAAATCAAGTGTAGATGACAACAATATATGGATATAATGATGTACGAAGTATAATGGTATGCTAAGTTGATTGAGTGATGAACAAAGAAGAGTCAAGAGAATGCTAGAGATTGGAAGATATGCCAAAGATATCTATCTAAAAATCATAATGATAGTGATCTCTATGTATCTAGATGACTTTGTATGGACAATGAAGACAACCTACAAACCTTAGATGATTGAGCCAAGGATAGTGTTTGCAAGTAAAGACTCCTGAAATATAGTGAAGAAGGTAGTAATTTTTTTTTCTATAAAACTTGTAAGATATGTTTATGAGAGTCACTTTATAGGTAGGCCTATCTTGATAATTGAAAGGGAAAAGGAATGGAATGATATCTCTAAGACACACATGACAATCATTTGGATTTGAATAGTAATTAAAGAGGTTTTTTATGATAGTCTATAGGATTATGTTCATTCTAGTTGAAAGGTAAAGAAGGTAATGTATTGAACCATGATAAAATATCAAAATTAAAATGTTAATTTATTATCAAACACATGCCCTTTATTCCCTCTTTTTATTTGTGTAATTATTTATTTATTTAGTAATTCATGAAAAATATGGACAACATTGGTAAAAAAAATATATATTAACCAAAAATCCATTTAGGCATGCAATGTTATATGTCAATAAAATTACAATTTATGTACAATAAATCCATATAGGTGTATAATGTCACATATATTTAATACAAAAATATATGTACAAAATTTCCATATAGACATAAAGTAAAGGATCCTAATGTGATCACTTCTTTCTAGGGGAAGCAAAGAGATCACAAGCCATCTTTGAATGTTGATTGGATGGAGAGGCATATGATGATGGTTTCTTTCAAACTTTTTGAATTGACCTCCTCTCTACACTATTCTAGAGATTAACCTAATACAATAAAAATATACACATTAATATATAGAAATTGAATTCTAGAATGACATATAACAAAATAATAACTTATTGCATACAGATAACCTCTCTGAATAATTTTTTCCTCTCTTCATCTATAAGAGGGGAATTTTCATGATGTAGAGTTGCAAAGCCTTGTGGCAAGAAAAAAGGTACAAATTAAACTACAAATTTATATCATTCAAATTTGCACTAATAGATAGATAAAACAAAAAATATAAGATGAAATTTACTAATCTAGGTCATACCTCTGTTAAAGGCATCAAAGATGATACTTTTGAAACAACACCATGCTCCATTGTGGTATGAATAACAAGAGGAGTATTAACTGATATGATGGTCCAAAAATGAAACAACATTATTAGATCACAAAAATCTAGCTAACATTGTTTTACAAACATTTAATAATTAAAATAGTCAAGCTTACCTTAGTGAAAAATGTATGACTACTTTTACTGATAGGTGTTGATGTAGAAGTCCCAAAATTAACCTATTCAACATCCAATATGAGTTATAATATTACCATTCATATAAGGTTAAATCATTCGCATGTACTATATTTATTATTTCTTTACTAGATACAAACCTCTAGACTCAACATTGTCATGCAATTAGGAGGTGGAGGACCACCAAACGTAGGGTGAACACTCACACCTTGATATTATATAATAATCAATATAGTAATTTAGTTAATCCTACATTTAAACATGAAATAAATAAGATTGAATTTGATCTCGTTCAAATTCACCTATCTATCAATTCCAGATTTTTTATTTAGAAAATATTCTATCAGGATAATCTGGTCCAATATAGATGCATCCTATTGTTGGGAATGTGCATCTCGATCATCCCTAGACCCATAATCACAAAGAGACTCATAGTTTCGACATAAGTAAGGTGAATTTTGAGACTTGGAA
Source organism: Sequoiadendron giganteum (assembly GCA_007115665.2). Lineage (NCBI taxonomy): Eukaryota > Viridiplantae > Streptophyta > Pinopsida > Cupressales > Cupressaceae > Sequoiadendron > Sequoiadendron giganteum. The sequence continues at coordinate 671,592,091 of CM021105.1, read as the reverse complement.
GAATCACCAATGTGAGACTCATAATTTCAACATAAGTAAGGAAGGACGACCAAACGTAGGGTGAGCACTCACACCTTGAAATTATATTATAATAAATATAGTAATTTAGTTAATCCTACGTTTAAAAATGAAATAAATAAGACTAAATTTGATCTCGTTCAAATTCACCTATCTATCAATTCCAGATTTTTTATCTAGAAAATATTCTATCAAGATAATATGGTCCAATATAGATGCATCCTATTGTTGGGCATGTGCATCTCAATTATCCCTAGACCCATAATCACAAAGAGACTCATAGTTTTGACATAAGTAAGGTGAATTTTGAGACTTGGAAGAATCACCAACGTCATGTTGTGCTAGAGGCCTAGTGTGTTGTAATAGGGTCTAAGTGAGTGAGATAATGGATTGTAGGGTCTCAACCTCAACACCATCCTTCACAACGAAAGGGATAGTGACATGCTCAAAACTCGAGTCTAGCAAGAGGTCTCGATGCCTAGTTTTGGGAAATTTTTTGGCCCCATTATGCCATGTGTATAGCCCCCACCTCTACCCTAGAACTCTTGCATGCCAAATTAATTCAAGATCTTATTGAGAAAAACTTACAATAGAGTTTCCTCAGAACGTATTTATGAACTAATTCCTATTGCATGGATGATGGTCAAAAACCATCCACCACCTATCCAAAAATTATTCCTTATCCCTTGGTGGTGGCACCAATGGATAGGGAACCTCTTGCAAGTGTTGTGTATGGGTGCATTAGTTATGGGTTGATGAAAAACACACATAAGTCTGATTTCAATTTATTCATAGGATAATATGTCCATATAAAATTGTCTTTGGTCCTCCTACTTGTTTTACCAAGTTTTGATTTGGCAACTCACGAATACTATGTGAGCGATGATTGATTCTAGTAAAGTGGCTAGGGTAGACCTATGAGAGTTTGTTCCCAATGGATTCTCAACCTTCTAATTATTTCCTTGAGTTCTCTCTTGTTGTTTTAAATTTTCCCTAATATATGTTCTTGAATCTCAAGAGAATGTTGAGGAATTTTTAGGGGGTTTGTTGTAATTTTTCTTCAATAGGGTTTTCATGAATTAGTGAATGATGGTTTTCATCATTTTTTATGAGATTTTTAATTCTTATAAATTAAAAAATCCACTCAAAACCATTTCTATATATTTATTTGATAGAATTTTAATTCTATAACCAAAAAAATTACCTCTTCAACCTCAACAATATCGTGGTATAATTTTGGCAACAATTTGGTAGAGAAACGATGATGAACAAGCTATTCCACGATGAGAGTGTACTCTAAAAGGGTTATAGACTAAGTTTTATTATTGAGAGAATAAGTTAAAATGAGTTCAACCTCTTTCTTTTTTGATTTAAAGCTAAAATTAATGTGAGCATGTTATAACACACTCATATTATGTTTATTAGGGGGCTAGAAAGTGGTCATCTTTTTGCACTTACCCAAGTTATGGATTTGTGGGTTTTTGTTCTTCTATCAATTTACAGACTTTTGGGTTTCTATTGGACCTACTCTTATATGGATTTTTGGTCTTCTATCACCCTTTTACAACAAGTTTATGTTGAACCATCTATTTATAGTTAGTTTTAATGTTATTGCCCACACAAACTTGTACCATTGGGTTTGTCTACATTTGTGAAAATATCTTAGTCAAATTAACTAGATTATTTGTATCAGTAAAATAATTTCAACTAGTCCATTGTATTTTCTCATGTACATCTGGTATTGATGAATTCTTCTACATTTGCAAGAACTTTGGAGTCATCTAGCTTTTAGGAATTCCTAGTCCATTTCCTCTTCTAGGAAATTTTCTAGTGGGTTTTTATGGTCATTTAATATTGTAAGGTCAAGTGCATTGAATATTTAAAGGTGTAATCAACCAATTTAGATGAATAGTTCTAATGATGATGTCAACATAATGTAAGTTGACTATAGCAAGATGATGATGTCATCATGTACAAATTACAAAGTTTTTCCAACCAACTGAACATGAAGTCAAATTTTACTATTTGATCTAGTCATTTGCAGATCTCCCACTTGTTATTACATTTGTGGAATGTTAGCTTGTTTTTGCAATTACAGATGTTCAACCTACACTTGATATTTCAACAATGATTCAGTTGCTATAATATCGTGGATCTAATCCGATTCAAATTCCTAGCCACAAACTGATAATAGGGAAATTAATGGACACATTATGGGATATTTGAGAATTTTTTAGAAAAGTGATTGTGATTAGATTTGATCTATTTTGTACTCTTGTAATGATTTTTTGTTGTTAGCCCACAGGGTTTTGAATTCATTAGTTCTATAAACATTATTTTGTTAATGAACATTGTATTTGGCTATGATATTGTAAATTTGATTATCTTGATCTTGACAGTATCAAAATGGGGAGTATATAATATTGGAAGACAATCTTTTAGGGGTTAGATTTTGGGCAAGGAGGAAATTCTTGGCATGTTAAAAAATGAATGAAGAAATACAACCACCATGATAATGAGAAGTTTCCTTACATAAAGAATTAGGAAAGAATTCCAAGCATACGAGATATTTTTGGAGAAGAATAGTGATTGAAAGATTGATGAAGATAAAGTAGATTTTGTTCTATAAATAACAATAATTATGAATTTTGAATTTATATTTTCCTTAATTGTGCTTCTATTGTGATTGAGGATATTTTTTGTTGGTTGTGTGATTGGGTTTCCTGGTAAGGCCCCTTGGTCACAATAACATCATATAGGGCCAAGGTCTAAATTATTTATAATAAATAAGTTAGCCCTAGTGTGATGTAATAAAAAGGAAATCAAAATAATGTGTTAGATAATATATGCATCACATAAGGATTCAAAAAAAATTATACATTTAGTAGCATCATAAGATAGGTCTACTCTGTATATTTTTCATACAATGTATATTTTTCACCAGAAGCATAGATATAGACATCACATATGTTTGGATAGAATTTATTACAAGATTATTTTATATTCTTTCTCTATATTTCTTCTCTATCATCACATCCCTCACGTCCATTTGTTTCATCTATATGTTCCTTGTAGTGAGGCTAGATGATCATATATCCTTCTATTGATATAGGGTTATATCCTTGTACCTTTATATCCTTGAAGGGGTAGCACATGATTTTAGTTTCTACCACAATAGTCTTTTTGTTTCTAACCTACCATTGAAAAAGACTAAAGCTAAGATGGTCAAGGGATTCAATAGAGCTAGGAGGAAATGGTTAAAGGATAAGATGAGAAAAATAGATATGGGGATTGATAAAAATGGTTCAAGAGGGATGAGGGATGGCCTATAAGTGAGGTTAAGTAGATTAGACAAAAAATGAAGTGAAAAGAAAACTATTATGAGTAAAATTTTAGATAATGTGTGTCTTAATTTTGATCAACAAAGTGGTTTTAGATGAAACTATTTTTCCCTAAAATATTTTGGGTGAAATTATTTCACTCGAAACTACTTGACACTTATGTGGCACAAAGTGTTTTAGATGAAATCCTTTCATGAGAAACTATTAAATTGATATTAATTTAATAGTAAATTTTAGATTAGGTTAAATTTATATCCAATGTTCCAAGTAAAACATTTTCAAGTGTTCAAGAGGGTTTTGATCAAAATATTTTTGCAAAAACTATCTATGTGGTAGCAAAAATTAGCTTCAACTCCAGATTTCTCCAATAAAGGCTAATTTCATGAAAATCTAAAAATACCTTTTTGTAGAACTTGGAGTCTAGAAACTTTATTTATTTATTTTGATTAGTTTTACTTTTTTTGAATTTATTTTTAGTAAGCTATTATAATCAAACATCAATTTATTATTAAAAAAAACATAAAATATATATTTAAAATTTTAAAAATATATGATACACTGGAGGAGAGAATCCTCTCCATGGGGGTATAATTTTTCAAAACTATCAAATATTTAGAAAAAAAAGTTAATGTCCCATGAAAAATATGATATTTTGAGTAAATATGACTTCAAAAATTATTAAAAAAAATATTCATCACTTTTTTTTCTCCATGCACTACATTTTCGAGTTATTTAAGTCGGAAAAAGTTTTTTGTTTTTTTTAAATTACAGTTTTTGAGGCATTCCATGTTGGGAAAATGTGTCTCAACCTTGCAATTATATACAGTTTATTGTTGATAGGTGTTGACTGATAATGAAAATACTGTACACTTGTAGCAAGATGTGGGGTATCATACTCAACCATGACTATTGTCCTAGGACTATCGACTATCATACACTCAACAATGACAGTGATAATGCAAATTTTTCGCTGACATGCCAAGGTTTTTTCTCGTTGACACGTCAAGGTTTTTTCCTGTTGACACGTCAAGGATTTTTCCCACTGACACGTCAAAGTTTTTTTTCCCACTGACTCATCAAATATTTTCCATTAAAACATCAAATGGAAAATGACCTTATAAACCCTAATTTTAGAAGGTTCCAAAAATCTTGTTATAAGTGGGTGGGATGCATATAGATGGTGTGTATTTCTGAGAGTCTGATAGCGGTTGGTTTGTCTCTTGATCTTTGGTGGTGATACTCTTGTGAGAAGCTTTCCCTGCAAGTATATTGTAATCTTTTTATTTCTGAATAATATATTGGGCGGCTTTTGGTGTGTGGGGTTTTTCTCCCAAAAGGGTTTTCCCCATGTAAATAATTTTTGTTGTGGTATACATGATATTTGTATTTATTTTTGTTTAAGTTTTTGTAACTGTTAAAGATTTGTAAGGTTTTGCATTTTTTCTCCTTTCAATATTAGTGTAGGAAGTTGTTCCGCTACCTTAACTTCCTTACATTCCATTGACCTCACTTTTTAATTTTTTTAATAATTATTTAAATAATATTCTTAAATTTATAAAAACTATATCCAAATAATTAATTTTTTTTTATAAATATAAATTACTTTAAAAGTTCTACATTTCATTAGTTTATGTCATTTTAAAATTTAAAACATAAATGTCACTTTTAGGTAGTCTAAGCTAAAAAATATATATTTGTGATGGCCATTTCCTTTATAGAAGTGTTAAACAAGCTTTGAACTTTTACCCTTATAATGTAAAATCTACGCTAGTCTATATAAAAACATAAGAACTAGTTATGACAATGAAATGATTTGGTTGTACAGGTTATTGTGTTGCTCCAAATGCTTTTACAATGTCTAAAATAAAAACTAACACACTGTAGAATTTGTCTAAACCTTAACATATTCTCACTCTCAAAATTAAAATACATCATTTCTATGTAAAAACTAATATTGGGTGGTATATTTAATAATTTTTTGGAGGGAATTTAGGCTAAAAAGTTACTTCACAATATTTTTCTTTGATTGGATGGATTTGTTGTGAAAAATTGAACCTAATCAGAGGATGCAGAAGTCTCCTATTCCTTACACCCAATGCCAAGGATAATCCTTGAGGCTAGAGGTGGCTCAATTTCTTAGAATGACTAAAGGGGCAGATTTCCCACAAAACTTTGGTGGTTTCTAATCATGAAAAGGTTTGGAAACTAATATTTTAGGATACCAAATGTGGTTATTGCATTGGGTTGAAGATATAGGACCTCATAAAGGGTTTGATTAAAAAAATAAAAAGATGGCAAAGTAAAGGGGTGAGGGGTCATGAAGTGGGTACAACACCTAGGACAAAGGGATAAATGATAACACCAACAATATAAAGGTCAAACACATACAAAGGGGAAATAGGACATGGAAAACTAGGATACAATTGGGGATGATAAGAAAGATTTGTAAAGCAATCAAAAAACATGTGAGAAGTTTAACTAAAATTAGTGTAAAACATGACAAAGTAACATGAAAAGTATTTAACTTTCTCTCTTACAAGTAGTGACATGATAGCCACCCTATGTAGTGGGTAAGATTATTTCATTCATGGTACTTTTATTATAGAAATTTAATACCAATAATCATGTTGGGTGAATTCATACATGTATATCCTTGATATTTGGGACTAGTAAACCATATACTCTCCTTAAAATTTGTACAAGAGGATATAATTTCTCCTAGTGAAATTTTTCTTTAAGAGTTTTCCAAAACCTAGGTGATTTATACCTTGATATCTTTCTCCTTACTTTGGTGTGTGCAAGCCCAATGGGCTCTTGGATGGAGAGGGGTGTTAATTCTATAAAGTTACCATTTAAATAAATAATTCCATGGTGAAAAAAAATAAAAAAATACCTTACTAGAAAACCTAACATGCCAAAGTAAGGGAGGAATTGCACAGATTAAGCCAATTGCACAAATGATCGGGTATTTGCCATTCCATTTAAAAAATTCATTTTCATCATTTATTTCCTTAAAATATCCTAAGTCATTGAGAAGGAGGTTGGTATTATTCAAAGAGAAATGGTTTTTATCATTGATCTTGTAGGATTTTACAAGCCCTACATGTCAATCTGGAGTGTGAGCTAATATAGTTATCTTAATCAAATAAAAATCATACTTGTTACTCTCAAATACATCTAAAGATTGATCCTTGATGTTTTCTTCCATAATGTCTATTGAACACCTAGAATACTGAGAGGGGGTAAATCAATATTTTATTAAACCATTGAAACATTAGCCATCCAATTATCAAATCACATTCAACTTATATAAGAAAAGAAAGCATGAAACATCCACAACATCACATAACACATGAACACTAGGATTTTTATGTGGAAAACCCAAAATGGGAAAAAAACATGGTGAAGATTAGCTCACAATATATTATATTCAGCTATAGTATATTACAAAAGTTCTCATTACATGTGGACTCACTATCTAGTGGACTCATTTCCCATAGAGAATAAGATAGAAGAAAGAAGGGGTGTATTACAACCTATTTGAATTGATACAAATGCATCTACAATATGTTGGTTTATAGTTCCAATGAACTACAAAACCAATATTTGCATTGATCTGGATCAATGCTTTGCCTTGCTTTGTATTCACACACCTTGTAACACAATTCACACAACTTCAATCAAATTTTCATCACATGCATGTAGGTGGAATACCATGTGTGTCATATGTATCTCTACTTTCACTCTTCATCACAAAACATAAAAAATAATCCACTATATATATCCACATCAAGTGTAACATCAATTAGGTTAGCCTAATTGGATGTAACACACAAAATTAAACTTTTTAGACCTAAATTTTTTTATCTAAAATTTGCACCATAATAAAAAATGCAAATCACCTTAAGATAGGTTGGGATGGACCTATATTAGATCTTACATAAGATAAAAATGCTTAGTCATTCTTCGTAAAACAACAAAAGTGTTAGGTCAGCCCCAAATAAGACCTAAAACAACAAACCTTAATCTGTACACCAAATTTGTAATACATGGACCTCAACACACAATCTCATCTAGAATTCCTACTCAACTAACATCCAAAAACTTATATTCAACATCACAACAAAAAAGGTTCATCCATGGAGAATTGTGGAATCTCCCACACCAGTACGATGTATAGAAATTGCTTGCATTAAGCTAGGCTAAACTCTATTATTCATATCTCCAAAAATACTTCACCAAACTAGATGAAACCTTGGGTTTAGAATCTTCTAACCACCAAAAAAATTAGGTTAGAATCGTAGAGAAAAATAATCATTCATGGAATGGTGTGGACCCAAAAACCAACACTTTGTAACCCTGAACTGGCAGATTTGACACAGTCAAATTTCTACATCACTACACTTTCTGGACCAACTCAACTTGCACAAATGTCTTCCACAATAGCTCTAAAATATATTAGGATGATCCAAAACAATGTTGACATCAATGACAACATTGTATCCTACATTATGTACACATCATGCTCATGTTGCTAGTACTACATCATCAATAGCAATCTCCTCAATCTTCCAACAACGTCATCCTATGTACTATTTTGAATAGCTTCCTCCACTTACTATTTCAACATTGAAATAAAACTTAAACTTCCAAGTTTTTGCCATTTGATTTTTTTTGCAATGACATAATATTACCAAAAAAAAAAATTTATGTAACTTGTGAGGGAACAATATGAACTATATATTGCATACTTTGGAGTATGGAATAATTTTGCTAAATTTTTGTTCCTATAAAAGGATTTGGTAAAATTATTACAAAAAAGATAGTATATATAAGAAAATATAGAGTGGAGGGGTATTAAATATCCCCATAATGATCATCCATTTATCATTATACTAGATGATTCTATTAATCCTTTTCCTTGGAAATTTCAACTTAATGTATACATAAATATATTCCTTGTCATCTCATCTTGACAATGTGGAGATTTCTTATATATTTTTCTCATGTGAATTATGAATGTGAGCCTAAATAATCAAATCAAATAATCTTTGTGAGCTTTATGGGATGCAAATATTAACTACATATTGGCCTTTGTAATGGTAGCTCACAACTACTTTGGTACCTCATTCCTCATAATCATTTAAAATATATCATCAATATAGAAATTGAATGCTTACATGTGCATTAACTATGTTCAAAGTTACATGATAGCTAGAAGTATGGAACTTGCACTATCCTAAACACACAATAATCTTCATGGAATGTGGAATAGCTAGCACTAGTACTGAAAAATGGTATCTAGTACACAAATAAAAAGTACCTTGTATACTATATTATTTATTTTTCTTTGTTTCCTTAAAACACTTTAAAAAATCTAGTGATCTAATTTGATCCTTACACACATATAGGGATGAATTAATTTCTATACATAAATAAAATTCTACCTTGTATAATAGCATGATGTAAAGTGACTTGCATTTCACTTGAAATATGCACTTTCTTGAAGAACTAAATTTTTATGAGACACATGATGATACAAATATTTTAAATAAGATTTCTATGCATGCAAATGTATTCATAAAAATACACAAGACTCCCTTAACATCACAAACGGATACAATATTTTCTATAAAAGAAATCTTCATTGTTAATTAATGTGTACCCATAGAAATGCATAAATTCAAGAACATCACCTTCTTGCATAAAATAAGAAATAACCTAAGAAATGAAACTAGAATAGGCATAGACATACTCAAAATGAAAGAGTTTCCCAACTTAGCATTGGTTAGGATGACCTTGTTTGTAAAAAGCTAATCATGCATTTATATGATTGGGGGTGTCCGTTCAACATAAGGTTCTAAATGAGTACCATTGAATTTACCATTTAGATGGCTATCCTCTAATGAACCCAAAATTCTAGAAGCATTTGGTATAATTGCACTAATCATATATACTCCCAACCATTAGATTTTTAACTTTTCCAATACTTTTAGAAGTCACTATTAAATAGTAATCTTGGGATTCTTGGTTGAGATGGAATTTTCTTTGAAATGGAACTCATTCTATATTTTCTACCTCTATTTTTGTGTTAACACTAAAGCGAGAAAGATAAGGATTCATTATTTTATGTGTTGAATCCAGAGCATAAGATACAAAACTACCCTTTGAGAGAACTCATCAAGTATATGGTAAGGAGCCTCCCATCTATATGTAGATCCTACACAATGAAGAATAACCCACCTTGGTAGTGAATTCATAACTATGGCCTTAGTGCCCTACATGTGCCCAACCCAATTTTATGTAGGAGACAAAGATAAGCACATTTGAGTAGAGTAGTTTTTTCAATGAGACCTAGGAGGAGGGGTGGTCTCATCAATCCCATATGGAGGGACTCAATTCATAGTGCAAGATGCTCCCTAGTGTTTAAGGAGATCATGGAAATGAAACTCAAGCATCGTCTTTTTGGTAGAAACTTGATCAATATAGAAATACACTACTTCTAATTTCCCACATATTTTGACAATACAAATAAGTCAAAAACTTGTATCCTTAAAAAGAAGCTTATTTTTGTACTAATATACTCTTTTAATTATAATATAAACCTTAAATATAATTAAAATATGATTAATATAATATATAAAATATTTTTCCATTGAAAAAAACAATTTTATTAAAAATATAGTAATAATTACAAGCATACTAGTGGTACTTGAAATCTAGAAGGATTAAGAGTTATAATGGACAAGAAAGCCATTATTGGTCTGTGGACCTTTTTCAATTTTAGATTATATATTACAATTTTAAAAATTATTAGATCTTATTGGCTTAACATATTTTTATATAATGATATATGTAACACTTTAAATTATTAGTAAATTGTAAAAAAATATTATAGATAAATATCATATAGTATTATAATTTATAATATTAATATATATCATTTTATAATATATTTATTATAGAAATAGATAGTAATTTATAAAAAATATTAAAGATAAAGTATAAATATTTTTTCATTTTTAAAATACTTTAAATAATATTATCTTAAATAGTTTATAAATATGAATTAAGAAACTTACTTTAGTGATATAAAGTTTCTAAAATCCATAATGTTTATTGCTAAGTGATTTCTGCATCTAATTTGATGCAAAAAAAATTGCACACAATCGAATCCACAAATCACTTAGCAATAAACTTAAATTAATTGTAACAATAAATTTAAGATTTTTGTTTTATTTATAAACTTTAAAAACACTCATTGTTACTATTGTTTTGTAATTTTACTTTCAGATATATATACACGCACACACTCTTTATTAACTAGTGTAAATTTACAATTAGAGAGATCAAGGAAAGTCCCCACTACAGAGATCAAGAAAGTTATCGTTGAACTCTGACCTGATTTGTAAGAAACATCACTTTCTCACATTACTAGCTCATGCTCTTAATTTATTTTCTAAACTCTTAGAACAATATTGTTTAAAAAAAATAAAAAAAATCATAGTGTTTTATTGTAAATAAAGCTTTTAAATTTGAAATTGTAATTCTTTTAAGTAATTAAAAATGTATAATGTTCTTTCCTAAGTCGTATTTTTTTGTATCATTGAAATTAAAGATAGTCAATAATAATATTTTTTAAACTCATTTTTCACTATAAATGCATTTCTTTGAAGATCTCACTATACTTAGTACATTGTATCTATCTAGTTTCAAAGAGACAAAATTATTGTAGATCCATTTGTCTTTTTTAGAATAGCTTCATAATTGTATTACAAGTTCTTTGATAGATGCACAAATTATAGTTTATAAAATTTGAAACTTAAAGCCCTACTGGAAAGGATACTGACAATTCTTGATTATTTTGATTGTTTTACTATTAATCATGTATATAGGGAGGCAAATATGGAAGCAGATGATTATTGAAGCTTGCAGTAGAAGGTAAAAAGGTTAGGTGGTGGTAGTAAAGCTATGCTAGATGAACAAGATCCTTTGTTATTTGGGCCATTTTTGCAAGAGAAAGTTTGTTCCTCTGGCCACAATACTAGTTGGGACTTAATTATGACTACTAGAGCTCTTTCAGATGTTTATATCCTAACAAGAAAGGTGCTATTTTGGTTTGGAGTATAAGCTTATAATGAATATCTTGTAATGAAATGCACTAAAGATTCTTTGATAGATGTTTTTTGAACAATTTTTTTGATAATTTATATTTTTCTTAAAAAGTCAAGTGAAAGATATTAAAATGATCAAATAATCATAAAATATAACAAATAAGAATAACCATTAGATTCCATACCTAAATGATATTTTTTAAGAAGTGGAAGACCTCTGCAGAGAAGGCTTTTCAATTATATTAGGTAGTTTTCAAGATCAAATTTAATTATTTCTGTCATTAACCAGACAATTCAATTATATTAGGTAGTTTTCAAGATCAAATTTAATTATTTCTGTCATTAACCAGACAAATCAACTACTGCATCTGCAATATGCTGGATTACAGTTCCAATGAACTACAAAACCAATCGTTGCATTGATCTGGATCAATGCTCTGCCCTGCTTTGTATTCACACACAGGTTGTAACAAAATTCACACAACTTTGATCAAATTCTCATCATACACATGTAGGTGGAATACCATGTGGGTCATCTGTCTTTTTATGTTCACTCTTCATCACAAAACATAAAAAACAATCCACTATATATATCCACATCAAGTGTAACATCAATTAGGTCAGCCTAATTGGATGTAACACAAAATTAAACTTGTCAATGTTACATCTCGTTTTTTCTTGCTCAACTAAAATATTAAATTAATAGAAAAATTAAAACTTGCATATGGATTTTAAATAAGTAAATAAATTTTAAAAAAATATTTATTTATATTATATTGTATATTTCGTTGGATATAGATGTAAGAAATTGTATAGTTTAATATAAATATACAATAATACTGGAAGTATATTATATATATTTAATAATAATTTTGTACGTTAATTAAATAGATAAAATAAATTATAAAATAAAGAAGTAAACAAAATTATTTGTGAATGCATGCAATTAATCTTGTTAATGTACAAGAAAATGATATTTTAAATAGAAAAGAAAGAAAAGTAATAAAAAGGGGGGAAAGCAAGAAGGGAGGGAGTTGAAAAACTACAAGTAACCGTTTTGAAGGGGAGAGGGATTAGTGCGCAGAGTGGGTGTAGAAGGAGGGGGGTATTGATGAGAATAGGGGCTTCGGTAGGTGCAAGCACACTGGTCATCACAGAGACTGTTGCTCTCATCGTCACAGGGACCGTTGCTAGCAAGGCAGGCTCAGGTGCTACACTATTTCTTTTACATCGATCTCTCACTATTTTGGACTATCTGATTTAACAAAAATAGGGTTTTAATTCAACAACTTATATGAGAACCCAGATTGTACATGTGCACTTGGAAATTTCAATTTATGTTCAATACCCATAAGTAATTCACCAAATATGTGTAAACTGAAAGAGATTTTTATTTCATGAATAGAGATGTTTCTCACGAGATTATGAATCCGTCGCACTTTTGCAAGTTTATACCAGTAATAGGTAGGGTTTGTAGTTCAAGAACTTATTATTATCATTTTCTAAAATAGCAGAAGCGTAGAGTTATGCAAGGTCGTGGGTTTCGGTTTTTATTTCTGCCATTGCATTTGCTTAGAAGTTTCTAAAGCCTTTTCAACAAACACTTTTTCTGATCATGTTTCTCGAATAGCTTCCCTTTTCTATGCTTTAACATTTTGCATAAATTTCTAACATAGCGCGCGTATAGAGGGTGTTGATTCCACATTTTGCATTCATGTTTAACCATATAAGCATGTTCATAGAGAGAGAGGTGGGTGCATGAGACCTCATTTAATCTAAAGTACTTTGTAGAACAGTGCACATGCCTTTTCTATACTTCCGCTTATTGTATACAGGTATAATACAGGTATACTGAGCACATGCAACTAAAACTTTTGACAAAGCTCCTCTATCCTTAAGGCTTCAAGGACGTGTTTAGCTATCCCCATTTTTGTATTGTTCTTTTTTCTATGTTGTTTGATGAGACATCTTCGGTCAGTTGTAGCTCCAGTTTGCACCGAAATAATTCATAGATTTTCTCTATCACAGTATTTTGATAATCGCTCAATTTTGGGTATACTCATCTAGCAGTGAAAAAATCATGAATTACCTTTTGATATCTTCATCCCTGGGAAATTATATAGTAATACTATCTCCATGTTAAAATTGAGACATTACAATATGATAAGAAATATTAACTGTTAAATGGTAGTTTGTTGCACTTACATTATTGTATGTCAGTAGCCTTTAGCCTTGCTAGGTTTAGGTTATCACCGATGGATGTGTACTTAGAACAAAAGTTGTTTATCGCATTAGATATATATTTCCTTCCAATAAAATATTTGTTGGTTTTGACCTTCCTTTTTTTATCTTTGCTTAAAATTTTAGGTATTATTTGTACGCTCTTTATGCTCCGTGATATAAATAATTTTGAATCGGATGCACTTTTTTAACGTGAACATTTGTTGGGTATTGAAAATAATAGTTTTCTAATTAAGTTAAATAGATAGGATGTATTGCCAACATTTGAACTTGTCATATGGGTGATAATATAGGTCAATAATTGAAGTTGTGAATTTGACATGAGTTAGGGTTTGGAGAATTAATGTTTCCTAGAAGTGAATTCTTGAATTAGAGACCTCTTTGGCTAATGATTTAGTTGGATAAGTATCTCATTTTAATCTTGGTAATATTTTGAGAAACCCTTGATAGGAACATCAGATCAATCAGTTGTGGAGTTAAGCTCCTCAAGTTAAAATATGGTGAGACTTATAAGATATGCATAATGTTTCATATAAGTGTTGTGAGATAGATAGACCTCATATCCCTATTATCATCTTATATGGAGTAAACTAATACCTTAAATCATTGGTTTTATATAGACTTTCATATTGTTTCTAAATCGGGTGTTCTTGGGATGAAGAATGTTTTAAAAGTTATTTATGCACTTTCTTTCATTTCTCCATTGTCGGAGGATGAGACTTAGGATGATTTAGAGTCCTAAATGTTAAGTAGAGCAACATAGTGATCCTTTGTAGTTGATAATATTATTGATCAAAAATGTGTAATGAAGTCATAAATGGACATGCCAGTGAGGCATCTTGTAACCAATAAAGTATTGTAGCTGGTGAGGCATTCAATAAGCTAGTAAGGCATTTATACGAGTGGTTTCTCTTCCCTACAAGGGTTTTCCACTCATGAAAATCTATGTGTTATGGTTCTTTTGTGGATGCATTTATGAACATATTGTTTCCTTAGTTTACATTACAGTATTTGAGCTTCCATGTATTGTTGATATGATATTCTTGTGTAAGCCTAAATATAATGAAGGCATGATCTCGTCTTGACATACTTTGATTCAACAATGTATGTTATTCCATTTGAATATAACGATGAATATTATTTAGATAGTTTTTTTTCTCTACACCATTTTATTACCTATTAAATTATTTTGGATATTATGGATTATTTAACTATAAAGTGAAATTCTCGGATCTTACAGTCAACCACAAAAAAATCATATAAACTTTGCACCATAATACAAAATTCAAATCACCTTAAGATATGTTGGGATGAATCTAAATTAGATCTTACATAAGATAAAAATGCTTATTCATTCCTCGTAAAACATCAAACGTGTTAGGTCAGCCCCAAATAAGACCTAAACCAACAAATCTTTATCTATACACCAAATTCATAATGCGTGGATCTCAACACACGATGTCATCTAGAATTCCTACTCAACTAACATCTAGCAACTTATATTCAACATCACAACATAAAAGGTTCATCCACGGAGAATTGTGGAATCTCCCACACTAGTACACTATATAGAAAATGCTTGCATTAGCCAGGTTGAACTCTGTCATTCATATCTCCAAAAATACTTCGCCAAACTAGATGAAACCTTGGATTTAGAATCTTCTAACCACCACAAAAATTAGGTTAGAATTGTAGATAAAAATCTTCATTCATGGAGTGGTGTGGACCCAAAAACCAACACTTTGTAACCTTGAACTGGAAAATTTGACACTTAGTCAAATTTCTACATCATTGCACTTTCTAGACCAACTCAACTTGCACAAATTTCTTCCACAATACCTCTAAAATATATTAGGATGATCCACAATAATGTTGAAATCAATGACAACATTGTATCCTGCATTATGTACACTTCATGCTCATGTTTCTAGTACTGCATCATCAATAACAATCTCCTCAATCTTCCAACAATGTCATGTCCTATGTACTATTTTGAATAGCTTCCTCCACTTACTATTTCAACATTGAAATAAAACTTAAACTTGCAAGTTGTCACCATTTGATTTTTTTTGTAATGACACAATATTACCAAAAATAAATAAATGTGTAACTTGTGAGGGAACAATATGAACTATATTGCATACTTTTGAGTATGGAATAATTTTGCTAAATTTTGTTACTATAAAAGGATTTGGTAAAATTATTACAAAAATGATAGTTTATATAAGCAAAGCTAGAGTTGAGGGGTATTAAATATCCCCCTAATAATCATACATTGAACATTATACTAGATGATTCTATTAATCCTTCACCTTGGAAATTTCAACTTAATGTATACATAAATATATTCCTTGTCATCTCATCTTGACAATGTGGAGATTTCTTATATATTTTTCCCATGTGAATTATGAATGTGAGTCTAAATAATCAAATCAACTAATCTTTGTGAGCTTTATGGGATACAAATATTAACTACATATAATAACAACCTCAATATGTGGCCTTTGTAATGGTGACTCACAACTACTTTGGTAGCTCATTCTTCATGCTCATTTAAAACATATCATCAATATAGAAATTGAATGCTTAAATGTGCATTAATTATGTTCAAAGTTACATGATAGCTAGAATTATGGAACTTGAACTATCCTAAAACACAATAAACTTCATGGAATGTGGAATAGCTAGCACTCCTATGGACAAATGGTATCTAGTACACAAATAAAAAGTATCGTGTATACTCTATTATTTATTTTTCTTTGTTTCCTTAGAACACTTAAAAAGATCTAGTGATATAATTTTATCCTTACACACATATAGGGATGAATTAATCTCTATACATAAATGAAATTCTACCTTGTATAATAGCATGATGCAAAGTGACTTGCATTTCACTTGAAATATGCACTTTCTTGAAGAACTAAATTGTCATGAGACACATGATACGAATATTTTAAATAAGCTTTCTATGCATGCAAATGTATTCATGAAAATACACAAGAATCCCTTAACATCACAAATGGATACAATTATTTCTATAAAAGAAGTCTTCATTGTTAATTACTTTATACCCATAGAAATGCATAAATTCAAGAACATCAACTTCTTGCATAAAATAAGAAATAACCTAAGATATGAAACTAGAATAGGCATAGACATACTCAAAATGAAAGATTTTCCCAACTTAGCATTGGTTAGGATGGCCTTGTTTGTAAGAAACTAAGCATACATTTATATGATTGGGGTTGTCCATTCGACATAAGGTTGTAAATGAGTACCATTGAATTTACCATTTAGATGGCTATCCTCTAATGAACCCCAAATTCTAGAAGTATTTAGTATAATTGCAGTAATAATATATACTCCCAACCATTAAATTTTAACTTTCACTATTAAATAGTAATCTTGGACTTTTGGTTGGGATGGACTTTTCTTTGATATGGAAATCATTCTATATTTTCTACCTCTATTTTTGTGTTAATACTAAAGCTCAAGATAAGGCTTCATTATTTTATGTGTTGAATCCAAAGCACAAGATACACAACTACCCATTAAGAGAGCACATCAAGTAGATGGTAAGGAGCCTCCCATCTATATTGAGATCCTACATAATGAAGAATAACCCACCTTGGTAGTGAAGTCATAACTCTGGCCTTAGTGCCCTACATGTGCCCAACCCACTTTTATGTAGGAGCCAAAGATAAGCACATTTGACTAGAGTAGTTTTGTCAATGAGACCTAGGAGGAGGGGTGGTCTCAACAATCCCATATGGAGGGACTCAATTCATAGCGCAAGATGCTCCCTAGTGTTTAAGGAGATCATGTAAATGAAAATCAAGCATCGTCTTTTTGGTAGAAACTTGATCAATATGGAAGTATACTACTTCTAATTTCCTACATATTTTGACAATACAAATAAGTAAAAAATTATATCCTTAAAAAGAAGCTTATTTTTAGACTAATATACATTTTAAATTATAATATAAACCTCCTAAATATAATTAAAATATGATTAATATTTAATATATTAAATATTTTTCCATTGAAAAAATAATTTTATTAAAAATATAGTAATAATTACAAGCATACTAGTAGTGCTTACATTCTAGAAGGATTAAGAGTTATAATGGATAGGAAAGCTATTGCCTGTGGACCATTTTTCAATTTTAAATTATATATTACAATTTTAAAATTTATTAGATCTTATTGACTTAACATATTTTTATATAATGGTATATGTAACACTTTAAATTATTAGTAACTTGTAAAAAATTATTATAGATAAATATAATATAATATTATAATTTATAATATTAATATATATCATTTTATAATATAATTTATTATAGAAATACATAGTAATTTATAATTTTCTTAAAGATAGAGTATAAATATTTTTTTATTTTTAAAATACTTTAAATAATATTATCTTAAATAGTTTATAAATATGAATTAAGAAACTTACTTTAGTGATATTAAGTTTCCAAAATCCATAATGTTTATTGCTAAGTGATTTCTGGATCTGATTTGATGCAAAAAAATTGCACACAATCGAATCCACAAATCACTTAGCAATAAACTTAAATTAATTGTAACAATAAATTTAAGATTTTTATTTTAGTTATAAACTTTAAAAACACTCATTGTTACTATTGTTTTGTAATTTTACATTTAGATATATATATATATATATACACACACACTCTTTATTAACTAGTGTAAATTTACAATTAGAGAGATCAAGAAAAATCTTCACTACAAAGATCAAGAAAGTTGTCGTTGAACTTGACCTGATTTGTAAGAAATATCTCTCTTTCTCACATTACTAGCTCATGCTCTTGATTTATTTTCTAAAGTCTTAGAACAATATTGTTTAAAAAATATAAAAAAATATCATAGTGTTTTATTGTAAATAAAGCTTTTATATTTGAAATTGTAATTCTTTTAAGTAATTAAAAATGTATAATGTTCTTTCCTGAGTTGGATTTTTTGTATCATTGAAATTAAAGATAGTCAATAATACTATTTTTTAAACTCAATTTTCTCTATAAATACATTTTTTTATAGATCTCACTATACTTAGTACATTGTATCTATCCAGTTTCAAAGAGAGACAAAATTCTTGTAGATCCATTTGTCTTCTTTAGAATAGCTTCAGAATTGCATTATAGGTTCTTTGATAGATGCACAAATTATAGTTTTTAAAATTTGAAAAATGAAATGCACTAAAGATTTTTTGATAGATATTTTTTGAACAATTTTTTTGACAATTTATATTTTTCTTCAAACGTCAAGTGAAAGATATTAAATGATCAAATAGTCATAAAATTTTCGGCCAAATTCACTTCCAACAATTCATTGTCAACAATACATTGTCATAACAAATTCATCTCGTGGAAAATTCACCACCGGCAATATATCTCATGGAAAATTCACTGCAGCAATATTGTTGGCGGTGAATTTTCCATTTTCCACGAGATGAATTTATCATGATGATGAATTGTTGACGATGAATTGTTGAAAGTGAATTTGTTGACAGTGAATTTTTCTAAAACCAAAATTTTCATATAACAAATAAGAGTAACCATCAGATTTCAGTTCTTCTTTTTAAAGAAGTGGCAGAATCTACAAACAAGGCTTTTTCAATTATATTAGGTAGTTTTCAAGATCAAAATATAATTATTTCTGTCATTGACCAGACAGCTCAACTGCTTTTTTATTTATTTCTACAACTTAGAAACCAATGTGATTGCTATGCAGAAGTTAGAACTGATATCTTCCACATATTTATGAATGGAAAGCATTATCATAAAGTGCCGTGTTGGAATCCTTAAGAAAATCCTGCAATATCATGCACCGACTTATTTGTTTTGTAATTTTGTGGAGTACTCGGGTTGCAACAAAGTCAATAAATGGCATCTAAAAGTTGAAGTTTTAGCTGTATTAATGAAAGACCTTTACTACCTTGTAATGGAAGGACGGTTCCTCCTGCCTTTACTAGCAGAAATCATTGGTAGATTTTGCATTTTTTCCCGTTGTCCGACCAATTTGTCCAAAATGCAAATGGCTGGAATTCCTTTTCCTTCCGTGTTGATGTGTGCATAAATGAACAACTTGTTCAAAATGCACATGGCTGGAAATCCTTTTCGTTGTGTGTTGATGTGTACATATATGAACACTAATCATTTAGTGAGTACAAGTGGGCTAATAATTCAGCCGAGTTTTTATCTGTAACTGTACATATTGGTCATGAGAAAATAACATTTTCAAGTTGGATGTTGACTTTTAATTGAAAGCGAACAATCTATTTTTTTTTAGAGTTTTAGATTTGAATCTTTTCGGCTGACAGTCAAAGACTGAGGGATATCCATTTTACCAAAATTATCCACGGCACAATCTCGATCTCATTCATTATGATGTTGAGATCTTACACTCAGAAAAACGATATTGAGATCTTACACTCAGCAACTTCATCTCTGTTAAACACATTTTCTATTATATTAACTTTTACATTATATCATATATCATGATTTATTTTTCAAAACGATATATCTGATTCTAACATATCATTTTCTCTATACAAACTGGTACATATAATTATGGTGATGGAACCCACAACTACTACTAACTTTAACGTTTCCGTTTTCCAACTACCACAGTCAAAGTCATTTTTTTTTAATCTGTTTGTGTTGCCTGCTGTGGGTTCATGTGGATAGAGAATTCGCCAGTTTTTTCTCTCTCACAGCATAAAAGTTTTGTCACAGTTCATTCCCCATATGCCAGACTTCATTATAGATACTGCAAGGATACAATATGCCGACTCCAAATGAATAGAAAGATCGGAGTAAACTGATTAATAGAACCAATAGTATTAATGTGACAAATTGATGAGAAATAATATTATTGTTAAAGTTGATGTGAAAGAAACAATATTGTTGTTGATCAAAATAATATTGGAATATTGTTATGAGGATTCAATCGTATAGTTTTATGAGTCAAATTCATTGACCTATGTTTCATGAGTAGTGGTTCTTGTTGGGATATTGCTATGAGGATTTAATCATATAGTTTTATGAGTCAAATTCATTGCTTTTTCTCTCATCAAAGCTGAAAGCCATGTGAATCAAGCATGGGAAATTAAGGTGGCAGATAGAGATAGAAAGTTACCCGTTGAACAAGAATTGGAGATAACCTTTTATAAAAAACCTACATGGGGAGATTTCATGGAATACATAAAAGAAGAATACTTTTTCTGAGGATACGTATGAACAAAAATATATACAGTGGCAGTTGCTTTGACAGAAGAAGGATCAATCTGTGCAAGATTACACCAATACTTTCTATGCACTTTCGGAAAAACTTGATATTGAAGATTCAGAGAAGCATCGAATTCTAAAATATCGTAGTGGACTTCATAGATACATTCAGACTAAGATGGATGTTTTGAACATTGAAACATTGGCGACTGCTTTCAAATATGCCACAGAAATTGAAGATAAATTCAAGCAAAAAGTTGAAGGTTGAAGGTAGCAATAAATTTATGGGAAAATAGGTGGTCAAGGAACTTCCCTCAAACTCACCTATGTAGACATGGGCTGCTAAGAAGACACAATCAGATACGAGCATGTGATGTGAAATACATAAGACTCCATTCCATAACACAAAGGATTGTCGAAGCATCAAGAATCTGATGATAGAAACACGAGGAGAAGAAGATGATCCTGAATCATCACCAATAGATACTTTTGAGCAAAAGGATAGTGATCAAATCATAGAAATAAACCCATATGCCATAGTTGCAACTGCTAAAGTATTGCCTCGTGAGGATGAAGAGGGACTATTCCATTCACAAATATAGGTTGGTGGAAAGCCTCTACATTTTATTGTTGAAAGTGGTAGCCAAAAGAACTTAATTTCTATGGAGATAGTCAAAAGAATAAATCTAAAAACAACAAAATAGCCACAACCATACTCCATGGGATGGATAAGCGAAGGGTGAGATATTCAAATAAATAAATAGTGTCATCTACCATATTCAATAAAACCATTTAAGGATGAAGTAATATGCAATGTAGCACCTTTGGAAGTATGTGATGTCTTGTTGGGACATCCATACATGTATCAACACCATGGTGTATATGAGTCTAGACCCCACAACGTCACAATCAAGCTTGGTGAAAGAAAGTATTGTATACCAGAGGTATGTCCAAAACAATATGTTTCTTTGATTAGTTCTAAACAAAACATTTGGTTGCTCAAAATGGAGGTTTTGTATTGCTCATGGTTCGCCCTAAGGAAAAAAAATTAGTTGTCCTAAATACACATTCCAAAGTGGCCACAACAAGAAACCAAAAAAATATGTAGGAGGTCAAATCAAGCATTATATTGATTTAATTCTAGGAACACCACTACCACATGAGCCAATATATAGGAGGTGAATTTTGGAAAATGATGAAATCAAGGGGCGGATTAAGGATTTGATTCAGAAGGGACACATTCACCCAAGTGCTTCACCATGTGGTAGCCCAATTTCTCTTGCTAAGAAGAAAGATAAGACATGGAGAATTTATATTGATTGTAGGGCTTTAAACAAAATCACTGTGAAAAATAGATATCCAATCCCTCGAATTGATGACCCCTTGGACCAACTTAGAGGGGAAAAAGTGTTGGCAACACAAGGGCAGACAACTTAGAGGGGGAGGGTGAATTAGCTGTCACGGATTTTCAAACTTATTAAACTTATTAACCTTAATTCTCATATCTGATTATTAACAGCGAAAGCATGAATCAACAACACATCAGAAACACACACAACACCAAGAATTTTTGCGTGGAAACCTTGTTAGGGGAAAAACCATGATGGAGGTTAATCCACAAGTTATACCCTGTTAAAAGTATAAGAAGAATGCACATGCATACAAGAACACTGCCTAGAGCTCGCTACTCAAAGGAAGACTCTCTGTCTTATAGAAAATATTTAGATTAAAACCATTTGAAGAATTTGAACTAAGAAATTAGCATTTGCAAATTGCTGAGTATAGTTTTGATTAAGCACATGAACACTTCTTTACTTTCTTTCACTCTTCTTCACACTTTTCTCTGCTTTTGAATGATCTGAACCTTTTTCACACATAGAATTCGTACACTTCACATCACACTTATCTCAAATGAGATAAAAAATCGCTTATATATATCCACAACAAGAAATTTCATTGCTTTATGTCAGCTTCAACACAATAATAGAATGAATGCAAACTGTCAGCCCAAAACAATAAAGATTATTAGTTTTTATCAACCAAAGTTAGCAACAACATAGTAGAGACCCAAAAAAAAATCCTCGAACACAAAACACCTTCAAAGATTCTTCCTCGAAGATCCACAACATGCTTCAAATACAATGTCGGCCATGAACATGAAAAACATGAACACGCAATAGAAAATCTCAGATCACGAGCACAATGATCAATGCGGATGTGCAACATAGATAGAACATGATCTAGAAACATCCACAAACACCACAGGAACATACACAACACCTTAGATCACTAGAATCACATTGTCTTCTTCCATGAACACCATTTACAGTAATAGAATAGCTGTCAAAACACAAAAACTTATAACTTCCTCAAATCTTCACGCACACCTCTAAAAATTATGAAGTAGAAACTAGATGGGCTTGAGAAAAAACCCTTTAATCCACAACATCTAGTTTACAATGTATTAAACTTTATACCATATTGATCTTTATTGCTTCACATAAAACTTGTAACATATTTATTACAATTTTCTCAATATCCTCAACATATACAATCTTAAAGGCATTAATACTAATAGTGTTGACATCAATGACAACCACATATCAATAATACAACCACAACATCCAAAAATCTCCCCCTTTGGAATTGATGGCAACACATGATGTGAAAAATACACCATCAACGCAACTAACTCTTCTTCCAACAATCTCCCCTTTACACATTGCTCTTCTCCCCCTTAGTTCACACTATTCTTCTATAGTTTTTCACATTACTCTCCCCCCCTTTAACATCAATGGAAAAGGTACACAAGCTATAAACCACATGTCTAAATCATCTAACTACTCCCCCTGAGTAGCATCCACCACAACATCAATCCAAATCAAGATATGATAATGAATACAAGGAATGATGCAAAGACTATGCATCTTAGTTCTGATTAGGAGAGGTAATCACCCCCTAACTTCCCTCTGAGATACTCAAAAGTATCTTTATGCAAACGCTTAGTAAAAATGTTTGCAATTTGTTCCTTAGTAGGCACATACTCTAGTCTGACTTCCTTATCACTCACTTTGTCTCTCAAAAAGTGGTACTTGATAGATATAAGCTTTGTCTTTGAATGCAACACCGAATTCTTAGAAATTTTTATAGAACTTGAGTTATCATAGATTATGGCGGTAGGTTCATCATACACAACTTTGATATCTTTCAACATTTGTTTCATCCACAATACTTGAGTACAATTGTTAGCAACAGTAATATATTTTGCATTTGTCGTAGACAAGGAAAGGACAATCTACTTTTTTCTTAACCATGAAATCAACTTCTTTCCCAAGAAAAATGCACCACCACTAGTAATTTTCCTGTCATTCACATCTCCTGCCCAATCAGCATCAATAAAGGCACTTAAAGAAAGATCATCATCTTTAGGATACCATAGGCCAAAATCAACTAATCCCTTCAAGTATCTGAAAATTCTCTTCACAATAGTCACATGAGTTTCCTTAGGATCGGCTTGAAATCTAGCAACAATGCATACAACATTCATGATATCAGGTCTAGTTTGAGTCAAATACAACAATCCACCAATCATTGATATGTATCTAGTCTGATTTGCCTTTGGAGAATCATCATCTTGTGTCAACTTACATATAGTCACCATGGGTGTACCGACTAGTTTTGAATCTTCTATACCAAACCTCTTCAGTAGTTCTCTCACATACTTGGACTGAGATATAAAGATCCCTTCATCTACCTGAGTAATTTGTAATCCCAAAAATAATTTCAACTCTCCAATCATTGACATCTCAAACTCATTCTACATCTCATTAGAAAACTTCATGCACAAACCATCATCTCCTCCAAAAATGATATCATCAACAAATACTTCCACAAACAAATCTTTATCATCATCAATCTTGAAATATAGATTACTATCAACAGTACCTTTGTTAAATTCAAGCTTCATCAATTACTTGTCCAATTTGGCATACCAAGCTCTAGGGGCTTGTTTGAGTCCATACAATGCTTTCTTCAACCGAAAAACCATATCTCCCTAATCAGTCAATTGAAATCCATCAGGTTTCTCAATATATACCTCTTCTTCTAATTCACCATTTAGAAATGCTGACTTGACATCCATCTGATAAAATTTGTAGGTTTTGCAAGAAACATAAGCAATAAATAATCTCACAACTTCAATTCTAACAATAGGAGCAAAGGTTTCTTCAAATTCAATACCTTCCATATGAGAGTATCCTATACATACCGTTCTTTCTTTTTTTTTGATAACTTCACCTTGTTCATTCAGTTTGTTTCTAAAGACCCATTTAGTTCCAATTGCATTTTTATCTTTATGTCTAGGAACAAGAATCCATGTACTATTCTTCTCAATTTGTTTTAGTTATTCTTTCATAGCTTCAATCCAATGTTCATCTTTGCATGCTTCATTGACATTACTTGGCTCAACCTTTAAAATTAAGCAATATTCTTCTACAATTATTCTCTTAGTTTGGACACCTTTGTTTTTATCTCCTATAATCTAATTTTTTGAATGATTCAATCTCACATACCTTGGAGTCTTATAATGTTCTTGAATTTTAGGCTCTTGAGGTCTCTCTTCTGTACTTTCACCAATATTTGCTTCTTCTTGTTCTTCTTGACTCACCAGAATGATCTGAACTTGATTCAAAGTCCGACTCTTGTTTGTACTATCATTTTGATCATTAGAATCATATCCATGGGTTTTGGAGGGTTTGGCAATGTCTTCATCAACCTCGACATTTTCACTTTCAACCATTTTCTTAAGTCTCTTGGTGTAGCACCGGTAGGCCTTTCTCTTAGAAGAGTAACCAAGAAATATTCCTTCATCACTTCTAGCATCAAACTTTCCTAGATCTTCATCTCTCTTGATATAGCATTTTCTCCCAAAGATTTTGAAATATCTAATAGTAGGCTTATGACCAAACCATAGCTCAAAAGGAGTCTTACCAGTATTACCTTTGATTTGTACCCGATTAAGGATATAAACAACAGTACTCACAACCTATCTCCAATGGATATGAGGGGCATTTCCTTCCAACATCATAGTTCTAGAAGCATCTTGAACTGTTCTATTTCTTCTTTCCACAACTCCATTTTGTTGAGGGGTTTGTTGTGCAGATAATTGTCTCTTTATCCCATGCTCTTCATAGAAAGAATTAAACTCACTAGAAGTAGATTCACCACCTCTATTTGATCTTAGACACTTAATCTTCAAACCTGTCTCTATCTCAACCATAGCCTTAAAGATCTTGAACTTTTCTAGAGCTTCAGATTTCTCCCTTAAGAAAGTAACCCACATCATCCTAGATTAATCATCAATAAGCCAAATGAAGTAATTGTAACCTTGTAGAATTTTGATTCTACATTAACACACGAGCCAGTATGCACAAGCTCCAACAATTCATTTGAACAATGTTGTTTTCTATGAAATGAAATTCTTGTTTGTTTTCCTAGGTGACATTCCTTGCATATGGTATTAGTAGGCTTCACCAATTTAGGAAGATCTCTCACTGCTTGTGATGAACTTATCTTGATAATACTATCAACTTTTACATGACACATTCTCCTATTCCATAACCAACTTTCATCAACTTGAGCAATCAAAAAAAAATTACTACCAGCATTTAGATGAAAGATGTTACCTTTTGTTTTAGTACCTGAAGCAATCACATTTCCAAAACTTCCTAATATGCTACACTTTACATATTTGAGTTGAATATTGTATCCCTTATCAACCATCTATCTAACACTCAGAAGATTATGCTTCAAACCTTCAACATAAACAACATCATCAGTATTATGCTTACCATCCAAAGAAATACATCCTCTACCATGGATTATACCACCATTGTTATCACCAAAGCTTACAATGCCACCATCATACTTCTCCAGGCTTACAAATTTTTATTTTATCACCTGTCATGTGATGTGAACATCCACTGTCAATTACCCATTCATCTTTTTATTCAACTCAAGCAACTAGAGATTTCTCCTCATTTGTACAACTAGCAAATTCAGTAGAAACAAAATTATTTTCTTTGATATCAATAAACACAAACTCATCTTCATTTGCATTCCCTTTGTCAAATTCATCATTTGTCACACCTTCATCAGCAGCATAGTAACACTTCTTTTCAAATTTAGTCTTGTAGGGTTTTGGCTTAAGAACTCTTTTCAGACACCTTGATGCAAAATGACCTATCTTGTTGCAAGAAAAACATTTAATAGGAAAATTTCCTTTATACCTACCTTCTCCTCTGGATTCCCTTTTGACAATAAGTGCTTCAAGCTCATTTATTTATCTTTCTTCTTCTTCAATTTGTCTCATTTATTCCTCATATCTGAATACCTTTCTAGAAGAACTTTCACCTGGATCATATCTTTCCTTGTCTCTCCTGAAATTAGTAGCTTTAAATGCATATTGTCTTAGGAAGGACATCATTGAATTCACTAAACTCAAAAGTAGTAATTTTACCAACCAACATATCTCGGGTTATGTTTGTCACAGTTCAGAGCTCCTTAATGGCTGCAATTTTGATTTTGTATGCATTAGGAAAAGCTCTAAGTACTTTAGCGACAATCTCTGATTCATCCACATGTCTAGCAATACATCTGATACCACACACATGTTAATTCACTCTTTGCATGTAAGTAACAATATTCTCATCATTTCCCATCTTCAACAATTCATATTTTCCTTTCAAACATTGTAGCTTGGCCATCTTCACATTAGCATCACCTTCATATAAAGTTTCCAACTTTTTCCAGATCTCATAAGCAGTTTTCAAATCCATAACATTTGTCATCTCAGTATCAGTTAAAGCACTCAACAATGCTTCCTTAGCCCTGATGCTATATTCAACATCCCTAATCTCAACAACAATAGTAGGACCATTCAGAGGAATAACATACCTATTGCATGTAATGTGCCAGTAGGATTCACCAATGCATCTCAAATGACACTCCATTTGAGTCTTCCACAGAGAATAGTTTGTTCCATCAAATCTCAAACTATCCTTCTTGTGTGTCTCCATCTCAGATCACCTCAAGTTGTTAAAATTCTTCCAAGGAACCTTCTTTGATACCAATTGTTGGCAACACAAGGGCAAACAACTGAGAGGGGGGTGAATCAGTTGTCACAAATTATCAAACTTATTAAACTTATTAACCTTAATTCTCAAATCTAATTATCAACAGTGAAAGCATGAATCAAAAACACATTAGAAACACACACAACATCGAGATTTTTTGCATGTAAACCCTATTAGGGGAAAATCAATGGTGGAGGTTAATCCACAAGTTATACCTTGTTAAAAGTATAAGAAGAATGCACATGCATTTAGGCACACTGCCTAGAGCTCACTACTCAAAGGAAGACTCACTGTCTTACAAAAAATATTTAGATTAAAACCATCTAAAGAATTTGAACTGAGAAATTAGCATCTGCAAATTCCTGAGTATAGTTTTGATTAAGCACATGAACACTTCTTTACTTTCTTTCACTCTTCTTCACACTCTACTCTACTTTCGAATGATCTGAACCTTTTTCGCACATAGAATTCACACACTTCACATCACACTTGTCTCAAATGAGATAAACAATCACTTATATATATCCGCAACAAGAAATTACATTGCTTTATGTCAGCTTCAACATAATAATAGAATGAATCAAATTGTCAGCCCAAAACAATAAATATTATTAATGTGCTTCAACCAAAGTTGGCCACAACATAGTAGAGACCCAAAAAAATATCCTCGAACATAAAACACCTTCAAATATTCTTCCTCGAAGTTCCACAACATGCTTCAAACACCTTGCCAGCCATGAACATGAAAAACATGAACATGCAAGAGAAAATCTCGGATTGTGAGCACAATGATGAATGCGGATGTGCAACACAGATAGAACATGATCTAAAAACATCCATGAAAACTAGAGGAACATAGGCAACACCTCATATTACCATAATCACATTGTCTTCTTCCATGAACACCATTTGCAGTAACATAATAGATGTCAGAACACATAAACTTATAACTTCGTCAAATCTTAATGCTCACCTCTAAAACTTACGGAGTAGAAATTAGATAGGTTTGAGAAAAAACCCTTTAATCCACAACATCTAGTTTACAACGTACTAAAATTTATACCATACTAATCTTTACTACTTCATAGACAACCTGTAACATATTTATTACAATTTCCAATATCCTCGACATATACAATCTTAAAGACATTAATGCTAATAGTTTTGACATCAATGGCAACCACATATCAACAATACAACCACAACATCCAACACTAAGTTCTTCACCAAAATCGATTTGAATTATGGGTATCATAAAGTACCAATTGATCCAACAAATGTGTGGAAGACCGTGTTTAAATCCAAGGAAGGTTTATTTGAATGGATGGTCATACCTTTTGGTCAAACCAATTCTCTTGTTACATTTATGAGGATGATGAATGATGTGCTTGCACCATTCATTGATTATTTTATGGTTTCCTACTTGGATGACATACTAATCTTCAACAAAATGTGGTCTGAGAATTTGTAGCATGTTGAACAATTTCTTTCAACTCTACAACAACACAAACTATATGCCAACATAAAAAAGTGTTCCTTTGGTATACAGAGCATCCAATATTTGTGCTACATTATTGATACTGAGGGTGTTTTTTTGGCATATGGCTTCTAGTGTTGTCATTGATGGAAACCAAATTCAGTCATTCGGTCCAAAGTCTAGTTTTGGTTTACACTAGCAGAACAGAGTGAAGAACTAAGCATTTGATTAAAGGCATAAATGTCGATCTGAATACCTCACCGGACTATTATTTTTTGTTGTGGATCTCAAAGAAAGTTTTTTTTATTTTTTTAATACCTTATTCATGGAATATCTTGATACACATTAACTGGTGTACGATCTAGGAGATCCAGTGCACTAATCTTCTAGTTATCTGTGCTAGAAGGCCGACTTGTCAAATATAGTAATTGTGGATGTATAAGG
Organism: Sequoiadendron giganteum; assembly: GCA_007115665.2. Classification (NCBI taxonomy): domain Eukaryota; kingdom Viridiplantae; phylum Streptophyta; class Pinopsida; order Cupressales; family Cupressaceae; genus Sequoiadendron; species Sequoiadendron giganteum. Next base: position 671,562,067 of record CM021105.1, on the reverse strand, counting down.
AGTAATTAATTAAATGTTTTTGTGTTCGGGTATGTTTATTTGGGTCCCCACTATTTTTAGGACGACTATGGTTGGTGTGCATAAAGATTTAATTAAGGATCTAGCCGATAGTTGAAAAGCACTTAATGTTTTATGAAGCCGACATACGAATGATCAAATTCTTGATAGTGGATATATATATGAGATCGTTTTTATCATTTTGATATAGCAAATGAATGGAATAAAAATTATACTAGTGTGTGGTGTCAAATTCAAATGGGTAATAGTGTGAATTCATCTGTGCATGAATTTATGATGTGAAGAGCAGAAAAGGGCAAAGTAGAGTAGAGAAGAGCAGACCGAAGTGTAGAATCTGACAGACGATCCAAAATCTAATCTATGAGCTTAATTGGAACTGTACCCTGGCATAAGTAGATGCTAATATTTCAGTTCAACCTTTAGTTGGTTTTAATCTGAACTTTTGTAAGGCAGTGAGCCTTCCCTTTTAGTAGTGAGCTCTAGGAAGTGTACTTGAATGCAAGTGCATTATCTTTTGTAAAAAAATTATTTGAGTACTCAAATTGTGGATTAACCTCCACCGTGGTTTTTCCCCTAACAGAGTTTCCACACAAAAATCAGTGTGTTATGGTGTTGTAGATGATTACTTTATGTGTTTTCATCTTTTCCTTTGATTTATTGTTCAAATGGTTTTAATATCAGATTAATAACGCTAAGATTTGTAAAAAACTTATTCTATCTCCTAGCCCTTCTCAATGTTCCCTTGAGTCCAAAAATTGGTATCAGAGCATCTGGTTCCTAAGAATAAGTTTAGTAGATTGAGGTGGATCTTGGAATGTGATGAACTCTAGTAGTCTTTAGTAGCAACTTTTGGTGGCACTTGATGACCTTGATCAGTCTAAAGTAGAAGTCCAGGAATTGAAAGTAGATCTTAGGGATGCTTAGAAATTCATTCAGACATTGAAGGATCCAATTGTTAAATCTGGGGAGAAGAGGAAAGATCTTTGTTACCATATTAAGCAACAAGAGAGTGAAAACATGGATGATGTTCACCTGAATCAGACTTTGAAGGAAATAACTGAAGAATGTGAAAAGCTTGCCAGAGACAATGCTACCCTAAAACATGAAATGGAATCTATGGTGATGAAGCTGACTAAAGAGATTGAAGAAAGGAAGAAGAATGAGGAGAACCTTGTTCATTCCTTAAAGAAGAAATCTGATGAATTCAAAAGAGTAAATGGAGAATTCATTCAGATGGAAAGTGAACTGCTACAATTCAGAAACAAGGGAGAAGAACTTGAAAAACATATTGTTATTCTTGGAAATGAACTTACTACTACAAATGAATATAAGGACAAGTTTAAGATCAGTTCAGTGAACCGTGATGAGCTGACTAAGAGAGGTCTTGGATATAAAAAGGGAGAAAGTTCCAGTTTTGGACAAAATAATTTCAGACAAGGAAACCATATGAACAAAGGTGGAAGGTATCTGGTAAGACAACCTAATGCTCAAAATTTTAATGGATACTATTTTACTTGCAATAAATTTGGTCATATGGCTGCTCAATGTAGAAGTAATATGAAATCGATAAATTCATCATTTTTTGGTCACTTTTCAATTGCAAAAAGTTTGGTCATTAATCAAATGAATGCACAAACTTGTCAAACTACTTTGTCAATAGAAGGAATGTTAAATGTTATACATGTGGAAGATTTTGACACATTGCTAATCAATGCAGATCAAGAATAAATCAATGGAATGATTGGTCTAGAAAAGGAAATACTATGTGCTACAATTGCAATAAATATGGTCAAATTGCAAGATTCTACAAAAACAAAAATGTGGATAGAAGAGGTCTGGTATACAGAGGCATAAATATACAGAAAGATGACAAAGGAAAAGGAAAAGTGACTACAAATGAAATAATAAATTAGATGAAGAAGAAATGGGTAAGAAAGAATGAGTCTAATGCTGGAAATGGATCTGCATTGGAAACTCCTTTTGGTAATTCTTTTGGAAATTAATTTTAGGTCATTGGCCTAGGGGGATTTATTCAAGGATATCTTTTCTCCCTTGTCCATAGTTGGTACCGAGACACGAAGGATGGTCAAAAAGGTGTACTAATTATATCCATAGGTTTTGGAAAACTTTCATAGGATAATTCAAAGAATCATAGGTCCGCAAAAGAAGTTTTCTCTCATTGTCTGAGAAAACAGAGTATCTGGAAAACCTAGGGCAAATGCATTTATTGCAAGTGTGTGCACTAAAAAATTCAAGTTGGAACCCTCATTTGTCACTTTGCATCAAATAAGAGAAGAAGGAGAGAACTTGGTACCAATATTTCAAAGCATTGAAATTGATTTGTTGGCAATTCTCGAAATTCATCAGGTACTTTAGCTGTTTTTGGATTTTTCTGTATAATTCGGTGTGTGGTCAATAAACGTACAAAAGGAAGAATGGAAAAAATAAAAGGGTCAATCATTTTGGATGAATACAATAGTGAAAATATTAGGTCCATGAGGAATCTATTATTACCAAATGAATTGAAGAAATTGAAAGAAGCCAAACACAAGAATTTGGATATTTGGACTGAGTTTCCATACTTTGAGAACGCTGAATTTGCTAAACTCATCTTGATTAGATTGCATGATGACACCTTGATTCTAGACAAACCCTACATCATTTTGAAGGAGGCAATCAAAAATTTGATTGGATTATGCAAATTTGGAGACATACCGAGGAAGAAATCCATCTAGAACAAAGAAGTTGAAACCCTATCTAGAGTAATTGGAGATCAAAGGGCACTGATAATTTCAACAATCAAGAATCTTGTTACAAAGTACATTGTGCACGAAATATCATACAAATTCTTTTTCATAAACAAAGAAGGAGCAACTTCGGCTGGTGCAATTTACATCTCCCACAATATGGTAATGGAAGGTTAGGAATTTGACCTGTGTGGACTGCTAAAGGTTCAATTGATGGAGAATTTTCAATTAACAAAGGAGACAAGTTACCCTTTCAGGTTTTATACTCTGGTCATATGCTTAGTAATGTATTTCTTGAATTGTTTGCCAAAGATCAACAATGTGGTGTGGAAAGTAAATGAACCAGTATGCAAACAAATATACTCATATTCTAAGAGCTTGGCTAATTGAGATCAAGAATTTGAAAATTGCTTTAAGAATTTTCTTGGAAAGTGTGACTCAGTCAGCATTTCTCTTCCGGTGAGAACAATTGAAGTTGGTTCCTCTTCTAGTGGCATGTAGAATAATAGAAAGGAGAAAAAGGAACTGCTGAAATATACCTCCAGAATGCAAGATTCCCAAAATTGAAGGAAAAGGAAAGGAACGGGAAATTGTGGATATTCCAGATGAAGAATTTGATGAAGAAACTGAGGATCCATAGGGAAATGAAAAAGAACCATAAAAGGAAATGTAAGAGGCAAGTGAAGAAGAAGATGACCTAACAAAAGAGAACCTACAATAGCTTATTTAGGAGGAAGGTGGAATGAATACAATTTCTAATTTATGGTATGTCAGACCATCATATGATCAGGATATGATTCTGAGTGTACTAAATGCTCATGTTGAGTACTGCAAGATCAAATTGGAAAGTTTACAGAACATTCTACCTGAAGAAATGGTTGAATGCAATAAAGAAACAATGAACTCTGAGTTTCAAGACAAAGAATAAGGTGAAGTTATCTCACATTTGAAGGGACAATTTAGGCTATCACTTACCAATTGAAGAAGAAAATGAATGAGTTGAGGAAATTCATAAGTGCAGCTAATAACATCTACAACTATTGCATCTGTTGGCCTCATGCAATTGGAAAATACAAAGAGAAATTGAAGCAAATTGAAACAGAGTTGAGTGGGATTGGAAAAAGCTTTGATATGTTTCAGGACAGGATGGCATAATCAAGAAAAGTATTTGAGAGTTATAGTCTGAACACACAAAAGTTCAATTCACCAAGAACACACTTGTGGACACTTTTTGGAAAGTGAAGGATCTAACTGAATGCAGATTGGAACATATGGTTGAGATACTAAGGAAAGGTGAGAAACTAGAAGAAGCAATTACAATTCCAAAATCCCTCACTGAAATTTTCAACAAGACATCCAAGAATAATAGCATGATCATAATCATTGGGATCACAACAAATGCTTGGAAGAAGTTCCTTCCATAAATGAAGGAAAATCATAAGATAATTTTCTAACTCTTTTTCAAAAGTTTTGAATTGGTTTTGAATTTTTGGAGATTTTGAACACATGTTTTGTCATTTTTGGCATATGGTTTCTATGATTTTTCATTGATTTAAAAGGGGGAGAGAGTGCAGTGAAAAATGCCTCATCAATCTTAGGGGGAGCTATGTCCTAAATTTTTTGAAGCGTAGGGGAGAGAGAGCAGTGAAGTATAGCAGCGTACTCATAATGATTATGACACTTAGTCATTTTTCACTAAGTGTTGCCATCAATGCCAAAGGGGAATATTTTTGGAATATGGCTTCTAGTGTTGTCATTGATGGCAACCTAAGTCATTCATCCGGTCCATAGTCTAGTTTTGGTTTACACCGGTAGAACAGAGTGAAGAACAGGGCATCCGATTAAAGGCATAAATGTCAATCTGAATACCTCACCGGACTATTATTTTGTGTTGTGGATCTTAAAGAAAGGATTTTTGATGTTTTTAATACCTTATTCATGGAATATCTTGATGTGCATTAATTGGTGTATGATCTAGGAGATCCGGTGCACTAAAATTTTAGTTATCTATGCTAGAAGGTCGACTTGTCAAATATAGTAATTGTGGATGTATAAGGAGTAATTAATTAAATGTTTTTGTGTTCAGATATGTTTATTTGGGTTCCCACTTTTTTTAGGACGACTATGGGTGGTGCGCATAAAGATTTAATTAAGGATCTAGCCGACAGTTGAAAAGCACTTAATATTTTATGAAGCTGACATATGAATGATCAAATTCTTGATAGCGGTTATATATATGAGATCGATTTTATCATTTTGATATAAAGAATGAATGGAATACGATGTATACTAGTGTGTGGTGTGAAATTCAGAAGGGTAATAGTGTGAATTCATTTGTACATGAATTTATGATGTAAAGATCAGAAAAAGGCAGAGTAGAGTAGAGTAGAGTAGAGTAAAGTAGAGCATAGCGAAGTGCAGAGTTTGAGAGAGGATCCAAAATATAATCTATGAGCTTAATCGAAACTTTAACCTAGCATAAGTAGATGCTACTATTTCAGTTCAACCTTCAGATGGTTTTAATCTAAACTTTTGTAAGGTAGTGAGCCTTCCCTTTGAGCAGTGAGCTCTAGGCAATGTGCCTGAATGCAAGTGCATTCTCTTTTATAAAACTTTTATTTGAGTACTCAAATTGTGGATTAGCCTCCACCATGGTTTTTCCCCTAACAGGGTTTCCAAGTAAAAATCCTTGTTTTATGGTGTTGTGGATGATTACTTTATGTGTTTGCATCTTTTCCTTTGGTTTATTGTTCAAATGGTTTTAATATCAGATTAATAAAGCTAAGATTTGAAGAACATTGATTTACCCCCCTCTCAATGTTCCCTTGAGTCCAACATGTTCATGTTGATCCTACAAAGATTGATATAGTCAAAGATTGGCCACCTCCTAAAAATTTTGACAGAGCTTCGTAGATTCTTGGGCATAGAAAAATTCTATCATATATTTGTTCTTGGTTTTTCCCATCTATCATGACCTCTAAATCAGACACTAAGGGGTGGAGCACAAGCAAAATTTTAGTGGAAAGATGCAAAGCAACAAGAATTTGAGGAATTGAAGCAAAGACTATGTTCAACAATAGTGTTGGTCCTTCCAGACTTGCAACAATCATTTGAAATAGAAACTGATGCATTTGAGTATGCTCTTGGCATTGTACTCATGCAACATGGGCATCTGGTTGCCTATCACAATGATAATTTTTCTGACATAGTGCGTCAATACCCCACATATGATAAGGAGCTATATGCCATCATTCAAGCCTACTAAAAATGGAAGCACTATATTTTGGGAAAGGATAATATTATACATATAGACCCTAAACCTCTTCAATTATTTCAAACACAAGGGAAGTTGCAAAATGATAGAAATCAATGGTGGTCTAATTGTTTCCAACAATTTCACCTCAACATTCATCATATAAAGGGGATAACTAACAAAGTGACAATTTTTTTAAGTACGCCTCCAATTGTAGCTCTGACAATGGTGTTGGATTAGTGTGGTCATCAAACATCAACTTGGGCCCAACTATATGGCAATGATCTAAATTTTTTTGACACATAAAATAAATTGGTAGAAGGAAAGTATGTTCCTGATTTTCATTTGAAGGATGGGATGCTTTGTCATGTTGGTCACATATGTGTTCCCACTAAAGAACGAAAATGGATGATATAGGAAGCACATTGCAATCATGTTGTAGGCCATTTTGGTATCAGTAAGACTACTGCTATCATTCAAAAATATTTGTATTGGCCAAAAATGAAATAATATATCATTTTATATATCCAAGCATGTGCAGCAGCCTATGCAATTATAAAGCCTACAAATCATAAATTAGGCCTTGTGAAGTAAGGGGGGTTGATTGCACATGAGTCTCTTCATTCTCAATAGATTCTCAGGGAAAGAACTTCCCTTACCCACCTCAACATAAGCTGAATGAATAAATTGCAAAGAAAGTGTGTATAGATTACTTATCAGAAAAGACTACTTCAAGTCCTGAGAGAGTGAAACTTTTGGACTTCTACCTCTGACAGAGGAGCTCTCAGCCAAAGGAAAAATGTTCAGATTTAGGATGCCAATGTGGTGCATTGGAGTCCAAATGGTGCATTGGTGTCCTAAGCAACAAAGAGCTCAAGAACTCAGGTGGGAAAAATACAATTTCACTACTTAACCCAAATCTAAGGTCTACTTATCAGAACAATAAAAAAAAGAACAAAAATAATGGGAAAGTACAAGGAGAACTTGGAGAAAACTTACCAACAACTGGACGTCTGAGTCTTTACTCCAAGCTCTACTTTACAACCTGCACACAAGGAAAATGAGGGGAAAATGTTGGGGTTGTATAGGGGTTTTCCTCAGTCAAACCTCTGCTTTGGTGTTCCCACTTCCATAGATAGCTAGATAGAAAGAGAGAGTGTAATCAAAAGTGACAAAAGGAGTGGTGAAAACAAACCCCGCTTTAGGGGGAGAACTCACACCACCAAGTAGAAAATTAACAAAGATCTAATCTATTCACAAATAGAAAAGAGTGAGTGTTACCAATAGGCCCTAACCCCCTCTTGAACACACGGATGCATTGTTGAATCCTTGTTAGAGAGCTTTGGTTGTTGGAGGGACCTTAGTTTGGAAAATATTTGCTTATAGAAGTGTTGCTATCAATAATGAAAGGGATTCAAGAGTGAAGTTGAAGAGAGAAGCTTCAGTGAATGAATGAACCCCCAAAAATCAGAAAAAATGAGGGGTTTTGTTGCATGCAAGGGCATAAAAGAGTAGTTACACCCAAAAACTTGACTTCTAAGACAAGTGTCAAGAGTCAAAATTCGAGATTCCTCATTTCAAACTCAGAAAACCACAAGACGCTAGTGCACCGCATAGATGTTTGTGTGTTGTGTAGGCGTCCAACGCATCAGTTTTCATGAAACATGTCATCAATATGTTGTTGCTTTTCCATTGGTCCACATAGAGCTAGAATTGTGAAATTCTAACACATGGGATTTTTTCCATTAATGTGTTTGGGTGTCATAAATGCTAGGCAAAGTGCTAAAATGTGGAATTGCCCCTAGGTTCAATTCTGCAACATTACATTTTGCCTCCACTTTAGTGGGCTCAATTTCGAAAAAAATTGGCCACACTAAAGCAGAGAAGGAAAGTGTTTGCCCAAACTCAAAATTTTACAAATTTGTGTGCCAAAAGAGGGTACCACAGAGGTTACCTGGTCAAGTCGGTCGGTACTGAAGGTGTCCCCCAACAACCAAGCTCTGCAAGAATTGAAAGACTAGTCCTAAAAATCACATGAAATTTTCCTCCACAAAATCCAATTTTAAGTCGGTTTCAAAAATCAGAAGAAGCTACAACGACGAGAAGAATGGTCAAGAAAAATTTGATGACTTGGAAGAAAAATATGTTGAAGAGGTGACTATATGCCCCCTCCTAAGTTTTCCCCTAGCTAGGCAGCGTAAAATTGGGAGAAATCAAGGAGCCAAAAAGTCCAAGAAAAAGGGGCCCCAAGGGGCCTATATATACCTAGGTAGGCCCCGAGAAGGGTCATTTTCACTATTCATCATGAGGATTTTGTTGACTTTTGTGAGAGAAAAGTCATCAAAATGTCGAGCAGATGCAATTATGAGGATTTGAGGCTGGGCCAACTACATGAAAACATCACCGAGAGCATCGAGGTCAATCAATTAGGTATCAAAACCTCTGCGTTAGTCACTTTTTAATGAATTTTTACACATTTTTGGACTTTTAGGTGTGCAGGCGTCTTGGGTGTGCGCACGTGTCTTCAACGTGCACTGGCATCCAAGATGGGCACGGGCATCCAAGGGGCATGATGTCATACCTACGCCAATAATGGTGAACAAAGACACCTGTGTGGCATAGAGACATCTGCACGATACACATGCGTCCTTAAGATGTTTTTAACTTAGATTTTTTCATAATTGACAACGTACTGATTCACACATTTCTTTTTTTGTAGGATTATCGAGAGATCAAGGAACATCCTAGAGGGTGGGTGTATCAAATATTGTGATATCAGATGGATCAACTTATAGATGACAAGGTCACCCATCTACAACAGGTCAGCCTCTAGCACGTATATGCCATGCCAGAGATGTTGTATCACAACCCCATCATGATGGCGTTGATGGAGTGATGGGATGCCACTACCTCTAGTTTCCAGCTACCGACTCGAGAGATAAATATTACGTTGGAGGATGTCTATTGTATCCTCAGACTTCCCATTCATGGTTGATGGGTGGTGATTTATGACACACGCTTAGTGCAGGAGCGATCAAATGGGGTCTGATACTGCTCTGACCGAACAGATGATGGATATAGTAATGGGCACATCTACACTTGGTGGTTTGAACAAGTCTAGAGCATTGCCCCTCTACTACATCACATGATGGTGGTTATTGTCTCCATGAGATTCAACACCATAGATTCATGAGGCTCTCACCTACATGGGGGCCTTGTCCACACCATTCTGTCGAGGATACGGATTCGGTCTATCATCAAGATTTGCATCTAAGACAGTAGTGCCTTAGTGATTTCAATTCAAAATCACAACAAAGACACAACCAACTATGCTATAAAGCGAAAACAAGCACAGTTGATCCCCCATTGATCCTCTGAGAGAAATGAATGCAATAAGCAACAAATTCAACATAACCAGAAACCATGAAAGACAAAAGAAGACACAAAGATATACGTGGGGAAAACCCTTTCAGGTAAAAACCCCACACTCCAAAATTTCGAGCCATTGTATTATTCAGCAACAAAACCAGTTACAATACAATATCAAGCTCAAAGCCAATACAGGAGTTTCATCTTGTTCTACTGGAGAAATAATAGGTAACTGCAAGATTCCTCTCTGCTCCACAGATGACTGTCACAACCAGCCTCATGGCCAGCTTAGTCATTCAGCCTCCAATGATTCTCATGCCCAGATCCGAGAGATAGAGTGTTCACAGTTACATTGCCTAAGCAAACTACTCAAACACCCTCTCCATCTCTCGTCAAAACCCTTCATGCCTTCAGCTCTCCAACCTGCAAGTCCAACATCTGCAATCTCGCACCATGCATTATGCTTGTAGCCCCATGCTCACGCATTCACATGCCCGTGCATCCTGCTCGCAGTCTCATGGTCACACATCCAGCTCGCACATCACGTGCTTGCTCTGCAACCCACGACTCTCGCAAACTCATCAAACTTCCAACTTGACTTATGGCTCATATGAGAAATAATACTCTCTCATCCATTAAGTAACCAACTCAATAAGAGCAAGGAAGACCATCTGCAAATCACGCATCTTGTTGGATCTAATAGATCTCCCTGCAACGAGCCGCCTAGGCATTCAATGCCAAACCTAACACTGCCGGAGCTGGATTCGGAACAAGAGTCGAAACAGGACTCCACCGAAAAAGCACACTAGCGAAGTCGGAGTCCGAACAGGGGTCAAAACAGGACTCCACCGAAAAAGCACACTGCCGGAGCCGGAGTCAGAACAGGAGTCGAAATAGGACTCCATCGAAAAAGCACACTACCGGAGCCAGAGTCGGAGACAGAACTGGAGTCGAAACATGACTCCACCGAAATTATAGGTTCAGGAACCAATTTGGTTCTGCATCCGCCCGCGGTAAAGAGGAACACATCGGAAACAGGACTTGACTGGGTAAAGTCAACCTGAGGTCAAACCAAGACGGGAGCATAAAAGATCGGAGTTGGAGTCGGACCCGAAATAGGAACAAAAACAGGACTTCACCAAAAGTCCAAGATCAGGAACCAAACCAGTTCTAGTTCCGCCTCCGCCAACTACAAGAAACAACAATCCAGAACATGGAAAAAGCGGAGAAAAACTCCCCGAGGAGAATCCAAACATCCAGAGGAACTAGATCACACAAGCAGGAGTCGGACTCGGAGTCGAAACAGGAATAGAAATAGGAACCTGGCAAACGGAAATTGCCAACTTCCAAAACTAGTTCCACCTCCGTCAGAACCAAGCGAAGAAAAACAAACTGCCGGAGCCGGAGCCGAAGTCAGAGACGAAACTGGAGTCAAAACATGACTCCACTGAAAAAGCACACTACTGGAGTCGAAGTCAAAACAGGAGTCGAAATAGGACTCCACCGAAAAAGCACACTGCCGGAACAGGAGTCGAAATAGGACTCCACCAAAAAAGTACATTGCCAGAGCTGGAGTCGGAACAGGAGTTGAAACAGGACTCCACCGAAAAAGCACACTGCCGGAACAGGAGTCGAAACAGGACTCCACCGAAAAAGCACACTGCCGGAGCCGGAGTCGGAACAGGAGTCGAAACAGGACTCCACTGAAAAAGAACACTGCCGGAACAAGAGTCGAAATAGGACTCCACCGAAAAAGCACACTGTCGAAGCCGGAGTCGAAACAAGACTCCACCGAAAAAGCACACTGCCAGAACAGGAGTCGAAATAGGATTCCATCGAAAAAGCACACTGCCGGAGCCAGAGTCAGAGACGGAACTATTGTCGAAACATGACTCCACCAAAATTATAGGTTCAGGAACCAATTTGGTTCCGCATCCGCCTGCGGCAAAGAGGAACACATCGGAAATAGGACTTGACCGGGTAAAGTCAACCCAGGGTCAAACCAAGGCGGGAGCACAAAAGATCGAAGTCGGAGTCAGACCCAGAACAGGAACAAAAACAGGACTTCACCAAAAGTCCAAAATCAGGAACCAAACCAGTTCTAGTTCCGCCTCCGCCAACTACAAGAAACAACAATCCAGAACATGGACAAAGCGGAGAAAAACTTCCCAAGGAGAATCCAAACATCCAGAGGAACTAGATCACACAAGCAGGAGTCGGACTCGGAGTCGGAACAGGAACGAAAATAGGAACCTGGCAAACGGACATTGCCAACTTCCAAAACTAGTTCCGCCTCCGCCAAAACCAAGCAAAGAAAAACAGACTACCAGAGCCGGAGCTGGAGCCAGATACAAACCTAGAACATGATAAAAAGAACAATGTCAACTTCCAATCCGGTTCCGCCTCCGCCAAAACAAACGACTTTGCCAAGGCAAACAAGAGAATTCACCTAAGTCTTCAAAGGGGGGAACCAGAAAGTTGAGGCATAAATCCCAACAATCTCCCACTTGCCGAAGACTTTTAGGCATCCTCCAAACAAGCCCGAACAAGGACCAACACATGCTCTCACGCACCAATCAAGACCACTGCAACAACATCAAAAAGATGTCCACCACCTTAGGCAACAGCTCCAAAAACAGGAACACACCAAGATGAAATAGTAACAGTCTCAGGAACGAAAGCAGATGATCCTCTAACCGGCAAAGGAAAAAAACAGCAAATCACCACTCCAAAGCACCACTCCAACCAACTCCAGAACAAGAAAAATTGACTAGCTAGAAAAGCAACCAAGAATTGACTGCCCTCATCCAACTGATCAAACCCACGTGACTGAAAAACCAGCACCCACAACTCATGCTGAAACATCCAACCACCCATACCTTAAAGGTATGACCTAAAAGTGAACTCATGCCATCAAAAGAAACCCACCCATCTCAGCAGCAAACAAGCACCCTGTGTCAACCAGTCATAGACCAAACACATCCAAGTACTCCCACTGCAAGGGCACTATCTAGATGAGTGCAAACAAAGCACCATCACAAATGATCCAGGCATACCAAGTCCACCAAACCCAACATAAAGAAATGTAACCATGTAGTTCCAAGGAACATCCATACTGATCTGCAACATCTGCAACCACCTGCTGCAAGAAAAATTTCTCTCAACTATCTTCCACAGTTCTTCCAAACACCTCCAAAGCTGACTGAAGAAAGAAGCATAGGCACCTTCGTGTCATCACCCATGTGACAACACATGACCACAAACAATGACCAACCCGGTACCACAAAAGCAACTCACATCTAAGGTCACAAGAGCAATCAGGAAGAACAAGACCAGATAAGAGAGAAACTGCAAATCAATAAGAAGAATGCCCTTCTACAAACACTTCTAAATGCCAACTGTGTCAAGAATGATCTTCTTTACATCCCAAAGGGAAAAGCCTTGACAACATCCAACAAAACATGGATGTAAGCTCCTCAAAGAAGATCAGACCTACCCATATAACCATCTCCTAACAGTCCTCAAAAGCACAAGGAGATAAACTATGTTTTCCAACCTTTCATTATGAATCCACCAGAATCTAAACCAACTCAAGATTCATATTGTGAAAGATAAAACATAAAGCACTTTAAAAGTATAATGGGTAAATACCTTTCACAATGACACCACTACCGAGCAAATCAAGAAGAAAAAAGAAACATGCTCATCCAAGATATACAAGCCACCATGGCTAACCTAAGAGCATTCTCCTTCAAGATCTCTATTGAATTTACATTCAACCAAAGTGCAGGCTTCTCGGACTTTCAGTTGTAACAACAACACTCACTTAAGAATTCAAGCCTCACCTTTATTCTCCATGCATCCATGAGTATCAACACCTGTCATCTCATGCTAACTCCAAACTGCAGCACTACAATAACCATGAAGTCCTCCAGCATATGACCAATGTACTCTAAGTAAAGAGAACTCCCAGACCACTGTCAAAGTTCCATAACCTAGAACAGGAACTTAACATGACACCATGATCTACACATCTCCAAGGGAGATACCATGCTTCAAGTGAACTGTCCATGGTCTTCAAGAGCAAAACAACATGCCAAAACTCTAATGCACAAGCAAGAGTATACCATGACATAAAGCAAACAACTCTAAACGAACATCACCTATCAAGCACCACCAGCAACTCAGCCAAAGACTACCAAGGTCCTTCATGGCTCCAAAGTGCTGCACATCTTCAAATAGTGAACATACAGATGCAAATTTTGCAACACCAAAGAAGACACCAGTCGTTGCTAAAGCTCCCACTAAAACGTGACACTGAGCTTTCCAAGCACCATGACTGACCACACCATCACTATCAAAAGCTTACACTAAGCCAGTGTACCCAACTCTTCGTGACATCGTGATCCACATGCTTCAGGTCCCCATCACTGACTATTCAGGTACTCAAACACCATTCCTCCTCTCATCTCAAAACAGCCACACCAATGCACAAGTGACCATAGACAAGGTCAACTAATAGATCTGTACAACATGGTTACACCGTCGTGGATATAGACAGTCCACTTCCGAGTTGTCTCACAACAAGCATGTAGGTAAGGACAACATACAATATTGCACAACCCATGGATGCAACCAAAAGTAAACCTACAAATCTATCATTGCACTAAGAACTACAAAACTGAGATAATCAAAGAGAACAGCCAAAGCAGACAATCATGACTCAAACACCAGATCAGTAACAGATCTGATTTGCCAGTCACGTCCACAACCCAAGCACCAAAGTCTAGAAAACCATCAAAGCATACCACAAGAATGCTGAAGGAAAAACATACCATCACTCCCATGTAGAGAAGACACCACTCCTCAAAACCAGTCGAACTGCAGCTATCTCACCAGTCACACCCTAGAAACCAGGATCTAGAAAGATAACAAACAACAGTTCCACAAAACACAAGTTTTCCTTGACCGTGCAAAACCTGCAAAAACCACAGTGTTTCCAAAACACCCACGCACCTCCATATTCACTGCTCATCTGGACAACTCAGGAGTCTACCACAATCATCATAGTAAACCAGAACAAGAGAATGCACTGTAGAATTTTTAGGAAAATCTACACAAAACCCTCAGAGCCAAAGACATGAATCTGAACCATGCAAGTGCAAGAAAGAGGCACACAGGAACAATAGGTCCTTTCAGACCAGTTCCAATGCCATAGTCATGCACAAGCACAAGGAAGAGCTAGGCTATCCAAAAGTTGTAAACCACCAAGGTCACCTCATAGCCTCCATGCAATCAGAGCACCAGAGAAAATGCCTTCAGTGCTAAGTCAGAAACACCCAGCACAAGCACAACAATCCATAGCTGAACAACGACACAAGCTAGTCCATACCACCAAGAAGCCTCTCACACAGACACCCAGTATGAACACCATGCTTTGCTGCAACACAACCATGAACACATCTCAAGCCCTTTGCATCAAGAACAATGTTACCAGTCAGGAGCTTCAGATCATTTTGCCACAACATGACCCACTCCATACTTTCCCAGCGCCTTTCAAACTATATGTTAAATTAATGAAGCACACACTTCCACTCACCGAGGACCAATCACCAACCGATTTCTCCAGACTTCCTCAAGCTTGCTAGGCTAAGAAATCACCACAGGAGAAAACCCAGAACTTCAGCAACCAGGAGAAGGCTCTGATACCACTTGCTGGTATCATCAAGCCATGACCTCCCTTAAACATGCTCTGATACCACTTGCTGGTATCACGAGCAAC
Organism: Sequoiadendron giganteum; assembly: GCA_007115665.2. Classification (NCBI taxonomy): domain Eukaryota; kingdom Viridiplantae; phylum Streptophyta; class Pinopsida; order Cupressales; family Cupressaceae; genus Sequoiadendron; species Sequoiadendron giganteum. Next base: position 671,546,898 of record CM021105.1, on the reverse strand, counting down.
AAGCTACCAACTCTGATACCACTTGTCAGGGATACGGATTCGGTCTGTCATCAAGATTTGCATCTAAGACAGTAGTGCCTTAGTGATTTCAATTCAAAATCACAACAAAGACACAACCAACTATGCTATAAAGTGGAAACAAGCATAGTTGATCCCCCATTGATCCTCTGAGAGAAATGAATGCAACAAGCAACAGATTCAACATAACCAGAAACCATGGAAGACAAAAGAAGACACAAAGATATACATGGGGAAAACCCTTTTAGGTAAAAAACCCCACACTCCAAAATTTCAAGCCATTGTATTATTTAACAACAAAACCAGTTACAATACAATATCAGGCTCAAAGCCAATACACGAGTTTTATCTTGTTCTACTAGAGAAATAACAGGTAACTGCAAGATTCCTCTCTGCTCCACAGATGACTATCACAACCAGCCTCATGACCAGCTCAGTCATTCAGCCTCCAATGATTCTCATGCCTAGATCTGAGAGATAGAGTGTTCACAGTTACATTGCCTAAGCAAACTGCTCGAACACCCTCTCCATCTCTGGTCAAAACCCTTCATGCCTTCGGCTCTCCAACCTACAAGTCCAACATCTACAATCTTGCACCATGCATCATGCATTATGCTTGCAGCCCCATGCTCACACATTCACATGCCCGTGCATCCTGCTCGCAGTCTCATGGTCGCACATCTAGCTCACACATCACGCGCTTGCTCTGCAACCCACGACTCTTGCAGAATCGTCGTACTTCCAACTTGACTTATGGCTCATATGAGAAATAATACATCTCTCATCCATTAAGTAACCGACTCAACAAGAGCAAGGAAGACCATTCGCAAATCATGCATCTGGTCGAATCTGATAGATCTCCCTGCAACGAGCCGCCCAGGCATTCAATGCCAAACCTAACACTGCCGGAGCCGGAGTCGGAACAGGAGTCGAAACAGGACTCCACCGAAAAAGCACACTGTCGGAGTCGGAGTCGAAATAGGACTCCACCGAAAAAGCACACTGCCGGAGCCGGAGTCGGAATAGGAGTCGAAACAGGACTCCACCAAAAAAGCACACTATTGGAGCCGGAGTCGGAGATGGAACTGGAGTCGAAACATGACTCCACTGAAATTATAGATTCAGGAACCAATTCGGTTCCACGTCCACCCGCGGCAAAGAGGAACACATTGGAAATAGGACTTGACTGGGTAAAGTCAACCCGGTGTCAAACCAAGACGGGAGCACAAAAGATTGGAGTCGGAGTCGGACCCGGAACAGGAACAAAAACAGGACTTCACCAAAAGTCCAAGATCAGGAACCAAACTAGTTCCGGTTCCGCCTCTGCCAACTGCAAGAAACAACAATCCAGAACATGGACAAAGAGGAGGAAAACTCCCCGAGGAGAATCCAAACATCCAGAGGAACCAGATCACACAAGCAAGAGTTGGACTCGGAGTCGGAACAGGAACAGAAACAGGAACCTGGCAAACAAACATTGCCAACTTCCAAAACTAGTTCCGCCTCCGCTAGAACCAAGCAAAGAAAAACAGACTGCCGAAGCCGGAGCCGGAGCCGGATACAAACCCGGAACATGACAAAAGGAACAATGTCAACTTCCAATCTGGTTCTGCCTCCGCCAGAACAAACGACTTTTCCAAGGCAAACAAGAGAATTCGCCTAAGTCTTTAAAGGGGGGAACCAAAAAGTTGAGGCATAAATCCCAACACAATCAAGCAATGATGGAGCAACAAATTGTATTCTCATGGGGGTACAACATGCTAGCACACATCTACTAGGAGCTTAGATGATACATCCACTATTAGTATCATAGCCTAACCGTGTGCACACTCCTCTAGGTGTGGGATTGTACACTAGGCCTCAGGGGTATTTGTAGATGTGGGAGTACATTGTCTCGATGGTCCACTGGTATGAGCTCACTCGGTAGTGGAGGCACGATGACCTACAATTTTGGTGGCTACAGTTTGACACCTTGATGCCACACAGGATCAGGTGGAGACCCCTTCGCTATTTTAGGTGGGTTGATGATCACAAGTTCCTTCAAAAGCTATAGCATGACCAATTCATCCTTGGGCACATAGATTACATTATCATGTTATACTACTAGAATCGGGTCATGCGATAACACGAGCGGGTTTAGACCATTCCTCTTCATGTCTCACCATATACCCTAGTTGTGTGGAGTGTGGTGAGGCCCAAAGACCATTTACACCCCACCCTAGAAGATGTGAACCTTTCAGACGATGACGTCAATGACATCAACCTACTACTAATGGGGACACTAGATAGTGTTGGCATAGCTTGAGATTTTTTGGCATTGTGGGAGGCACATCGTCTCGCCCCAGTTTTCCCAATGGATGCCCCTAGGGGGATCTCGAGTTATAGGGGTACTTTCCGCCACAACCACCCAAGCTGAGTTGGAGGCACAAAGGCAACATCAACGAGGAGGAGTAGCAACAAGAGCAAGAGCAAGAGTAGGAGCAGGAGCAGGAGCAGGAGCAAGAAAAAGAGTTGAAGCAAGCTGAGGAGGTGAGAGTAGCTTCACTAAGACCCAAGAGGTGGCAGAGGATTTCATGCCCTCCACCAACTACTCCTTTCTCATCAACCCCACCAAACCTTGCAACATCTAGGGCAGGTCCTGACACCAGAGATGCAAGAATGAGTGCACCTCCTCCCCCTGACCCAATCTAGCAACCAGGGGACCCAAGTATAACAATTATTTATGTTGTTTCATTTTAGTATTTCTAGTTTTCATCTCATGTATACATATACCATGTTTTGATTTATACATTTCATTATATTGATGTATATTTTGCTTCTATGCTTGTAGTGGATACTCAGGGATGGACTTGGTTCTTCACCTAGTGCATCTCATAGGTGGCCCTTGTTGTGCGGATCTAGGGTGAAATCCTTGATGTGTATCGACCGAATTCAACAAGAAATCATGTCCACCTTTTCGAGCCAATGGTGTGTCTGAAGATTGCATACAAGGAGGCACAGGTGGAGTTAGTTTAGAGGGCAACTGATGCCACCACATTTCGGGGGTTGCATGACTAGTTATCGGGGGAGTTGCATATGACACTTGTAGAGTGATACACGGTTGTGACAAGGGTTGATGCCATCAAGAAGGTGTGTGATTCCCTTGAGATACATCTTGATGACCTCGTAGGATAGTCTGTAGTAGTGATCCCAACAGGTGACTAGTAGCTACAAAAGGAGCTCATCCAAGCTCATATGCAAAAATTCTCCCTTCAGGGAGAGATCGGGGGGATGTGCATGGCTATGTCAGCCTCATGTTCGTACCATTCCATATTTTTCACCACTGTGTAGCCTCGGCCATAGCTAGATTCAAAGGGCTCTGAGAGACACATGCCTCAACCATAGAGAGACTCCATTTTGTATATCAGTTTTGTAGTCACAATATATATGTTTGTAGATCTTTTTTGTATAGATATTAATACACAGATTATGTAGCCACTTATTTTTTGGTGACATTCGCTTCATACATGTACATGAAATTTGATATTTATACATATATACATGATGTCGATTCTGACACCATGATATTGTATAGTTTGATGTGTATGTTCTTTTACTTTCATGTATGTTGGTGTTATGGATCTTGTATATGTATGGATGTATATTTACATTAGATGCTATCATGTTTTAATGAACACACATGGATGTATGTTAATTAAATGTGATGATGATCTAACTACCTTAGAAGATATAATGTAATACATGGATACATAATATAGTAGGATACATGTATGTATGTCTCTCACACAGCACACATGATCAAATTATAACACAAAAAAATTCCATAATTTTTTAACGAATAATGTCAACATATGCAATGCTACAACTCTTAAAGAGTTAACACTACCCATGTGACACATTAGACACTACGCATAGTATCGATGAAGGTGCATTTCATTAACAGGTTCTTTTAGAGGCATTCTATCCATAGAGGATAATTCATAGGCACTCAAACCATACATAGAGATGACAATGTAAGGGACCAACCAATTAAGATTGAATTTTCCCCTTTGATTATACAACACATTCACATTTCTCTAATTCTCGTAGAGAACTAGGTCACCTACCTTGAAAGTTCTAGGAAGCACACTTTGATTATACTATCTTGATAATGATCGTTGATAAGCTTTAAGATGATCGAGGGCCTATAATCGGCACTCATCGAGCATCTCTAGCTAATGCAAATGATTGGCCCGATAAGTTTCATCATCAATTAACCCTTTAAGGGAAACCTACAAAGATGAAATGTCCAACTCTAAAGGCATGATAGCTTCGACACCATACATGAAGTTGTAAGGCATCATTCCCATCATCGTACAAACACTCGTGTGATAGGCCCACAAAGTGTATGTTAATCGAATGTGCCAATCCTTACCATGTTTATTAACCATTTTACGAAGAATGAGCTCAAGAGTCTTGTTAGACGAGTTTGCTTGACCATTAGATTGAGGATAATATGGTGTAGAAATCTATTTTGAATGTTAAATTTCTCCAAGAATTGCTTTACTTCCTTGTTCTTAATGGCGTGCCATTGTTAGAAACAAGTGTAGAGGGCAATCCAAAATGAGAAATGATGTTGTTTAAAATAAAATTGCAAATAGCCTCAACATTCGTGGATTGAAGTGGAATAGCTTCGACCCACTTTGTGAATTAATATGTAGCAATTATAATAAAAGTGTGTCCTTTAGAGGAAGGAGGTGATATTTTTCCAGTTAAATCCAACCCCCATTTTGAAAATGGCCAAGGAGAGGTCTAATTTTGTAACTCTTGTGCAAGTGCATGAATGAGACAACTATGCTACTAATATTCTGGGAACTTTCTACCAAAGTCGAAGGAATCTTGTTCCATCATTTTCCAGAAGTACCCCATGTGTATCAATTTTCTCACCAAAGATTTACCACCAAAGTGTCCACCTCCTGAAGATGAATGGGTTTCTTTAAGGGCAAGGGGTATTTTCTCTTTAGTGAGACATCAAAGAAGCAAGCCATTTTAATATTTTCGATAGAGGAATTTTGATAAGACAACATAACAAACTGAAAGCTTTTATTATACGAGTGATTGTTTATTGTTGCATCATTAAGAAATTTTTCGATCTTCAGGTAGTTGTAAATGTTAGAAAACCATTATCCCAAGTCTACGTGAGAACACACAAAAGAATTGGATTTAGGTAGATCAGAAATAGTTGGAGACCACAAAACCTGAACCACGAAGTGGTATTCTTTCGTATCCTCATCCGAAGGTACTAAGGAGGCAGGGCTTGCCATGGCAACTGCATGTTGATTCTCCCTTCTAGAGACACTGTCTATCGTGAAAGACGAGAACCATTTAAGAAAGGAAAAAGAAAGGTACTGATATCAAGATAACTTACTTTGCTTAGCCTGATAGGTTCCCATAATCTGGTTCACAATAAGCTCAAAATCACCCAATATGCAGAGATACTTTATCTTTCATGCAATCGTGGCATGTAAGCTAGAAATGAGGGCTTCATTCTCAACAATGTTATTGGTACAAGTAAATTCCAATCGAAAGGAGAGAGGGACCGACTTACCATTGGGTGATATTAGAACCACACCCACTCCGGACCCATTCTAACATCTCGACCCATCGAATTACATTTTCCATTCAAGGTTATAACTGATTACAACAATTTTCTCATCGAGAAATAAATCCAAACCTGAGAAGGAGCAAGATGAAGGAGCGTCTTCCAATTGATCAACAACTACTTGACCCTTTATCAAATTTTGAGTAATGAACCTTATGTCAAACTCAAAAAGCAACATCACCCATTTCGCTAACCTCCAAACAAGGTTGGTATTGGAGAACAAATTCTTTAGAAGGTCACTTTTTACAATGACATGCATCTTTGCATGAAGAAGGTAGTGCCTCAACTTCTGCATAGCAAAGATGAGAGAAATACATTACTTCTCGATGGAGGAATAACGGGTTTCATAGTCAACCAGGACACAACTAATGTAGTAGACCACTCTCTCTTTCCTAGCATCATCATATTGAGAAAGGAAAGTTTCCAAAGCATACGGTGATGTTGCGAGGTAAAGCAAAAAGGATTGATCCTGTATAGCCAAAATTAACATGGGAGGATTGCCCAAATAGGTTTAGATTGACTCAAAAGCCTTTTGGCACTCTTTAACCCATATAAAGTGAACATCTTTATTTAATAAACAAGTGAAAGGAAGGGTACGATCAGCCAATTGAGAAATGAACCTTCGAATTGCCTAAATATTCCCTTGTAAACTTTGCAACTCAATAATATTCTTGGGTGGAGGCATATTAACAATTGCATCAATCTTATTTGTGTCGACCTCAATTCCATGATGAGAGACTATAAATCCCAGAAGTTTTCCCATGTCTACACCGAAGACACACTTAAGAGGATTGAGTCTCATCTTATAGAGTTGAAGTCTTTCAAAAATAATACAAAGGTTCTTCAAATGATCTTGACGAGATATATATTTCACCAAGATATCGTCAATATAATCTTTTAGATATTATGAATGAAATCATGGAATAGTAGGGTCATCACCTATCGGTAAGTTGCTCCTGCATTCTTTAATCCAAAGGGCATGACCACATAATATAAGGTCCCCCAAGGGGTAGTGAAGGCTATCTTGTATTCATCCTCTAGATTAATATGGATCTGATTGTAACCCAAGAAACCATCCATGAAAGAGAACAAGGCATGGCCAACAGTTGATTTCACAATCATGTCTATACGGAAAATCATCCTTAAGAGAATCATTATTAAGATCATGAAAGTTAATACATATATGAATATGGCCATCAGGTTTACTAACAATGAAAATATTTGAGATCCAAGGAGATTAGTCGATTGGGAGAATAAAGTCCACTTTCAATAGCTTCTCTATCTCAGTCTTAACCAACAAAGCAACCTTGGGATTAATCTTTCATATTTTCTTCTTAATTGGCTTGGAATAGGGACATAAGACAATATTGTGTACCACTATAGACTCATCAATACCGAGCATGTCCTCATACATCCAAGTAAAGATGCTAGGATGAGAATGTAAGAGATCATAATGTTCGTTAGCTTCTTCTGAAGAAAGGCACTTCCCAATCTTAATCACCTTTTCAGGAGACTTAGGATCCATAGAGACTTCAGTAGTATCTCCCTTAAGGAGATAACTATGGTCTCTAAGATGCGATATTGGAACACCATCCTCAAAACTGGCTAGGGGGTCCTCCTCATCAATGCTCAAGATAGATTCTCCAAAATATGCATGTTCATTCCAGCAATACGAGAATTGTCTTTTGTGATGAAAAGAAGGCAAAGGGGAGTAGGCACCTAAGAATTTCTCAAGCACTTGATCTAAAGAGAAAACATCTAAAGGGACTTTCTCGTCCTATGCCCCATCCTCTATCATCTCAAGATGGACCAAACTAAGTGGTTCAATTAAAATCATGTTAACATTCCACCAAGGCTTTTGCTTAGATTGTTCAATAGAACATCCCAAACCCAGATAGGGCTTACGAGGCTTGAACTAGATAGGGACTTGGATTCCTTTCTCAATACTTCCAAGGCCCTTTCACCCATAGATATACTGAAAAGTGATTCTATATATGAAACCATAGCTAGTTTGTAAAACTTCAAAAGGCAGTGGTTCCACATAGAGAGCTTTGTTCCACCAGTGAACATCGAACACATCTACGAGAGCACAAATATCTCCTTTACTCGATTTTCAAACATTAACCTCCTTTATAAGAGAAAAAATACCCTCTTCAACAAGGAAAGGACTGATCTCCTGAATAGGATTATAGTTTTCCTCCTCAATGGGAGTGTTGTCCAATTTTTCATCAGAGGCATTTGAGGTTATTAAAAGTTTTACATGAGTGGGGCTCATCTTGTATTATCCAATAAATAATTCAGAGAATTCCAAGGACCCCCAATCATTGCAAAGGAAGAAGCAGATAGGGGAGATTTAGGACTTTCTACTTTAGGTGGTTCATCTTTAATGATGTTCAATTCAGGGAAAACTTCCATGGAGGGTATCATCGAGGAACATGTCATAGCATCAAAATTTAAAGAGGGAATCAAATTTTCAAGAGTGGAGACAATCGAATCTCGACTAGGAGCCACTAACTCACAGAGGTGAATAGCTTTTGGGTTAGCTTTGACTGTGACTACTCAATTATTTGCAACCAACTTTAGAGAATGATGTAAAGTAGAAGTTACGACACCCATAACATGAATCCAAGGTCTCCCCAAAATAATATTTTAAGGTAAAGGGATAGGCATCACATAAACCAAAGTGGGTAAGGTAATGGGGCCTAGCTGAAAAGGCAATATTACCATGAATAGAGCATGGTGGCCAACATTATGGAACCCATGAATGTACAAGGAAGAAGTAGCTAAAGAAGATGAATCAGCTTTAATCTTGGGTAACAAATCAATACCACAAATGTTGAGAGCTGAAATGGTGTCAACGAGGGTATGCCTAATACCAATAGTATTAGCATTAACTATAATCATTAAAGGATCTTCTTGCTTCTGTACATCTGGAGGCGAGAGTTCCTGCAGATAGAATGTAATATTCGGTGAATCTGCATGAATATGAGCCATCAATGCATTGAAATCCATCAGCCTAGTAGAGGCAAGCAAAAGGATCTTCTGCAAGGCTTCCTGGAGCATTTCTTGATAAACTAAAGCGGTCTGAAGCAACTCCCAAAGTGAGATCTTAGTCGAAGTAACACAAAGTTGCTCGACAAGAATATAATCAATTGGCGCTTTAGTCATAGGTTTAGGTGCTGAAGGAAGACTTGGTTGAGAAGGTGGTAAAGAACTAGGAACTTGAATAGGTTGGGATGTAGGAACATAAGGTTGTTGATCCAAATTCAAATGTTTGTTTCTTCTTGTATTATATGTGTGCCCAACAACATTGTAAGAAGTAGAGTCCATAGCTTTTACGAACCTTGAATACAAATATGTTGAATCATCATGATATGAAATTCCATAGATAGAATGATCCTTCCTTGGAGAAGAGCTAGATGGGGTCAAGTAAATGATGGGTTTTTGAGGGCTTGGAGAAGCCACAAAGACCACCACAACATTTACCGACTCTTCAGCCTACAAAGAAGAGATATGTTTAGAAGATTTATAGATAGGAGAAGATGCTTCTAAGAAACCATCTAGAGCATCATCCAACATATCAAAATCTTCCTTAGAAAAAGAATTATCATAGACATTGAAGCATTTTAAAAATAGATCTGACATGTTCACATCGGGTTCACCAAAATGTGAATTAAGGGGGATTTGCTGCACACGAGTCTCTTTGTTCTGAAGACATTCTCAAGGAACTAATTGTCCTTATCCACCTCAACATAAGCTGAATGAAGAAAGTGCAAAGAAAGTGTATACAGATTAATTATTATAAAATATTAATTCAGATCCTGAGAGAGTGAAACTTCTAGACTTTTGTTAGAGTAATTGGGTATTTACTTTATTAATTAAACAATATTTGTTTAATTACTTAAAGTTCCCTTTTACCTCTTTTTCACTTAAGCTAACATTAGGTACATAATAATTAATTACTTTATTAATTATTATTGTGCAAGCCTAGGGTTTTCCTTTTTAGGGTTTTCACCTATATGTGGTTGAAAACTATCTTTTGTATCATTAATTCATTTTACATTTTGGGTGAATACATTGCTCCACATTCTTGAGCATTTTCTTTGTTGCTTCTCCTTGTTTCTCCTTGTAACAGGTATTATTGCTTGCAGAGGTCACTGGGCTCCTGTGGTGTTGTATTTTCTCAACTCCAACATGGTATCAGAGCTTCAGATCTACAGCTATTTGTTCTTGTTTTGAGTTTTTTGCATTGGAAGCAGATCTAGGGTTCTAAGGTTTCTTCTTGTGGATTCAGCATACTCCTAATTTTGGGTTCACTTTGGGCCCAAACAGATAGTGCCATTGAATTCGCAGCGCCCAAAAACCCCTAAATCGACTGTCAAATCATCAATTTTGGTTACAGTTGACCGAGGGTTTCGGCCTAGCCCCCAGCCACGAGCCCCCTGGTCCTAAATGCAACCAGGGGCTTTTTTTTTTAGCCCTTGAGGGCTCTTGGAGGCCTTTTTTGACCTTTTTGAGTAGCTTGCACTAAATCGGGCGTAAAATGGGCATTTTTTCTCGGATTTTCGAAAACGAGATATCGTCGGAAAGTTGGTTCCAACGCCGTTCCAATGATAATGGTAATTTTTTCTCATTTTCCCGTTTTGCAGTCGTTTTTGCCTGTCAAAGTTAGAACTTGAGTTTTTTACTCCCGGAGGCTTATCTTTTGCGTCCGAACTCCGTTCTACACAAACGAATAGGCGTTGGAAAGGTGTTACAGTGCTCTTTCCAGATCTATAGTCTATTTTATTAGAATATTTACCAGATATTTTTTATTCAGCTTTGTGTGTTTTTACACTTTGCTCAATTACTTGGTCATTCTGGCTCCTTCATCGGTTTTGTTTGTGTGGAATGGGTTATATTAATTTGATCTAAATGTTGTAAGCTTAGATTTCTCAGTTTTTTTCATTTGAAGAGTTATCATGGGTTTTTCTACTCACCATTCAGTTGTAATTCTGGAACGGGGTAATTATGAGTCATGGGCAAAGGGTATACTTACACATTGTAGGTGGCTTAATATTTTGCCTTATTTGTATAATCTCATACCTAAACCAACAACTTTAGAGGGAAAATTAGCATGGGATATCATTAGAAATCACATAGTAGGACTTATATTGTCTAGTGTTGATCATGACACTGTGTTGGCTATATCGGACATTGATTGTCCTCACCCACTTTGGACACGTCTTTGGGAGATCTATGGAGACCCTATTCTCTCTCCATTCCCAAAGGATCCTGCTTCAGATTGTCTCTTACCCATTGCTTGGAGAGAGAATACACCCTTTGATCATGATACTTTAGAGGAGCTTGAGTATTTAGACACCCTTACATGTTCTGATGGATCAGAGGTTTGTCTCACAGTTCCTACTCTTCAGACTGAGACTTTATCAACATCTCCTGTTGTTCTTGATTCAGTGCAGCAAGGAATCATACATCTTCTAGACATAGCTACTTTGGACTTTTATGTTGCAGACATATCTTTCTTGTTTGTGGAGTCCTATATTGCAGATTTGGAGGATTATTTTGAGGACATTCATCTCCTCTACCTTGACAGTTAGGTTATCACTATTCGCCCACCATTATCCATGCATTCAGAGGTTGCATTTTAGTATTCTCCACATCAGTTTGGATTTGGCATCATTTGTTTCAGTTCAGACAGTGAGATTCTTCAGCATCCTATCATGGCACACACCTTGAGACAAATTGGTTCATCATTCTTCACATGGTTTCTTCGACATCGTCCTTTGGATCCGTTTCTTCCCAAGGGGAGGAATATCATTTGTTGCTTCAGGATCTCCTTTTGGATTCTACATCAGGCATCTACCATTGTGATAGGAGTTTCTTCATTGTGGGGGTGCCTTCTTCTCTCTTTCTATCTCTCCTATGGAGACCATTGTACATGTACTTATATGATAGAAGTTGTCTATGGGGGGTATCATGTTATCCACCTCCTATCCTTCGTTCATTAGTGCATTGTGTTCCTTCCTTGCATTCTATTTTGGGGAGGAGTTTTGTTCCCACTAGGTTTTCTCCTTTACCCCATTTCATTTAGTTTGCATTGATTTTGTACATGGGTACTTGATCTGACCTTGTTGTCGGGACCCATTGCTTTTGCTTTCAGTAGCTTCTTCTAGGTTTTAGCTTCTCCCTAAGTCTAGCTTAAGGGGGGGTGTTAAAGTAACTGGGTATTTACTTTATTAATTAAACAATATTTGTTTAATTATTTAAAGTTCCCTTTTACCTCTTTTTCACTTAAGCTAACATTAGGTACATAATAATTAATTACTTTATTAATTATTATTGTGCAATCCTAGGGTTTTCCTTTTTAGGGTTTTCACCTATATGTGGTTGAAAACCATCTTTTGTATCATTAATTCATTTTACATTTTGGGTGAATACATTGCTCCACATTCTTGAGCATTTTCTTTGTTGCTTCTCCTTGCTTCTCCTTGTAACAGGTATTGTTGCTTGTAGAGGTCACTGGGCTCCTATGGTGTTGTATTTTCTCAACTCCAACAACTTTTTCCTCCAACAGAAGAGCTTTCGACCAAAGGACAACACAAATTTAGGACGCCAACGCAATGTGTTGGAGTCCAAATGGCACACTAGTATCTTGAGCAACAAAGAGCTCGAGAACTCAGGTGGGAAAAATAGAGTTTCACTACTTAACAAAGATCTAAGGTCTACTTATCAGAACAATAAAATAAAGAACAAAATTTGTGATAAAATACAAGGAGAATTTGGAGAAAACTTACTAACAACTAGACGTCTGAGTTTTCACTCCAAGCTCTGCTTTGCAACCTACACAAAAGACAAATGAGGGGATTTTTTTGTGGTTGTATAGGGGTTTTCCTCATTCAAATCCCCACTTTGGTTTTCCCACCAAATAGAAAGAGAGAGTGCAATCAAAATGGACAAAAGGAGTGGTGAAGGAAAACCCAACTTTAGGAGGATAACTCGCACTACCAAGTAGAAAATGAAAAAATATATAATATATTCGCAAATAGAAAAGAGTGAGAGAGTGTTACCAACGGGCCTTGGCCCCCTCTTGAACACATGGATGCACCATTGAATGCTTTCTAGAGATCTTTGGCAGCTAGAGGGACCTCAATCTGGTAGAGCTTCGCTTATAGAAGTTTTGTTGTCAATAATGGAAGAGATTCAAGAGTGAATTCAAAGAGAGAAGCTTTAGTGAATGAATGAACCCCCAAAAATGAGAGAAAATGAGGGGTTTTATTCCATGCAAGGGTGGAAAAGAGTCGTTACACTTGAAAACCTGACTATTATGACACGTGTCAAGAGTCAAGATTCACCATTTCAAACTTGAAAAACTACCAGGACGCTAACACGCCATGCAAACGTTCGCACATTGCGCAGGCATCCAAAGCATCAATTTTCAAGAAACATGTTATCAGGCTGTTGTTGCTTCACCATTGGTCCACATGGAGCTAGAATTATGAAATTCTGACCCACGGGATTTTTTCCATTAATGTGTTTGGGTGTCATAAATGCTAGTAAAATTGTTAAAATGTGGAATTTCCCCTAGGTGAAATTTTGTGACATTATAGGCCTGTACTTACCACTACCTATTCTTGATCAACCATGATAGTCAATTTCAATGGATTTTATGTTTGGGCTTCCAACTACCAAATGAGGTCATGATTGTGTATATGTGGTGGTAGATAGGTTTTCCAAAATGGCTATCATGGTGGCTTGTAAAAAGATGATTTCTATAGAAGAGACTACAAACTATTTTTTTAACATGTTTGGGTTCATTTTGGTTTCCAAAAAGCATTGTTTCTTATAGGGACAGTAGATTCATCAACAATATTTTGTCTTCACTATGGGCTAAAATGGACATGAAGTTGACAAAGTCTATAGCATTCCATCCTCAAATGAATGGGTAGACATAAGTGGTAAATAAAATGATCATTCACATCCTTTGAATGTATTATTCAAAGAATCCTCACACACGGGATGAGAACTTTCGCCACGTGCAACACAGCTACAACTGTGCACTCCATAGTACTATAGAGCATAGTCCATTTGAAGTCTTTCTTAGGTATCAACCTTTGACACCCATGGATTTAGCAGTACCTATTCTACAACCTGATATTACACTGAATGTTGACAAGGAGGCAAATAAAGAAAAAATATTCATTGACAAGATCAAGCATCTACAACAAGTTCATGAGATTTTGGAGCAGAGTAATAAGAAGTATAAGGATAGGCATGATCAACATAGAACTCCTCATCAATTTCAGATTGGTCACAAAGTGTGGTTACATCTTCAAAAAGAGCATCTTCAAGAACCAAATAGGAAAATTTATTCTCTTCACTATGGCCCATATACCATTGTCAAGCAAGTTGGTGAAAATGCATTTGAACTCAATTTTCCATTTCTGGGGTTGCATCCATTTTTCAATGTGGAATTGTTGTGTATTTATTTTCCTCCTTTGTTGGACATTTCAAAAGCCACTAAACACATTCATGCTACATAATTGAATCCAAAGACTACTAATCCACTACAATGTGATCAAGTCACTGAAGTCATTGTGAAGACTCTCTGAAATCAACGAATTCATCTTTATTGAGTGGTTCGAGTTGGTCAGCTTCCTCATCAAGGCAAGTGGTTAACCAAGGAACAAGTTTGTGCATAATATCCTCATTTGTTGCAGCAACTTAGTGCAATGGCTCTCATTTCCTTTCAATGGGGGAGGAATGGTCCAAAGCAGTTTGAGGATATTCCAAAGCAGTCCAGAGGTAGTGAAACTGAGAAAAATCAAAAAATCCAAATTTTTGGATTTTTTTGATATTTTCTAGGTTCTAGTAAATCTCATTTTTGGAGGTCTTTAAAGCAGAATTTGGGTTTGAAACTTGTGTCAATCCCTAAAAATTGGTTGTCAAAGGAAAAATTGTTTAGGCATTGACTTAGTACTCTTGGAGACCTTTCCAATGATGTAAACAGATTTGAATTCTAAGCACCAAGCAGAAAGTTATGACCCCACCAAGTTGGGGTAAATAAATTCCTAGTTTTTTGAATTTTTTTGTAATTTTGTTTGTATTTTCTCACAGCTAGCTATTCATTTTCAATTCCTAAGGCTGTGGTGAATTTTGGAATTCTCTAGTTTGTATATACTCTTGCAATTTTAAATAAAATGATGATTTGGAATGCATACAACTCTTTTCACGAGTTTGTAATTTTATCCAAATTGAACACAATATAGAAGGTTTCTTTTACACCAGATATTGTCAACTGAATCCTCACCTCGATTCAGATCAGCTATTTATGTTTATACGCATCCATATTATTAGATTAGTCCAGAATGTACTTAAAACAATTTTATTTACATTTACATGAAAGTTGTTTAGAGTCAAATTTTGTTGAAAGATTTTGAAAAAAACATAAATATTTTTTAACAAATAAACTATAACATTTTTTATCACTCAAAAATTTGAAGTTATAATTAAGAATCTCATTTCCATCTCTTAAAAACTTGAACACAACAATTTAAAATCTAAATTACAACAATTTATCTCTATATTTATTAACTTTAAATTCTATTTAAAAATAAAATATATCACTTAAATTTTAACATTTATATAAAAAGTATTTGCATAAATTGTTATAAAAAATAACATTTAAAAATATAACTTGTTAAAACTCTTTATTTAAGGTATAAGCTTGTATCATTGCTCCATGGAGAAAATGTTATAAGGATAACTCATTCGTATGGACATGAAAATTATCAGTTAGTATTTAAAATATCACTTATATTTTAACATTTATATAAAAATTATTTACATAAATTGTTATTAAAAAATAACATTTAAAAGTATAAAATTAATATAACTTGTTAAAACTCTTTATTTAAGCTTGAAGCTTGTTTCATTGCTCCATGGAGAAAAATGTTATAAGGATAACCCATTTGTTATTCTATGGAGAGATTCTAGTAGGCAAATGACAATATATCTAGAAAGTTATAGAGTAATAGTTTACTATGGACGTGAAACTTATCAATTAGTATTTATATTTGTTGCATTTCAAGAGATTAAATTTATCAATTAGTATTTATATTTGTTGCATTTCAAGAGATTAGAAATATGACCAAAACTCTTCACAATAAGATGTATGAAAGTTTTATCTAGCGTTTTGAGTGAGCTCTTTGATTTATCATTATAAATATATTTATAGTTTTCTTTATTACTTTTAACTAAGTAGTAGTTTGTGTATGAAAAGATTATATGGTTGAAAATAAATATAGAAAGAAAAATGTCAATAAATGATTTATTTAAAGATATATTAATTTTATTAGTTTTAAAATTATATAATAAATAGATAATAAAAAATTATTGTTTTCAATTAATATTTATATTGTTATACGAATTAGTGATTTATTTATAATTATTCAATATGACAAGTTTTAATTTTTAATGTATAATTGAAATTTTATTTTAAAATATATCTAAAAAAAGTAGTGTATAAATATCTTTTATTCAATTTGAGATGAAATACATGAAAAGATAGTATGGATTTTTACAAAGCTATCATTTGATAATATAATTTTAACTAAAACTTATAAATCACTTTATCTAGTTTTTATTTTTTTAAGTGAATTTTGAAAAATAGAATTTTAGAGATAAAGTTATAGAAAAATAGGATGATGAAAAAAATTAAATTATATAATTCATAATAAAATTATGATTGTATATTTTCAAGAAATTAATTGAAAATAATACTTAAGTTCAGTCCCCTATTCATGATATACCTAATGACCGTACTCTTTGTGTCGATGTATCTTTGTGTAGTGGGAGCTTCCTCAAAAGAGAATTGTTAAACTAAATTTTGATGGAGTGATAAGAGGTAATTTGGACCTAATTTTGGAGCAAAGTGTGTAATTAGAGATTATGAAGAAAAATTATTTGATTGTTGTGTTGGAAAAATTCTCTTTTTGTATTAACAATGATGCTAAGGCTTAATCTTTCATTTTGGGTCTTGAGATGGAGATCAAGATTATCATTTCGTAGATTGTAGTAGAAGAGGATTATGTGATCATAACAAATGTGGTTAGTCATTGTATTTGTGAAAAATAGAAATTGAATAATATTCTTAAGAAGGCTTAGAGTTTATTGGATACTTTTTCTTCTTTTGGGTATTTTTATTGTTATTGAGAAACAAATAATGTTGTTGATCTCCTAGAAAATTATACTATCAATTTCCTCTCAGTCAATTCCTTCTTTGCTCAAAATATGGAAAAGCTTGTTAATTTATGATTGATGGAACAAGAATCATGATGGAATGATGATGAGATCACTAACAAGGGTCTAGGCTTATTTTATATCTAACCTTATATTATTTGTTATGTGTTATCTTATTCATAGATGCGAATTTCTCATTAAGAGAAACTTGTGTAAATGACAAGCCTTTGCGATGCTTTGGTGGAGAGATTATTAACAATTGTGGTGCCATACATGTCAACATTATTCCTAGCAACATCACATAGCTCTTTTACCATTTTCTTTGTAGCTAGCAGAAGACCATGGAGATTATGAATTAATGCATAGTTCAAAGAGATGTGACATTCATGAGTTTTATTACTTGTTGATGTAGGAGCATCTCGAGCATATGGTAATCGACATCAACCAAATTGGTTTCTAGTTTTATTTTCATTTTGGATATGTAGTTCAAAGAGTGGGTTGAAGTGATATTTTGGCATGTCCAATTGACAAAATATCTCAATTCAATTTCCATTTTAAATTCAATTGTGTTTTATGGTTTACCATTTTTCTGAGTTTGGATGAATGATGATATTTGACATTCAATCTAATTTATAAAAGGAAAAAATAGATTTAAATGTAGATCAATAAAGTTATTCAAAAGAAAATTGAAGGAGAATTGGAGGGCTGCATCAATTGGAAATAATAAAAAATGTGGATTTTATTCCAAAAGGAGAAAAGACAAAGGAAGCTGAAGGGGCAGTTTTGGAAATGGAAATGGAGACCGTTCCACATGAAGAAAAAAACAATAGTTTATACAAGGAAGAGCAGATTGAACTGAAGGGGGTGCAGGGTTGGGAGAATAAATTTAGCACCCTTTTGAAGGAATGGGGTAAATGTAGACCGGGTTATGTAGAGGAAAAAGGTCATTTCATACAAGTAAATTTTATGTGTAAATGCAAGAGAAAAAGAAGAAACAAGAGAGGGGGACATATGATGGCTATTGGAGGAGGATAGTGTGCAAAGTAGACAGCAACTATAGAACAGAAACAAATTTAGTGGGGATGTGCCTTGTATAAGGCAGTTGAGAATTAAGTAAAATACAAAATTCCATTTTTGAATGGAAATAGAACAAAGGATATTGATAGCGCATAGGTATGGAGGATGCATCTTATCCATAAAGAGGAATGGGCAGTGATAAAAGAGTATGAAAAAATTAAATAATTAGAGGGACAAGTGAATAAGAAGAGCTAAGAAGATAAATAAGTAGTCACACATATTTTGAAGGGAATGAGATAAGTAGATAAGTGTGAAGGAGTGGTAGCCATGAAGGTGAGGTAATAAAATATGAAAGTAAAGAAATGGATGATGAGTCAAGTAAATGAGAATGAGTCTAAGTGAATGTAGATTAAGATTGGGTAGAACACCAAATATTTTATATAACTAATTTAATTTGAATTGTCATATTGTGAAATGTATTATCTATTATTTTGAATAATTAATCAACTTTAATTGCTTCTGAATTAGGGCACCTATCATTTACTAAAATGTAGTATGTCTATTGTGATTCAGTGAATTAAAATTGAGGTTGCTTTCATAGTCCAACTAAGAATTTGAATCGATTTAATTGAAAAATTAAATTATCCAAATAAATGATTATGGCTACGAAGATTGTGGAATTGTGAACTTGTGATTAAATTCGTTTGTGACAGCATAGAGGTTAAAATTCTCCTTTGAGTTAAAATTTATAGATTTATAAATAAGTTTGACATTGGAAGAGCGCATAATGAAACTTATTGTGTCTTTTTTGGGATTGTTTTGATTTGGGTATGTCATGAATGGAGGGAGTTATTTTCGTTTGTCTCAAATGGTATTATAGCCAAAGGTTCATAGTGCATAGGTAGATTGTCGAATGTGAGACAATCTATGCTAGGACATGTGGGTGGAGAGTGGAGTTAAGAGTTTTGGGTATATAGGTAGAGTGCCAAATGTGATACATCCTATAGAGGAAGCATGATGAAGAAGACATGAAGATGCAGAGCACAAAATGTGAGAGGGGATGAGTGAGAGGAAGAAGAACTAATTGTGTGCACTAGATTCAGTGATGGAGTTCATTGAAGGTTGGTTGCAACCTAGAAGAGTAGTTTGACTACTCAACTCCACCTTTGTGAGCCTATGCTCACAAATTTCCTAACCGACATGTCTAATGTAGAAGCATCCCAGGCATATGGCAATCGACATCAACCAAATTGGTTTCTAGTTTGATTTTCACTTTTTGGTTTGGCAATAAATGTTGAGAAAATGTGTCTCAACATTATAATTGCATAAGGTACTATTGATACATAAGGTACTATTCATCTGAAGACAACAAGGGGGCATGGTGGGATCTACCCATGAGGGGTCCGAAGGGATCATCCCCTCGGTTAGGGGTCTAGGGGGCAATGTGCCCCTAGCGAGGGCTCGAGGGCAACACCCTTGAAAGCTAAATTTTATTTATATTTTATTATTGTAAATCTAGACCATTCATCATTATGTCTCATATTTGACGACAAATATTTTATTAGCTTGATTTTGCCTAGAAGGCAACCCTATTTTATGAGGGCATTATATTACGATTGTATATTGTGACATATTCTAAAAGTCTGATAGGTCATGTTGCCTTTGGATCTTTGAGTGGTGATACTCTTGTGAGAATATTTCTTTGCAAGTATATTGTAATCTTTGAGATTTCTAAATAATATATATGAAATATTTTAGAGTGTGGGTTTTTTCTCTTGAAAGGGTTTTCTCCACGTAAATCATTGTGTTGTGATATGCATGATATTTATGTCTATTTATGTTTAATTTTTTGTAACCGTCAAAGATTTGTAAAAGTTTTTACATTATTCTCTTCTCAAGATTAGTGTAGGAAGTTGTTCTGCTACCTTAGCTTCCTTACAAGTGGTATCAGAGCCCTATCACCTTTGGTTTCAGTTGTGGGTTGTTGGGTTTTACGAACTAATCCAGGGGTGATCCCACAAAATTAGTTTACAATTTTGTTGAGGAAGGAAAATTGCAAAAACACTCCCATGAAAAAACATTTGGGGTTTTAGGGGTTCACACGAAAGGGGATTTCGCATGAACCCAAAAAGGGGTTCGCTCGAACCCCCCCTTCGAGTGAATCCCCTTTTTCATGTGACCTCTTTTTGCCACATTTTTAAAAATGGAAACAAAGGGAAATTCAAAAAAAGTTTGAGCGAACCCCCCTTCACTCGAAAGGGTGAAGGGGGGTTCGCTCAAACTCCCCTTTTTTTCCCATCTCCCCTCTTCTACTAAATTTCTTTCAAAGCTCGGGTTGAGGATGAAAAATGGAAGAAAATTCATAGACCCAATTGGATGATGGTAGTCCTCAGAACAAGCTATCCATTGAATATAATTTTAATAAATTTTGGTTTTATTATGTATTTTTTTTAGTTTAATTAAACATGGGTTTTTCACCAAAACTCAAGCTCTTTATTCTCCATATGTGGAAAAATAGTAGATTATCAAAAAAAAAACTGAAAAATATGTTCATACTAAGTATTGATGTCCTTGATCCAGTGGTTAAAAAAATGGATTTCGATACATACAAAAAAAGTTGTGTTGTATACAGTCCGCCTATGTCTAAATTGTAATTGGTTTGACTTCAAAACTAAATTAAGAAAAAAATATTCAATAAAAAACTATGAAACCAAATGAACATGGTAGATATCGTAGTTACAAAGCTAAATTCGAACAAATTAGAATTTTATCCATCATAGAAATTTTTTATGTTGTATGCGGTGAACACCACTCTTTAAAATTGGTGTTTACTGTTAAAACTATTTTCAAAGGAGATGGAAAAATAAATGCAATATGATTCCAAAAATTTAAAAAATATATATATATTTAGAAACTATAGATAAAATGCCACAAATCATTAGTTTGCATCATCTTCAAATTCCTCATGGTTTAGCAGCTATAGGTGCTTGAAAGTGAAGAATTAGTTAAAAAAAATTAGTTTGATGTCTTCTTTGGCCAAAAATTCTAAACCAGTATTGTGGGATCACCCCCATATTTGAGTGGGAGCTTGTGTAGAAGACACTTTGTGATCTTGTTGTAGGAATTTTCAAATGGAAAGTTCATTAGGGAGAATAGAGTTGGATAAATTTTGTGGAAATAATTTTGAAATGTAAAAGCTGAAGATGGAGGATCTATTGATAGATCGAGATATGTGGGATGTTGATGAGAATTTTTCAAGGCCTAAAAATATTACTTAGGCTACTCAATATGGTGTTATGGACCGTAAAGCCAAGGATCTAATTAGATTGTGCTTGGCAAACTCTCTTTTAATCAATTTCCATGAAGAGACCTCTACACATAAACTATGGAAGAAGCTTGGTGAGATGTATCAAGCCAAATATTTAGTGAACAATATTTTCTTGAGTAAGAAATTGTATTCCTTGAGAATAGAAGAGGGTGGACAAATTACAGACCACCTGGAAGCATTCAATATGCTAGTGGCTCAATTGGCATCAGTTGGTGTCAAAATGGATGAGGAAGAGAAATGTCATATCCTACTTGTTCTTTGCTTGATTCGTGGGATTCTCTTGTTATGGCTATTGGGAGTAAATTTGTTAGATTAAAGACTAAAGATGCCATGGGTTCTTTGCTTTCTAAAGAGATGAGTATGAATGTATCCATCAGTGCCAAGGAGGTCCTAAATGTTCATGGAAGACCTATGGAAAAAGGCAAGAAGAATGAGAAGTGTGACAAGTCCAAGGCCAAGGGAAGATCTAAGTCTCCTGGAAAGTCTTAAGTTATTTGTTGGAACTGCGATAAGCCTGGACATGTTCGTAAGGACTGCAAAGAAGAAATTTAATTCTGATTTTGAGTCTAAGAAGGAAGATGGTGACACATTCATTATAGCTTTGGTAACTCGTATAGGTAATGATGCATGGTTAATTGAATCAAGTGCATCTTTCCATATGATCTTTAATAGAGATTGGTTTTTTGAATATGAAGAATTTGATGGAGGTAAGGTGTACTTGGGTGATGATTTTCATTTAGACATTGTTGGCTGTGGTAAAGTCAAATCAGGTTTCTTGATGGTAGAATAAAAAATGATTAATGGTGTGTTGCATATCCCTGGTTTAGCATGAATTTTTTTATTTGTGAGAAAACTAATAGATGCAAGTGTGCAAGTAGTATTTTCTAACGCAGGATGCAAGATGGTCAGAGGTGCTATGGTGATTGATAAAGGTTTTAGATATGACACAATATATAATCTTGATGCATGCACTATAGTCAATAGTACTTTTGTGAAAAGAAAGTCTATGGAAGAAGTGAGGGTTTCACTTTCAGTAGATGGTCATGGCTTTTGGGTACCTAAGGGTGCTCTTTCTTTTGAATCAAAGTTACCTATAGATAAAACTATGTTATGGCACTAGAGACTTGTCCACATTGGAGAAAAGGTTCTAAGAACCTTGAAAAATAAAAACCTCATTGAATGTTTGTTTCATTGTAATCTTGAATTTGATTTCTGTGAGCATTGCATTTATGGAAAACAAAACTACGTTCAATTTTACTCGATTTCTCATAAACCTTGAGGTGTATTGGATCTTATTCATTTTGATGTGTTTGGTCCTGTAGATATTCCTTCAATTGGTAAATCCATATATTATGTTTCATTTATTGATGATTATAGTAGAAGGACATGGGTATATTTTCTAGAGAGTAAATCTAAAGTTTTCAGTCGATTCAAATAATTTAAAGAAATGGTTGAGTTGCAGACTAGAAAGAAAATAAAATGTAAATGAGGACTGATAATGGTGGTGATTTTTTATCTAATGATTTTGATAGATTATGTAAATATTATGGTATTCATAGACAAAAAACAACTCCATATTCTCCACAATAGAATGGAGTTACAAAAAGAATGAACATGACACTATTGGAGAATACTAGGAGTATGTTGAGTGGTGCTAGTCTAGAACAAATATTTTGGGTTGAAGTTTTTTCCATTGCTTGTTACCTGATTGATAGGTCTCCTACATTAGCTCTTGTTGATAAGATGCCTATAGAGGAATGGTCAGGTTGTAAGCCTTCATTAAGACATCTTCGAGTTTTTGGTTCTGAGGCATATGCACATGTGCTAAAGGAGAAGTGAATGAAGTTGGAGAACAAGGTTGTGAAATATACCTTCATTAGGTACAGTTATGGTGTGAAAGGATACAAGCTTTGGGATCTTGTTGCACATAAGGTAATATATAGTAGAAGTGTTATTTTTAGAGAAACTAAGCCTTTTTCTATTACATTGCAGCCAGAACAAAGTAAATAGGAAGATGTGATATAATTTCCTTCTACACCTAAGAAAGTTGAATCGAGGCCCATGGATAGACAAGAAGTTGAGGGGATCTCATCCAACTCAAAATCTTCAGAAGAGGAGTCCAGAAGAACCTCCAACTCAACTTGTTTATAGGTCTACAAGGCACAAGCAACCACCTTAAAGGTATTCACCTGATGAAATTGGATATGTATTTTTTATTTGAATATTGTAGACATGGAAAATATACCAGCACACTTGATCTCGATTACTACTCATTTCTTCCTCAATCATCTTCTTAACTTGTCATCACTTTTAATCCCTTAATTGAATAAATCATTATTTATCTGATGAAGTCATTCTCTCTTGTGATTTAATTAACCCTATGTCTCTATTTGATTAAATAATTCATTTTATTTAATTAAATCCCTAAATTCATCCCCTTAAATTAAATAACTTAATCTTTATTTGATTTAATCTAACATCATGCTCCTTAGTTAAATAAATCAATTCTTATTTAATTAAGTCTAAATCATTATTCCTCTCAACTTTTATTTAAATAAATCATAAAATGTGAATCAAATTTTTCACATCATCTAATTTCCTATTAAATTGATCAAATATTGATTAATTTAGTTCAAATCACTCCAATCCTCTAGATTTTGCAACTTGTACAATAAATCAATTTATTTTATTTATTAATTCATCAATTTCCATTCAAAAGACATCTTTTGTGGAATATTCTTTCAATTCAAAAATCCCTCCAAAAAGGGATGGGTACTTCCAACAAGGCATTTAAGGCCTCTTACATGTCCTTGGCCTTGAGCCAAGTGACATTAACTCCATTTCCCTTCCCTCTAAACATGTCACTTTCAGATTTCAAATTTGAATCTCATAGCATTTATCATGCTCATTGACAAAAAATGGGTTCATTCCTCCTCCAATCACATGTGGACAAGTGGCCTCTTCTCATTGGTTGGTATTTTGTCTCATATCATCCAAATCCTTCAATCTTCCATTATTCAAATCTATAAATAGAGGCCTCCTCTATTGAATTAATCATCCACAATCCAAGAAAGTCTATTATACTTCATTTCATCCACAACTTGAGTAAACTTACTATACTCAACTTCATCCTCAAGCACATCTATTTTTCATCCATTTCATCAAGATCTTAGCTAGGTTATGCAGATTTTTCATCATGGAGCTTGATTGAATCTTCATCAAAGTGGATCACTCATCAACATTGCAACAAAAGAGTTGGGAAATGGCCAATTTCTACACATAATTGGCACCAATTCCCCCATGGGATTGAGTGTTTACATGCTTAAATAGGATTTCAATTACTTTTTATGCTTTGTTCTTCATTTATTCCCATTTTGAGTATTGTAGATGAATTTCATGGGGAATCTTGATTCTCACATGCATATGAGCTTACTAATGTGTTTGTTTCTTGTATTTGTGCAGGTATAGGATTGGGGTTCACAAATACTAACATGGATGAATCTAGATCAGTAGAAGAGGCATTAGGTATGAATGGTGCAGAATCCTGGAAAATTGCTATGGATGAAGAAATGGCAGCTTTGAAAAAGAATGATACATTGGATCTTGTAACATTACATGAAGGATGAAAACTTGTTGGTTGCAAATGGGTGTTCAAAAAAAGATTGGTTCATATGGAAGTATTGAGAAATACAAAGAAAGGTTGATTACAAAAGGTTACTCTCAAGTTAAGGGTGTTGATTATGGTGAGATATTTTCTCCTGTTGAAAAAATGACATCCATTAGATTTTTGTTTTCTATTGCTACTGATTATGATTTAGAGGTTGAGAAAATGAAAGTGAAAATTGTTTTCCTTCATGGTGACTTGGAAGAGGATATTTATATGACACAACCAAAGAACTACATGGTGAAAGATAAAAGTAAATTGGTTTTCAAATTGAAGAAATATTTGTATGGTCTAAAATAGAGTCCTAGGATGTGGTACCAAAATTTTGATACATATGTGTTGAGTTTCAGATTTGAGTGTTCTAAATTAGATCATTGTGTTTATTATAAAATTCATGGTGATCATTTTATGTTTATTGCATTATATGTTGATTATATGTTATTTATTGGTAGAGGGAAAGGTATGATTTCATAACTAAAATCTCAACTTCTTGCTAAATTTGAAATAAAATATTTTGGTGTAGCTAAACACATTCTTGGGATGGAAATTAAAAGAGAGAGTAAATAGAAAGCTATGGCTTGGATAAAGTAAGTATGTTAACTCAACACCCCTCCTTGTCCCCAACTTGGCAGTTGTAAGCCCAAGGTAAGGCAGGGTTCGTCGTCGGGCTGGGTCGTGGGGATACCTCTGGGTTATCAAAAAAAAAAAAAAGTAAGTATGTTAACTCAATTTTATAGAGGTTTGATATGCAGGCTTGTAGACCATTGTGTGTTCATGTTTCAATTGGAACAAAGTTATCTATTTTAGATTGTCCAACATCTCCATCAGAGATGGAAGACATGAGAAAAGTGCCTTACTAGAGTGCATTTGGAAGTTTGATGTAAGCTACGGTTCGTATTAGACTAGACATTGCCCAAGCAGTGGGAATTATTTACAGATATATGTCCAATCCTTGTAGAGTTCATTGAGATGTAGTTAAAAGAGTCTTCAGATATTTACGCGATACCTCAAATTATTCCTTATGTTATCACAATAATATGACTGAAGATGAGATTTCCCTTGATATTCATGGTTATGTGGATTCAAACTGACGGGTGATATTGATAACAGAAAATCCACCAGTGCTTATGTGTTCACTTTATTTGGTGGTGCAATTAGTTGGATGAGTAAGTGGCAGGTTGTGGTTGATTTTTCCACTACTGAAGAAAAGTATATGGCAACTACTCATGCTTGTAAAGAATACATTTGTATTAAGAGACTGTGTTCAAATATTGGAATAAAACAAGGTGCAATGACAATTGATTACGACAATTAGAGTGTCATATATCTAGCCAAGAACCCATCATTTCATGCCAGGACCAAGCACATTGATGTACAATATCATTTTGTTAATGATATGGTCGAAGATGGTAGGGTGAAGCTAGTTAAAATAGAGAATTTGATGAATATTGTTGGTTATTTAACTAAGCTTGTGAACATAAAGAAGTTTAGATGGTGTTTAGAGACTATGGGCCTTTCGGCCCCTCACAATTAAGATATGATGATGGCACCCTTATGTTGTCCTTGCAAGGTGTGTGACAAGTGGGAGATTTGTTGAGAAAATTTGTGTCAACCTTGTAATTACATAAGGTATTGTTCATTTGACGAGAATGGGGGGGTGTGGGGGGACCCCCCCATGAGGGGTCTAGGGGGATCATCCCCCAGGATGGGGGTCTAGGGGGCAGGGTGCCCCTGGTGAGGGCTTGAGGGAAGTGCCTCTGAAAGCTAAATTTTATTTATATTTTATTATTGTAAATCTAGATCGTTCATCATTATGTCTCATATTTGACAATCGATATTTTATTAGCTTGACTTTCCCTAGAAGGCAACCCTATTTTATGAAGGAACTGTATTATAGTTGTGTATTGCAATGTATTCTGAGTGTTTGATAGCGGTCGTGTTGCCTTTGGATCTCTGAGTGGTGATACTCCTGTGAGAAGCTTTCTCTACAAGTATATTGTAATCTTTGTGATTTCTAAATAATATATTGGACAGCTTTTGGAGTGTGAGGTTTTTCTCCCGAAAGGGTTTTCCCCACGTAAATCATTGTGTTGTGGTATGCATGATATTTATGTCTAGTTTTGTTTAATTTTTTACAACCGTTAAAGATCTGTTAAAAAAATTGTATTATTCTCCTCTCAAGATTAGTGTACAAAGTTGTTCTGCTACCTTAGCTTCCTCACAATAAATATTTTGATCTATAGTTCGAAGAGCTGGTTGAAGTAATATTTTTCATTTCTAATTGAAAAATATCTCAGTTAGATTTCCATTTTAAATTCAATTATGTTCTATCATTTACCATTTTTCTCAGTTTGGATGAATGATGATATTTGACATTCAATCCAATTCATAAAAGGAAAAATTAGATTTAAATGCAGATCAATAAAGATATTCGAAAGCAAATTGAAGGATAATTGGAGGGGCACATCAATTGGAAATAATAATAAATTCATATTTTATTCCAAAAAGAGAAAAGACAAAGGAAGTTGAAGGAGTAGCTTTGGAAGTGGAAATGGAGACCACACCATAGGAAGAAAAAATAATAGTTTATGCAAGGAAGAATATGAGAAGAAAGCGTCATTTTGAAGGAATATAGGAAATGCAAAGCGGGTTATGTAGAGGAAAAAGGCCACGCCATACAAGTAAATTTTATGTGTAAATGCAAGAGAAAGATAAGAAACAAGAGAGGGGCATAGGATGGTTACTGGAGGAGGATGGTGTGAAAATTATATGGTAATTGTAGAAGAGAAATAAATTCAATAGGGGCACGTTTTATATAAGACAATTGAGAATTAAGTAAAATGCAGAATTCCATTTTTGAATGGAAAGAGAACAGAGGATATTGATAGTGCATAGGTATGGAGGATGCATCATAACCATAAAGAGGAATAGGTAGTGACACAAGGGTATGTAGAATTTAAATAATAAGAGGGATGAGTGGATGAAAAGAGATAAGATAAAGAAGTGGTCATATAGATTTTGAAGGGAATGAGATAGTGTAGAGGAGGGGTAGCCATGGAGGTGAGGTAATAAAATATGAAAGTAAAGAAATGGATGATGAGTCAAGTAAAGGAGAATGAGTCCAAGTGAATGTAGATTGAGATTAGGAAAACAACAAAGATTTTATATAACTAATTTAATTTGAACTATTATATTGTGAAATGTATTGTCTATGATTTTGAATAATCAATCAATTTTAATTTCTTCTAAATTTGAGTGTCATTTACTAGAATGTAGTATTTATGTTGTGATTCAATGAATTTAAATTGATGTTGAAAATTTGAATTGATTTAATTAACAAATGAAATTGTCAAAATAAATGGTGTTGGCTATGAAGATTGTTGAACTGTGAATTTGTGATTAATTTTGTTTGTGGCAGTGTAGAGGTTAAAATTCTCCTTTGAGTTAAAATTTGTAGATATAAATAAGTGTGCCATTGGAAGAGTGCAGAATGAAACTATTTGTTTCTTGTTTAGGATTGTTTTGATCTGGGTATGTCATGAATGGAGGGAGTTCTTTTCATTTGCATCACTTGCCTTTCGATTCAAAGGATCTTTGTTCTTAAACCCAAACTCATATTGGAATAAATTGGCATGATTCTAGGCAATGATTATATGGAAAGGAAAGGAATGACTAGGATTAACATAAGTGCAGTGACTCACTTTATGGAGAAGGTGCAAAGTGACTTACCTGATAGAGATTTGGTTTGGTCCCTAGTGTCATCCCACATTTATCCAAAGTACCTATTATGGTTATATGTAGATTTAGAGATGGTTGAATTCAAAACTAAAGGGGTTCAACCTCTTTATTGTCTATAAAGAACTAGAAGCCAAGTTTTACTATGGTGCAAAGAGAATGTATCATTATCTTTCTAATAGTTCTACGATTTTCTCTCAAGGGGTCAATTTCTTTGCTCCCAAGGATTCAGTTTCTTTGCTCTCAAGGCTCTAATCCTATACACCGTGGAGGAAGACAATCCCAATGAAATGTATGCAATAAATGGTGTCCTTAAAACCCTTATAAGGAAAAATAATCTATATCCTCTAGTGGTTCTTGGTAAGCCTCTTATTGAGGCTCTTACAACATCGACTTTATGTTCCAAGGTGATAGAGATGGTGAGTACACAATTGAAGGTTGGTGTCCATGGTGAAGGCAAAGATGGTAATGGTATTCCAATTTTAGTTGATGAACTTGGTGATTATGGCGATGGTGTTCTAATAAGCTTGGTCATGTAAAGTCCATTTTTATCGTTGTCTACATAGTTCATGATTGGTTCATAAATTTTACTCAATTTTAATATATAATTCTTTTTTGACAACCAATATAAATGTTGAGCCTTAAATCATTGTATATTTAGCATTATGTATTAAAATACTATGCATCATACATTCTTATTTTTTAATTGTTTCAATATAATAAAATAAGTGTGACACCTGCAACTATATTTATCAATTAAATATATATATATATATTAAAAAAAATACAATATAGATATATTTTTATTAGATTTCAATTAACATTTATAAATGTATCTTACACTAAATTGTAAAAATACTCTAAAACTCTAAAATTTAACGTTTATATGAAATAATGGAAAAAAACAAAACAAAAACATACAAATCCGTATTGGACCAAAAAATGACAAGATCCAAACAAATAATAAAAAGAAAGGTAGAAAGAATATGAAATAATCCATTCATAAAAACTATTGTTGATGGGGAGGTTTATAATAACATGATTATATAACAAACTAATGGCCATATTCCCATATAAAAGTCAAATTTAAATAATTGCATAAAAGTACTAGATGATTCCCATATCTTTGAATAGCCAACAAAAAGATTTTAGCATAAAAAATATCTTCCTATAATTATCGAAACAATTATGTTATATGTTGCTTCTAAAATTTTGGTTAAAAGTAAATTATTTTTAAAGTAATTTTTTCTTAGAGTTTTATAATATTTTGATTTTTTAAATAAATGTAAATTATTTTTAAATTTAAGTATGTTTTTTATATTTTTAATTTGAATTATTGTTATGTTCTAAGTTTGGTATTTTCATTCATTTAAAGATGTAAGAAATTAATGTAAATACTAGTTATAATAGTAAATCGGGTTTCTAGTCTTGTTGGGATATCATGAAAGGTTCGCCATTTAAATTTGTGAAATTCTCAACTTCTTAGAAAAACTTTTCAACTATCATATGTTGGTGTGCAATCATTTTTTGGATATCAAGAAGTTGCAATTCAATTTAGGTTATGCATTATTCATTAAGTTTAAAATAATTATTTTTCTAAAACACACATTTAAACAAAAAAAGCTTCACTTTCTCATTACTTTATATCACTAGATAAAAATATTTAAGAAATGTTTTTATACATGCTACCGCTGATTAATAGATAGGCTAATAAAAGCTAAAATATTATCATAAAGATATATAATTCTAAATTGGCTTGATTTGTTCATTTTTTCTTTTAATTTATTATTTTTACATCAGAACATGGTCCATTATTTATTCTAAGGGTAATTTGAGACTTTAGAGTAATGCATGTGCATTAAATAAGATATAAATTATAGTAAGAAAGAATTTGTTATTTTGTGTAGCATTTATAGGGGTCAAATGAACAATCATCAAATAAGGACAGAGTATACAATATAAATTAAATGAAGAAGAATAATAGGACTAACAAGAAAACAAGAATATTTTTTTAGATTAATAAAGAATTGTAGAGTCATCAATATGTGTAACTTGTATGTGCTATACTACTAGACCCTTATAAGAAATATGCAAATACTCTATTTACCTACAATTGATTTTGGCCACCAATATGTGAGTCATAAATGTGCTATACTACTAGATACCTAAGAGAAATATGTTGACTTTCTCTACTTACAATTGACTTTATTTAAGCTCTATCCAAAACCCAATTTACCAAATAGAATTTTTTGGACTTCATTGAATGACTAGAACTTCTCATTTATAGCACCCACAATTTGTGCAACCACATTGGATAGTAGTTTGTTTCCATAAATGTGCAATTAGAATAAAATGTTGCTTAGTGTTCAAAATGAGAATTTTAAGGATGAGTATTGCCTTAGTAACCTAAAATGGCTAGGAGATTCATTAGATGGATATGAAAAATGCATTATTGAATAACTTAATCTTCAAGAAGATATCAAAATGTTTGAACCCAAAAGTTGTTAACAAACCAAACAAAAATGCATGTATGTAAAGTGATAAATTCTTTGTAAGGTCTTAAACAAGATCCTGGAGCTTTTTATGCAAAGGTCACAAGACTTTTTCAATCCCTTGGATTTTCTGTGTGTTATTCCTAACAATGATTTATTAATTTAAAATTAAAATTGATCATATTAATATTATATATATGACTTACTTATTATAAGTAGTTACAACTCTTATCCATACTTGTATAAAGTTCAAGAATTTTAAATGTTCGATGTTTGTCTTATTAATCATTTATTAGGAATGTATATATTATATTATAGTATCTCAAGCAAGATATGCACATGTTTTACTTCAAAATGTTAACATGATGAATTGTAAGCTAATTATTATATCTATTAAGATAGAATTAAATTAAAAGGTCTAAAAAAGTCGCATGAAAAGACTAACCTTACCTTGTATAGACAATTAGTAGTAAATTTGATTTACCTAACTATATCTAGACTAGATATTACTTATACATTACATATTACATCTATATTTATGCAAGATCTTTATGTGGATCACTAAAAAATGGAAAAAAGACTAAATAAATATCAAAGGTATCAATTAATTATGGTATTATTACTCCTACACCAAGAATGTCAATTTATTTAGTTATAGTGATACTACATTAGTGTATTTGATGATAGAAAATCCACCTCAAGCTATGTTTTCAAATATGGTGTAGGTGTTATCACATGGAGTAGTAAAAATTACCTATTGTGTTTCTTTCATCTATAAAGGCTAAATACATAAGTGGAATGGAAGCAACAAAAGGAATCAATGTAGCTAAAAATATTTATTATATGAGCTTCACATGGGTGCTACTAAAAGTACCACCTTATTATGTGATAGCTAAATGTGCATTTCTTGTCAAAAATCATGATTAATGTAAACATAATTACATTAAAATTCATTCATAGTACATTTAAGAAAAAAAATCAACGATAAAATTAATATCCAGTTCTATAAAATAGTCATCAAATGGTAGATGTCTTCTATGTTATGTCTCTGGAGACTTAGGTTTAATATTAATAGCTACATTTACAAAATATTTGCATAGTGTTAAACTCTCTACATTTAGAACAATGTTAGGAATCAAGGATTTTCCACTAAAAGGAAGTGTGCATGACAATGATACCTCCTAGTGGTAAACTATTCTTTTATATACGAGATAAGAATTGGTGCTTATATAAGACCTGCAAACGTTACTAACAATAGACTTTATATTGTATGTAAAAAATATATGAATAGGAGGGGCTATTTTGAGGGTCACAGGCTCTAATAAGAAAATTTATGACTTATTTGTGAGCATGGGAAAATTGGGATTTAAATTGTGATAGTAAGTTTATCATGTAGTATAGAATATATGATCTACATCGTAGCATATATTTTATCCATC
Organism: Sequoiadendron giganteum; assembly: GCA_007115665.2. Lineage (NCBI taxonomy): Eukaryota > Viridiplantae > Streptophyta > Pinopsida > Cupressales > Cupressaceae > Sequoiadendron > Sequoiadendron giganteum. The sequence continues at coordinate 671,514,326 of CM021105.1, read as the reverse complement.
TTATGTTTATGTCAAAGAATTCTTGTGCTATTGAGGAATTTTATTTTATTTTTTAAATAAATTAATATAATACACCCCTTATAAACATTTAAGGGTAGTATTAGAGCATAATGTTTATTAGGGGTCTACACTTTATAAGTGGGCTTAAAATAATATTTTCTAGACTCTAAAAATAAGGTGTAGAACTTATAAATATAAAACCTACCTGGAAGGGGATTGGCTTCCAAACCCTTCTAGTCATGAAGGAACCAGTTCAAATCATGGGAATTTTTGTGGCCAAGAGCATATGGAAAGCTTGGGAGGTTGCTAAACCTTGGCTCCGTTGGGTCGGCTCTGGCTTCCGTGATGGGCTCTCTCTCAATCAACAGAATGTGTGGTGGTTGCCTCTCTTTGCCAATAACGGTCAACCTTTGGCCAAGTCTCTCTGGCTTAAAGCACTAATTCCATAAGAAAGGCATTCAAACCTTGTAGCAATTGTTTCACATACCCACAATGCGCATTATGCCTTGGGAGGACTTTTGGGCGCTTTACAGACTTCAAAACCAGGACTGTGATACTTTTGATGGTCTGGTGAATGTTATTCTTGTAGAATGTTTGTATAAGGTGGGAATTTGTGGGTCCAAGCCTTGGTGGAAGGATTGGAAGTGGTACCTAGACACCCCTTTCAGAAACTACAAGCCAAGGCTTGGCTATATGTGGCTTTCACCACATTTTCCTATGATTGATAGTCTTAAACAGAGATGGCTTATTCAATCCTCCACTCATGTCTATCGTAAAAGATACTCTGCCATTTGGTCTACAAGTGTTGAGCCGAAGCTCGCCCACTTTTCCTAGTGTATTCTTTTCCAAGGCTTTCCTATGGGGACTTGACTTACGCATTTAGGGGTTCAGGACCCTCGGTGACCTTTTTATAGGCAAGCTGAGTCTTTTAAGCATCTCTTCTAGTTCTGCACCAGAGCTCAGCAGTTTTGGATTTGGATCCATTATTTCTTTCGGCCTTTCATGTCGGAGCCCTTCTCCTAGCATATGGTTTTGTTGGGTGACTCGCCCAGACTTTCGACCAAGTATACCTAGCTTTGGCACACTTTCAAGGTGGAAATCCTCTTCAATATTTGAAAAGATAGAAAGACCTGCATTTTCACTCAAACTCAAATGGATAAAAATGTTTCTTTGTATTATAAAGCTATTATTTGCTCTAATTTTATTTTGCAGATTCAAGTTCAAGTGAACAAATTTGTGCTTGAGGTTTCTCACCTCCAAGTGCTCTTGGACAACTAGGGCAATGCCCCATGTACTATTGTTCATTTTACTGGCTCGCCCTCCTCTTCTCATAGTCGGTCGCCCTCTTGGGGCCAGCAGAGGAGTGGCTCTTCTCACCACCTCTCTTAGCCTCCTTCTCGGTGTGGCTCCTGCCCTCCTCGGTTCTCTCACACTCCTCCCCCTCAGGCTAGCCAGGGGTGGCCCTCTGGAGGTGTTGCGAGGAGTGGTGGTGGTGACTCTCGGTGGCCCTCTGATACCACTCCTAGTGGTGGCTCTGGTTGGCTTGGTTGTGGCTCTAGTTGGTTGAGATTTGATAAGACTTTTATGCGCTTAGTGCTTGCAATCTCTCCACAGCATGAGGAAGATAAAGATTAAAAAAAAGGAAAATGATGATGGTTGGGGTCATCCTCCTGACATCACTCCCGACGCCGCTGATGTATGGGGAAAGAAGACTGACAACAGAGATCCTCTTGGCTCTACTGGCAATTCTCTGGCCACTTGATGACCTTTTATTTTCTTGTTGTTATTATGAACTTCTGGGCTAGGCCCATGTAATTCTATTTTTTTAATTTTTTGGGCTCGGCCCATGTGACTCTCAGGGTGTGCCTTCTTACCACCAATCCTTTTTTTGTGAATATGTATCTTATCTTTTTAAATTAATATAGATATCTACCTATTCATCAAAAATAAATAAATAAAATTATAAAATAATTAATTAATATACATAAAAATACAAAATAATTATCTTTATATTAATTACATAATAATGTCTTATCAAAAGGCTTGATAAATTTTTGAATGAGTGTGACTTACCTTAAGGAATTCTTATTATGAGATAATGGGTAAAGAGAATTTAATATGGTGAATATTTATATATTCACTATGATTGCACAAGAGAATTTTAATGTGAGGTTATTACTTGACATATGAAGGAGGCAAGAATTGTAGAAACCCTTGTTTTTTTCTTAGTTCAATGATGTTTGTGGGAGGTTTTATCTCATGGTTTTTTCTACCATAAATCTTTGTGTTTCACTATAATGATGTAATTGACATTTGGTATGGGTGTTTTTAGATGATATATAGTATTTCATGGCATAAGGTTTGTAATAAGTAGTATTCGTCCATATTAACCTACCCTTCTACATGTAGTGTGTCAAGGGTGCACAAATGTTATTAAATTTCTAAATAATGTTTTGATAAAAACTCACCAACTCATGGAAACTTTTTATTTATACATTGCACATATTGATTTCAACCACTCAATAATCACATATAACTTCTTCAAATTCATATGTCAAGTCCTCACTAATATTTCACAAACCCCAATTATGTAAGCTCCTTCATGAATTATTTATTCAAGTTGATGTGTGTGTCCTCTCTCCTTAGTTGTGTCAACACTTCTAAGATTATCCTCCATCTTGTTGAACACTGAGATATGGTTGAGATAAATTATGCTAATTAATAGCTTTGAAATGTCATGAGTGTGCATGGGGCATTCATTAACCCAAATGGCATCACAATCCATTCATAAAAAGATTATATTTGTTCTAAATATTCTCTTTCATTCATCTTCTTCTTTAATCTAATCTAATGATATCCACTCTTAGAGATTTATCTTGGTGAAGTATCACTTTATTCTCAAGTAGTCAATAGGCCATCCATTTATGACAATAGGAACATGTAATTGATGGTGATATCATTGAGCACATAGGATTCTATGTACATCCTCCATTTTCTATCCCTTTTTGGTGAAAATATTATAAGAACTATGCTAGGACTCAGAATTTCCCTAATTAGAGATTATTCCAATAGTTCTTAGACCTACTTGTTTAAATTCACACTCATTTTAGATATTTTATTTACAATGTCATGTTCAATAAACTAGAACCAAACATTAGATCCATGTTGAAATGCACATGACAACTGAGAGGGGGGGTGAATCAGTTGTATCAAATTCTTTTCTTCTTAACTTAATCAATTCCAATTTATCTTCAATTTGAACATATTAAGTGTGAACATGAAATGCAAATAATAGAAACACAACACTAGACACACCAAATTTACGTGGAAAACCCAATGAGGGAAAAACCACGGTGAGGATTAACTCACAATATAGTAGTAACGCAATACCGAATACACAAGCTCACTGCTAGAGGGCTCACTGCCCAAATATAAAGGCTCGCTACCCAGATTAAGGGCTCACCGCCTTAGGACTCACTGTCTAGAAAAAGAGGCTCACTACCTACAGAAAAATAAAAAGAAATAGATAAAGATCCACCACTAGGAGTTCCACACACTTCACAAATTGATCAGAATATTATAGATACAATAAAGTATTGTTGCCACAATTCACTCTTCCACACTTTTTTTTTCACACTTGTTTGCTCACTCTTCTCTTTCTTGAATCAAATGATGGATGGATAATCAATTTGCTACAACTTGATTTACTTTTATACCATCTTCAACCTTAGAAACATTCACCAAGGTCGGCTATACAATTTCATTTACAAATTTAAACTAGGTCGGCTACTCAACATTCCCACGGTGGATAAGAATGTGAGAGGACTAAATTACATATTTAATTTAGGACCCAAACAACATCTCAGATCACGCACACACTTTATCAAATCGATGCAAAAGAATAATGTAACGTGTAAACACTAGGTCAGCCAAACCTAATGAAAACACTGATGATCTTTGAAGTACACACATCACCAACAAGATAATCATACATGGATTTCTCAACACACTTCACCAGTCATTTTACCATCTCTGAGAATAACTCAAATACATCTGCAACAACTTCAAAAAAATTCATTTGTAGAGAACACTTCACCAGTTCAACTGGGACAACCAACAAAAACATAGGAGCTCTAGAGCAGGTCTTCCAGAGCGCCAAACCACAAGAAAAAAATTTCAGATTACACAAACCATCAAAAAGAGTAATCTCTCATATCCGAAATATCTAAAACTAAATATCAGATTATTGTGGAGCCAAAACATTTCTCCCAGTCCACAACTAGATAACTCTGACAAACCAGTTCACACACCGATGAACATAACTTTTACTCTTCATCGAACTAGAAGCTAAAACTTGGATTATATGATCCATTTAAGCTCATGAACACACCTACAGATCCACATATGCATAGGATCAACATAGAAAAAATGTGGACCACATACCGGAGCACACTCAAAACACACTTCAACACAACTTTCATTATTTCTCAAAAAAATTCAAAAGCACTTGGCAAATACACAACTTACTCAACCTGTACAGTGTTGATATAAATGAAAACATTAATGACAACACCACCAAACACATCCATACTTGCAACAATCTCCCCCTTTTTCATTGATGGCAACACATGATGTGAAAAAACATCAAAGACAACATACATGATTCTTAGAAGCAACAACCTGCCAAGCATAAAATTTTCACATGATCTCTCTCCACCTTTGACATCAATGGAAAATGAAATTATTTCCATATAAATCTATGTTCACTCCCCCTAACGAGCACACCCACATCACATACTGCAACAATGCACTTCTCTACTCCCCCTGAGGAGTAGACCTCAATCATCAATTCAAAACAAAAGAGTTTGTGAATCCACTGGACTGATGTACCTCCATGTGCACTTAGTTCAAAGAAGGAGGGGTAGAAACCCCTAACTTCCCTCTGAGATACTCAAAAGTATCCCTCGGAAGGGCCTTAGTGAATATGTCTGCAACTTGTTCTTTGGTAGGTACATATTCAAGTCTGGCTTCATTCTTTAATACCTTCTCTCTCAAGAAGTGATACTTGAAAATGTACACATCCCAAAATGGTCACAGTTAATCAAGCCTGTTAATTAATTAAATATGATTTATTTAATTAATAATCTTCTAAATTCATCTACATATAAATAAATTTAATTGTTTATTTGTATCGTTCACTTTCTATAGTCTTCTAATTAATTAAATAAATAAGTTTATTTAATTATTATCATCTTCCTCTTAATTAATTAAATAGATTTCACAATTTATTTATATTAATTATCACAAGTTTAAATTTACAATTTAAATAATAATAATTCTTTCCACATAATTAAATATTCTAAAATATTTAATTGGAAGCTTTCTTCTCTCCATATAATTAAATATTCTAAAAATATTTAATTAGAAGCTTTCTTTCCTCCATAATTAAATATTCTAAAATATTTAATTAGAAACTTTCTTCTTTTCATATTTAATTAAGTATTTTACATATTTAAATAAAGCGCTTTTATCATCTCTCACACATAATTAAATATTATTTATTTAAATTGTGGAAGCTTCTAATTCTGTCACATGTAATTAAATAAATTTAATTATTTAATTATGGATTTTTCCTCAACTATCAACTAACTCTTCATAAATGAAGTGGACAAATGGCAACTTTCCTTCATTTTTGAATGGAAAAGGTTGTGTAGGAGGAAACATCTCCCATTTTTCTCTCAACCTTTCATCTTTTTCTCAACTTCTCAATCTCTCACCATTCATCTTGACAGGTTTGAACTCAACCGTTGATCTTTGCCAACTAGATTCTTACCTTCTAAAATCTATAAATACAACCCTCTTATGAGTTGAAAAGGATCCTAGATTTTGTGAATTTAGCATAATCATTATAGTTGCATTCAAATCAACATCTTAGCATAATCATTTTCAAGTTCATAGCATTTTAGTTCTTCAACTTCATAGCTTAAATCACATAGCAATAGACATGCATGCTGCATAAAATCTCATTCTCCTAAGTTGTCATTTCAACAAGCTGCTGCTTACACCAATTGAGAGCCAGTAACTTGTATCAAATCCTTGGAGATAGAAGACAATGGGACGCATTTGAAGGAGATGTTATTTAGAGTTTTCTTTGTCTTTTCTAATTAGTTTTCCTTTAATCTAATGTTTCATTGGTGTGTTAGTTTACTTTCTAGTTAGACCACTTATTCTAACAACACATTTTTGGTGCCCACCATGGGGCCTTGCCCCGTTTTTAATCTTTTTATTGCAATTTTTTCTGACAGGTGATAGACTGGAGCTTCGGTTTAGCACATACGAGTCTCGAATTAGCGCATTTGTAGTCTGTTTTAGCACATTTACTGACTATTTTAGCGCATCTTTGTTTGATATTTTAGCGCATTTGTTAGATCTTTTAGCACATTTTCAGGTTCTTTTAGCGCATACAAAAGTGTAACAGAACAAATCCTGATTCCGATGCCATCCACGAACATAGATTTTTCAATTCAGTTTTAAAGTTAAATGAAGCAATCCTAGGCTAGTCACATAAATCTGGAATTAACCAATCCTAGGATAGTCACCAAACATCATTTTTGCTTGGTTAAAATGAATCCAATGTTTGTCATGAAGCAAAATCTTCACTTAGCATATAAAATTTTCATTTGGATCTAAAATTAACCATTTGTTTGTTGTGATTGTTGGGTAATAGGTTTATGCTCTCCCCTTTATTGGGTGACCAAAATACCAGACTTACCTTTTTCATTTTATGCAATTCATGCTTTGTTACATCCTTTAGAAGGCCTATCGTAGTGGGAAATATTACTCACCCTACAGGAACGACCTAAGTGGGAAGAACCAAAGCCAGGTTTTCCAACCCACTCTAATCAAAAGTAAATTTTGGGGAAACCCATATTCAATGGAAGTGAACAAGATAACCATCCCCAAATCTTTGTTCTAAAGATTGGGAGGTCTCTTGAGGGAGTTTATCTATTGCCACGTTGAACTGATACCTTTACTACGAACCATACTGTAGAAATCCAATCATGTCAGTATCCAAACATCATTTAAATTACAGTGCAAAGGGACAGAAGAATCTACCCCCAAGACACTCACCATATAATTTCCACGGATTGTTTGCTAAGGGGATCGATAAATCTAACCTTGAGTACGCACCTGGAAAAACAAGAACATGGGCACCCTCTAGGGGGTGACACGGTTGTGCGAGTCGACACAATTTTAAGATGTGGGTTGTGGTTCCTATGATGACCTATTTGACAACTAAGAGTGAGTCTATTTGAAGTGCTTATTTTGTTCAATACCCGTGAAAATCTCAAGAACATACACTCTTTGTTTAGATTTTAGGATTTGCAAAACAACTATTTTCTACTGTATGTCGTGTTTTTCACATTTAAATAAGATAAAGATCATCCAAAAACATCAAACTGTCAAAACATGATGTCTTAGAACTGTAATTGGATAGTTTAGCACATCCCTGGTCTGTTTTGGCGCATCTGTGCTCTGTTTCGACGCATTTATGCTCTATTTTAGCACATTTGTGTTCTATTTCAGTGCATTCATGCTCTATTTTAGCACATATGTGCCTTGTTTTGGCACATTCATGCTCTGTTTTAGTGCATTTGTGCTCTATTTTAGTGCATACTTGCAACAGTTTAGCGCATAGGTTGGATATTTTAGCGCATCTGCTGAAAAATTTAGCATTATATTCCAAACCTAGGTAATTTTCTGACACCCAAGAATCTGCCATCTCAGTCTAGTCTTTTTCTATGCTCAGGGTTTGGAAGTCTGCAACTTTTTCCAAGAAGTCCCTAGAGAAGAAGATTAAGAAGCCAAAGAAATCTGTCAATTATAAAAAGTTATTGAAAAAGAGATTTTTTTATACCAAATTTGAAAGGTCTTGCTTGAACACAGAACCTTTATTCATCGATATCATGACTTTGTTAGAGGTTTCACTGATGATTATGTTGTAGAACCATTATACTCATGAGATTTCTTTCAAAGAAGAGCCCTTTTACAATGACATAATCATAGTTAGCGTATTTGTTCCTCTTAAATTCCCCAACCTACAATAGCGTACGCTACTCGTCCCAATCAATTTTTTTAATAGAGAGCTTAGGGGACATTAGGCATTTATCAAAATCCTTATTTTTACAAAGCTATGATCAAACCTCACAAAGTGCAAAATCATCTTTATTTTTTATCTTTGGTTTAATTCCCGCAAACAAGATCATCATCCTTTTAATCAAGGAATCACAAGCTAAAGATTAGAAATCTCATAAGTCATAGAATCTTCATTCTATTCCAACTTTGATACCCATCAAAATTGTGTTATTTCATTATTTTGATCAAAGTTAGTAGAAATTTGGCGAAAGCTTATGCCTGTTGTCACAAGATATCAAAAGCACATAGAAGGAGACGAAAGAGAAAGTACATTAAGAAAAATGGGTTATAATAGTGATAGGGAAGAAAATCCCTTTCATAATTTGAATACTGAGGAGATAACGGAAGAAAAGCTCCAAGAAGCAGAACAGCATCCCCAATTCCATACTCTCATGGAAAGAATTTTAGAACGAAACAAGGAAAGATATTTCCTTTCATTAGCTAATCAAGGAGCTAAGTTACCTACTAATTTCAACATGGAAGGGCTTAGAGAAAATCCTAAAGCCCCTCTTAATGATAATGATTTTAGTGCTCTTACTCAACAGATAAAAGCATTGCAAGGGCAAATAAAGGAAATCCAAGGGGGTACAACAAAGAAGTATGTTTTGGATGATATCTGTCCATATCCATTTGACAAGAGTCTTCAAATGATTCATTTTCCAAACCATTGTGAAATCCCTAAGTTTGATAGGTATAATGGGAAAACGGACCCCACTGAACATGTGAGGGATTTTCGAAATATGAGCTTAGAATTTTCTCTTGAAGATACCTACTTAATGTGATTGTTTCCATGAAATCTCAATGGATAGTCCATGGAGTGGATTTCCAAGATCACTCCCCCCATCAGAACATTTGAGGATTTAATAAATAAATTCATATCGCAATAATCCTACAATATCCAACACCAGATAACCATGCTTGATTTGTGTAAAGTGAAAAAAAAGTTTGGGGAATCTTTCACCATATTTTTACAAAGCTAGAGAAGGGTGTTTTCCAGATACTCTCATCCTGTTCCTGAAATGGAAAAGATGGATATCTTTATCAGTAGTTTGAATCAAGAGATGAGTTATAGGCTAAACCTTCACTATCCCCAATCATTTGAAAAATTGATCGATACTATTGAAAGTGCCTTGGTCAAACTTGGAGTTTTGAAACTCAATAAAGAAGGTTCAAATTCATACAACAACAACAACAACAATACTAATAGTAACAACAATGACAAGTCACGATTTTGGACTCGAAATAAAAATGTTGTGAACGATGGGGTAGTAGATGCGAACAACATGAATATAAATCCTACTATTCTCAATATATCAAGGGTTCCACATAGAAATAATGCTAGAAATTCTAGTACCCAAGGCAATAATTCCAATCAAGAAAATGTGACCAATAATCGTGGGAATAATCTTGGCAATAATCAAAATTCAAATACGCCCAGATCTCAATTTTTCTCAAATCGATGGAGTTTTACTCCCTTGGGCCAATCTTTGGAATCCATTCTTAAAGAAATATTGAATAAAAATGTTATCACATTACCGCCACAAAGAGATTATGAGCCTCGATTTAAACCACCATCATGGGATGACTCACACTTTTATGAATATCATAGGTGTAAAGGTCATAAGACAAATAATTTCCAAGGGTTAAGGAATCTTGTTCAAGATTTGATTAATAACCGTACCATCACGATTGAGGGACATAATGCCAATGATGACCATCAAGAATTCAAGGATCCTCTCCCCAATTATCAAAAAGGGGAATCTTCAAGTGACAAAGGCAAGAATGTTAATCATGTCTACAACGCCATTATCAATCATATTTATACGGACGATCAGCAAATAAATGCTATCATAATCAAAGGTAAGAAAGAATATCGAGAGGTCAATGCTATGACAAGGGGACAAACCAAAATCATTGTAAAAGTAAGTTCATTCAAGGCAGCGATTCCCCCTCCAAGTCAATACAATTTGGTCAATCAACTATGAAAAACATTGGCCCGAATTTCTATCTTGGAGCTCTTAAAATTATCACTCGCACATAAGGACATTCTAGAAAGAGCACTTGTCGACACAACTATGTCTCTTGATCTGGATATCAATAAATTTCAAGCCATGGTCAGACACTTTTCCTCATCCACATGTTTATCCTTTACTGATAAGGATGACTCATCCATGACCCATCTGCATAATTCATCACTTTACCTAGAGGTCATGGTTCAAAAAGCCCGAATTAGACGTGTCCTAATAGATGGGGGAGCCGGATTAAACATTTGTACTTTGAAATTGGTCCTTGCTTTGGGATACTTAGCAGAATCTATAGATCCAAGAATAAATATTACAATCAAGGTATACAAGGATGAAGAAAGGGCTTCCAAAGGCCTCATCATGTTACCAATCAGAGTGGGACCTCTTGTTAGGTTCTAGATCGGGATCTATCTTATAACATACTCTTGGGTCGCCCATGGATCCATGAGATGCAAGCAGTGTCATCCACTTACCATCAATGCTTGAAGTTCCCATATGATGGACAAGAAGTAACAATACCAGCTGATCACATTAGCAGCCAAACTTGTTCTAATCTAAGAGCAACTCAGGACACATTGGTCCCACATAACAAAGAGGCTTTGGCCATTTCTACCTCCAAATACAATGAACAAGAAAGGGAAATGATAAGTAATTTTGCCACCAAGCTAAAATTGAAAGATAATGGGGTGGGATAATATTCCTTATGTCTCTCTAATCTACCCATATCTCCAAGATCCCATGGTCAACCATCAACATCCATACAATAGGCTACAACAGCTTTAGCCTCAGCATTAGTTCCCATCACCAAGTTTGATGGAATAGTTATCAAAGAAAATGAAATAGAAGATAGAGCTATCCTTGATTGGCTCTATAAGGATGAAGAAGAATCAGTACAACATGTCAAGCTACCCACAGAGCAATATGGAAAAGGATATGCAATAATGCAACAAATGGGTTATGAAGGAAATGGCCCTATCGACAAAAGAAAGGAGGGTATTGTTGAACCTATCCGACTAATGAAAATGCACGCAAAGGATAAAACTAGGTTAGGATATGGTGAGGATACAAAGGAAGAAGTAGCACAAAGATCATCCAATGAGGAGTTAGATCAAACAATTCTTAGAATTCAAGAAGACAATTCTGACACTAACTCTAATAAATATGAGTGGGACGACATCTTTGATGATAAAGAGGTGGATGTCATACAAACATTCACACCTACATTCATACAAGGGGAAATCTCAAGGCCTCCGCTTGATTACATTCTACAAAGCGATCATGACTCAAGCAAGGATGATTCGATTCAAAGCGAGACAGATCATCAACAGGAGGATACCATCATAGACATTTCCCATAATGAGGGTGATGATAGTATCATGACTTTAACGGCCAGCGACCTTACCCAACCTGATGATCCATTTCCCTTAGTCAATCCCGAACTCATTGATTGGGAACAAATTTCACCAATTGATATCCCAACTTTTCCAAATGACAAAACCATCATAAAATTTATTTATTCATCCCAACCGGAAACAAGTTCCACCAGCGAATCATAGGATCAAACTCTCTGACAGGAGAGTGCCAAGTTTCTCAACTATGAAATCAATAACATAAAAGAAAGATCTAATGGTGAAAACATAACAAAGGAAATATTAGATCATGAAAAGAGAAAAATAAAAAGTGTATCTAACGGTGAAAACCTTTCAAAGGCACTAGAAGATGGGAAACTTGACACTCTCTCAGAGCATTATCAGGAAAGGTCTTATGTTCTAATAGAACCAACAACGGCAATCAATTTAGGTACTGTGGAGCAACCCAAATTCTTGTAATTGGCTGCATCATTAATAGAAGAGGAAATCCCAGTGTTCACAAAATTTCTCAAGAACAAACAAATCAATTTTGCATGGTCCTACGTAGATATGTCTGGATTGGATCCAGATCTCATCATGCCGAGGGCAAAACTTGTGAAGCAAAAACTCAGAAAAATGCATGCACATGTTGCATTATTGGTTAAGGAGGAGTTAAAGAAGATTTTAGATGTCAGATTCATTCAGTCTATCTACTATGTGGAATGGATCTCCAATATCATACCTGTATCAAAGCTAGATGAAAGAATCATAATTTGTACAGATTTTAGGGATTTAAATAAGGCATGCCCTAAGGATGATTTCCCTCTACCAAATATAGATATGATTGTAGATTTGATTGCTAGTCATGCTATGTATTCACTAATGGATGGATTTTTGGGATACAACCAGATAAAGATTGTGCCTAAAGATCAGGATAAAACAGTGTTCACATGTCCTTAGGGTACATATTGCTGAAATGCAATGTCGTTTGAACTCAAGAATGCAGGAGCTACTTATCAATGAGAAATGAATACCATTTTTCATGAAATGATGCACACATTCATGGAGGATTATTTCGATGATATTTTAGCCAAATCACACACAAGAGAACATTTAGATATCTTATCTAAAAAAATTAACATGATGGAAAAATTCAAAGTGAGACTTAATCCAAAGAAATGTGTCTTTGGGGTAAAATCTGGAAAACTTCTAGGGTATATTGTGTCAAAAAAGGGAATTGAAGTGGATCCAACAAAGGTACAAGAAATTATCAATATTCCACCACCAAGGAACATCAGTCAATTATGCTCATTACAGGGATGGTTGCAATCCATCAGGAGATTCATTGTACAACTGGCAGATAACATTCTACCATTTACTCATCTCTTACATAAGAATGTTCCATTTAAATGGGAAGACAAATGTGAAGCAAAATTTGATCAAGTAAATCATTATCTAATGAGTCCACCAGTATTGATTCCACCAATGCAAGGTGAACCGCTCATATTGTATAATTCTGCCACGACAGTGTCCTTGGAAGCATTATTGGCACAGGAAAAAAACTCAAGAAAGGAGTGAGAAATATATTACATCAGTCAAACTTTGACAAGCCATGAACTAAATTATACCTTCATTGAAAAATCTTGCTTAGCAATAGTGTTCACTTCTCAAAATTTGTGACACTACATGCTAGCTCATACAATAAAGCTTGTGGCTAAGATTGATCCACTCAAATATCTTCTAAGTAAGGCAACCTTAACTGGCAGGTTGGCTAAATGGATCATGATCCTGAGTGAGTTTGACATTCATTATCTGGATCGAAAAGCTATAAAGGGACAGGTAATCGCAGATCAGTTAGCACAAGCACCAATACCATCAGAACATCCAATACACATTGATTTTCCTGATGCCGATGTATTCACGACAACTATTAAGCAATCATGGGCACTCTATTTTGATGGTTCCTACACTCAACATGGCTCAGGGGCAGGGATTCTTTTCATTTCACCTCAAGGAATACAACTCCAAAATCTTATCGGATAATTTTTCCTACAAATAACATAGCTAAATATGAGGTGTTGTTAATTGGAATGAGAATTGCAGTAGACTGGAAAATCACAAAACTACAAGTTTTTGGTGATTCGCAACTTGTCATAAATCAAATCAATGATGAATATAAAACTAAGGATGAAAATTTAATGCATTATAAAAGGACGGTGGATGATTTCAAGAAATACTTTGTTGATATCAAGTTCATGCAAATTCCACGTACTGATAATAAAGTTGTGGACGCCATGGCTACAATCGCGTCACTACTCCAGTTGTCAGAGAATCAAGCACAGTATGACTTCCTGGTGGAACAATTGTTTTCTCCCGCCTATGACAATCCAGAAACCCAAATCATTTGCCACTTAACCAGTTCCCCTAACAACTGTTACTAGTAAACGGATCTCCTCATTCATTTTGAACTATATCATATGTCAGTATGGCATTCCCAACTCCATTATTACAGATAATGGAAGACCTTTTAAAAATCAGGATGTTGATGAACATTGTGAAAGATTTCACATGCAACACAGGTTCTCCACACCTTATTATCCACAGGGAAATGGTCAAGAAAAAGCGTCAAACAAAAGAATTCTGAATATTTTGAAGAAAACAGTGAACGACGTCGATCGTGATTGGCATGTGCAATTAAATCCAACATTATGGGCATACATAACAAGTATTCGCACACCAAAAGGTGCTACCCCATATGCTTTGGTCTATGGAGCAGAAGCTATTCTACCACTAGAAGTCGAGTTTCTCTCACTTCAAGTATCACTAAAGGGGCTAATAAATGATGAAGATTATAGAGTATCAAGGTTGCAAGAGCTGGAATTGCTTGATGAACGACATCAAACTGCAATTAATCATTTAAAGGGATATCAACAAGTTATTTCCCGCAACTACAATCACAGAGTCAAACCATGATCTTTTCAAGTGGGTGACTTGGTTCTCAAAGAAAACCCTCATAATCAGCAAGATCGAGAAAAGAAAGGCAAGTTCGAGCCTAATTGCTTGGGCCTGTTCGTTATCATTGCAACATATGGATCGGGGGCATATCAATTGTCAATATCAGAAGGGGACCTGTTTGAAGACCCGACCAACAACATTCATCAAAGAATTTTTATGCCTAAAAATATCAAAAACATTATAAAAAGTCCTGAAAAATATCAAAAACAATATAAAAAGTCTTGGAAAAAGTGAAAAAATACAAAAAAAATCAAAAAAGAAAAAAAATTCATAAAATCAGGAAAAAGTGCAATAAAAACAAATCATGAAAACTTGGAAAACATGCATTGTTTTTGTTTTGGCTCTCTCATATATTAGGATATATTATGCATATCCATCTTTCATCAGCATCACATACATGCCTATCCATCACATCTGCATCATGCATCCAAACATTTCTTTGAAATGACAAGGACTTCATCATGGCTTGATGATTAAGGTTATCCTTAATAGTAGAGGTGTCTAATCAAAAGTCAGAGTGCAAGGTCATTGGGGGAAATTCGCTTCTTGGATCTTTCTGGTAGACAAACAACAACATGCGTCAAGCATTGGAATATCAAAAACAACAAAATTATCCATTCAAAGTTGGGTCTAAAATGACTATTTGACAAAAAACTTAAACAAATTGGATGATCTTAATCTGAATAAAATGAATGACAAACTTAAAGCATAAGTTGAATTGTTGTTTTGACATTTGATGAAATCATATCTTTGGAGTAGTTCAATGATGTATTGAACTAGAATCACAAGGAAGGAGAATGATTTTTCTTTGCTTGTTGTCTGTAAGCTAATCACTAGTATTGTGCAAAATTTTTGTGGGACATGATCTACAACGTATCATTGATGACATTTCAAAATTTGCATAGGAAAATGGTTAACTTTTGTCTATTTCTACAAACAATACTCAAGTCATCTTGGTTCAATTATACCTCGATGCTTGTATTAACTTGCTACATCAAACATCATGAAAGTAGTACTCAGGTCATCATTGGTGCTAATATCCCCTTTGATGCTTGTACTAACTTTCAACATATCAAAAGGCTCAATGATGAAAATTACGCACAACATTAGCTCATGGAATGATAAACAAGAGAATGGTTCATTATTACATTCTAGGATTGCATGATTCATTTAGATTTGCATTTGGGGGATGTCTAAGTAGATTTTTGGAGGTTGGAAAACTTTTCATATATCTTTTAAGACAACAATTGAGTACACTTGGATATTTATTGCATCTCATTACATTATCATTTATTGCATCTCATTTCATCATGACTATTCATTTTAGGTTATCATTATCATTTCATTTGCGTATTTCCATTCTCACATCAATTTATTTCATTCTCATTATTATCATTATCTTCATTATTAGGTCGCATTTAGTTCATCATGATCATTTTTAACTTATATCATATCATTTTCATATCATGTACATATCATTCATTAGTGCATATCATTTCATTAATTATTCATCTCATTTATATCATTTCACAGCATTTTCATTATCATTCGTTTCACATCATTTGCATAAACATACATTGATAAAAGAAGGATGCATCCATTTCATTCATTACATATATCATATAGGAAAATCATTCATATGGCATCATATCATCATGTTAGAAATCATTTTCATCATATTACATAATATCGTCATTGCATCATCATCATAAGAATCATACATTGCATAAAATAAAAACATCATCATTTGCATATAATCATCATCATAGCAATCATCAACCACCAAAGCATATAGAAATAAAATACATGCATGAATCCATAACACATACATATCAAATCACCATTGCATATCATAAATCTCATCAAAACAAATGTTCAGGTGTACAAGGATATCAAATGTTTAAACAAGATATATAAAATACAATGACAGGATGCATCAATCACTCATCACTGAGGGGCATTCGGGCGTGGAACATGGCTACTACTGTCTCTTGAGGTTGTAGGTCTCACTGGATCTCTACTGCCAGAAGCCTCGATCTCTCATCTAACTGGTTGTCCCACACTCCTAGTGGCACTCCTGGTATGACTACGTGAGTGAGTCCGTGACCGAGTACCTGATTGTGTGTAGGAAATCCTTCGCTCGGGCGACACTGCCTCAAAGTATCTCATCCTGTAGTACTCATCCTATCGAGCAGTCTCCAGTCCCTCTGCCACAACCTCTCCAATGGAGGTACTCACAACGTACCTAAGGAGTCTCTTTGCTACTCCCTTTGCTTGAATACATCACTCTTTGAAACTATCTCGCTCTGCTGTGAGCTAAGTTACCTATGGGTCAGGAGGTGGTGGTTGTGCAATCTATGCCTGTAGCTGGCTGATGGTGACATGTGCATGTGCTAGCTAACTCTAAAAATTTTGAACCTCTATTTGCAAGTTGTCTACCTATCCCTAAGAAGGAGCCTTGATCGTAATATGTGGACCCGAAGTACTCGGCTGGTCCACCATTCTAGATGTCTAAGGCCTCATCCTGAAAGGAATATCAAAGAATAATCTTTGTCCACCCCCACCACCTCCGTCATCCCCATCATCATCATTGTCATCGAAGTTTTTTGACTCATCATCCTCATCATCCTCATCATCCACCTCCATCGCCATGCCACCTATATCCTCTGCCTGTGGTTGCTCGGCCTTTGCCTGTGCCTATGCCTAACCCTGTGGCTGTCGTCATGCCCATCAAAAAACTAGTCCACCTAACAGTGGGGCAGGCTCATCTGGATTGGTCTACCTCAGAAATGGATGTGCATAGAAGTAGGTGACATAGTCATCCATCATATGGGCATCTATCACCTCAGGATGTATCGCCCAAAACTCTGGCTGCAAATCCATATACTCATCCTTGGCCGCCTCAAAAGTAATAAATGGCCCCCACTCGGCAACATCCTCGCAATGCCTAGCATAGTGTGCCACACCCTATGGAATCATCTTCACTCAACTATACTACCTCAATACTCTTAAGACCAAAAACCGCTCAATAATAAAAGAGGTACGACCAATCATATATCTGGCTATCTCGCAGTAAGGAAGCTCTATGTCATCCTCATCCCATGCCTTGCCGTCAAGATACGATCTCTAGATGACGGTATCCATGTCATCCAATACCCTCCACTAGTACTCTAACTTACCTAACATCGGCTGGACAAAGGGGACCTATGTAAGCATATACATATGGATAGCCCAGTGGGTGATCTCTCCAAACAATGGGGCGAGTGATAGAAAAGTGCTCCCATGCCCAAATCTATAGAAGAGTAATTCTAGCTGAGATACTCTTCCCATCCATGTACACCACCTGATGAAGATCATGGTACAGATGGGAAAGCATGCATGATCCCCATGCATATCTAGTCTAAAGGAGGAACATGTCCTCCAGAATCCGACCCCAGCCTACTGATAGTCCCTTTGACCTGCGATCAAGACAAAGGAATCCACCAATGAAACCTGCTAGAACTAATGGCAGAGGGGCATATCTCAGTACCATAACCCTCCATGAAATCTCATACCCGCCTGCATGAGGATCCTGAAAAACTCTCTACAAGGCATTTGTCCCCCCAATCTCCTTGTGATCATAGATCACAAGCTCACCAACTACTGGGATGCCCAGAATCCTGTAGACATCCTCAGGTGTCACTGTAATCTCTCTCGTCAGCAAGCGAAAGGTATTATGCTCAATGTGTCATCTCTCAGCTAGTGTGGTCAACAGTGCCCTGTTGACCCTATATTGTGGGATCCTAAGCAGAGAACCCAACCCACATCTCACAATCACCCCTATCTTTGGTTAAGATAGGCTGGGTATCATATCCCATGTATGGGAAAATCGCTCTTTGATGTGAAGGATATTAAAATTTTCCTATAACATCAGGCACATCAAAATCACATCAATCAGCAAGGAATCAAGAGAAAGCATCAAGAAAATCATGTTAAATCAGCTAAATCAAATCTATCTTTACTATTTGTCTTTCAAGCAGGAAAACAAATTTATCAAATCATTTACTATTTGTTCTTCAATCAAGAAGGAAAATTTATCATTTTCTACTATTTTTTTTTCATTCAAACATGGAAACAAATTTAATAGCCAATTGGCTCAACATCACATCAATACTATTTGTCTTTCAACTAGGAAAGAAAACTTATCAACATCACTACTATTTGTCTTTCAAGCGGAAAAGCAAATTTATCAAAATTCTTACTATTTGTTCTTCAAGCACGAAGACAAATTTATCAAATCAGACTAATCTATCCTCGATGTTATTCAAAAGCATAAAATTAGTTGGCTAATCTAACAAAAATCATCAAGCAAATATCAAATTCATTTCAAAAATTCAAAATCAGCAAAATTTTATGGATGCGCTAAAACAGTTCATCAATGCGCTAAATCATCAATGCGCTACTTTATCCATGGATGCGCTAAAACAGAGGTTAAATGCGCTATTTCATCAAAGCGCTAATCTATCAAGTCTATGTGCTACTTTGTTTCACCTATGTTTTATTCTAGCCTATGCGCTATTTGAACAATGTATGCACTATTCTATCAGGTCCTATGCACCATTCTGGTAGATGCACTAATCTATTTGTTTATGCGCTAATTTAAGAACCTATACGCTAAAACAAAAAAAAATTGCGCAGGGATGGATGCGCTAAACTACCTAATATATGCGCTAAACCATCTCTCGCATGCGCTAAAGTAAAAAACTATGTGCTAAAGCAGAGCTTCGAAAATCATAAAAATCAAAAAAATAAAAAAAAAAGCGATTTAGATTCACAAAGGAGGATCAAATCAACTTACCGGAGGTCCATACGCAATTGGTCTCTGATGACGATGGGCCTGCTCAAATCGGTGGCACTCGTAATGGATCAACATCTTGAAAATTCTTCTCAAAGCTCTGAAAACTAGAAAAGGCTACTATTTAAATGACAATGACTTTTCACCTTTTCCACCTTTTAAGGGGGTAAAAAAGAGGTTATTTTTTACTTTTACTATGTGAAGGGTTATTTCTGAGAGCTAAATCGATAATTTCTCTCCAAAAATCATCTCAATTCTTTCAAATCATCATCATCCTCATTCCAATCACACGATTTATCTCTCGAGGGGCATATAGCATCAATCAATTTTCAAAGTTAGGGGCAAAATTCTTTGAAGCAATGCATAAAACACATCACTTCAAAGAGGGGCAAAATGTACACATCCAAAAATGGTCACAGTTAATCAAGTCTGTTAATTAAATAAATATGATTTATTTAATTAATAATCTTCTAAATTCATCTACATATAAAAAAATTTAATTGTTTATTTGTATTGTTCACTTTCTATATTCTTCTAATTAATTAAATAAATAAGTTTATTTAATTATTATCATCTTCCTCTTAGTTAATTAAATAGATTTCACAATTTATTTATATTAATTATCACAAGTTTAAATTTACAATTTAAATAATAATTCTTCTCTCCACACAATTAAATATTCTAAAATATTTAATTGGAAGCTTTCTTCTCTCCATATAATTAAATATTCTAAAAATATTTAATTAGAAGCTTTCTTTCCTCCATAATTAAATATTCTAAAATATTTAATTAGAGACTTTCTTCTTTTCATATTTAATTAAGTGTTTTACATATTTAATTAAAGCACTTTTATCATCTCTCACACATAATTAAATATTATTTATTTAAATTGTGGAAGCTTCTAATTCTTTGTCACATGTAATTAAATAAATTTATTTATTTAATTATGGATTTTTCCTCAACTATCAACTAACTCTTCATAAATGAAGTGCACAAATGGCAACTTTCCTTCATTTTTGAATGGAAAAGGTTGTGTAGGAGGAAACATCTCTCATTTTTCTCTCAACCTTCCATCTTTTTCTCAACTTCTCAATCTCTCACCATTCATCTTGACAGGTTTGAACTCAACCATTGATCTTTGCCAAGTAGATTCTTGCCTCCAAAAATCTATAAATACAACCCTCTTGTGAGTTGAAAAGGATCCTAGCTTTTGTGAATTTAGCATAATCATTATAGTTGCATTCAAATCAGCATTTTAGCATAATCATTTTCAAGTTAATAGAATTTTAGTTATTCAACTTCATAGCTTAAATCACATAGCAATAGACATGCATGCTGCATAAAATCTCGTTCTCCTAAGTTGTCATTTCAACAAGTTGTTGCTTACACCAACTGAGAACCAGTAACTTGTATCAAATCCTTGGAGATAGAGGACAATGGGATGCATTTTAAGGAGTTGTTGTTATTTAGATTTTTCTTTGTCTTTTCTAATTAGTTTTCCTTTAATCTAATGTTTCATTGGTGTGTTAGTTTACTTTCTAGTTAGACCACTTATTCTAACAACACAGATAGATATATGCTTTGTTCTAGAATGCATCACAGGATTCTTTGAAATGTTTATAGAACTTGTATTATCACAATAGATAGAACTACGTTCATAACTTACCACACCTATGTCTATCAAATTTTGCTTCATCCAAATTACTTGTGTACAGCAGTATGTTTCTGCAATATATTTTGCTTCTACAGTGGATAATTAAACTGAATCTTGTTTCTTGCTTAACCATTAAACTAATATTCCTCCAAGAAAGAATTCTCCTCCACTTGCACTCTTCCAGTCATCTATACATCCAGCCCAATCAACATCAGTGTAGGCATTCAAAGTGAAATCATTGTGCTTTGGATACCATAACCCATAGTCTAGAATTCCTTTAAGATATTTCAATATCCTCTTCACAGTTGTAACATGTGCTTCTTTCGGTTTTGCTTGAAATCTTGCAATTAAACATACTGCATGCATAATATCCGGTCTAGTAGCAGTAAGATACAAAAGTGCACCAATCATGGATTTGTACATGCTTTGATCAACTTTAGCAGATTCATCATCCTTACTCAGCTTACATCCAATTACCATAGGGGTAGAAACTGGTTTAGAGTCATCCATTCTAAACTTCTTTAACAATTCTTTAACATACTTAGATTTTGAAATGAATATCCCTTTTTCAGTTTGATTAACTTGAAGTCCAAGGAAGAAATTCAGTTCACCAATAATAGAAATTTCAAATTATTTTTGCATCTCTTCAGAAAAATTCTTACGCATACCTTCATTTCCACCCAAAATGATGTCATCAACATATACCACAACTATCATTATCTTGTCTTTCTCAACCTTGAATTAAAGATTGTTGTCTATGGACCCTTTGTTGAATCCCTACTTAGTCAAGTATCTATCCAATCTAGCATACCAAGCTCTGGGAGCTTGCTTCAGTCCATATAATGCTTTCTTTAACTTACAAACCATGTCTGGTTTGTCTGACAGTGAAAAAACTTATGGTCGCTCCATATATACTTCTTCCAGTTCTCCATTCAGAAATGCAGAATTGGCATCCATCTGATATACTTTGAAGTCTTTATGAGCTGAAAATTCCAAGAACATCTGAATGGCCTCGATTCTTGCTACAGGTACAAAAGTTTCTTCAAAATCTATGCCCACAACCTGTGAATATCCTTTACATAAAATTCTTGCTTTATTCCTTACCACTTCACCATCTTCATTCAATTTGTTTCTGAATACCCATTTCGAACCAATTACATTCTTGTTTGTAGGTCTAGGGACTAATTCCCATGTCTCATTCTTTTCTATATGTTGTAGTTCTTTTTTCATTGCTCTCATCCAGCTTTCATTATTACATGCTTCATTCACAGTCTTCGGTTCAAAATTAGAAAGTGAACACAAGTTTATCTCAACCACTTTGCTTCTTGTCTTCACTCCTTCACTTTTGTCTCCAATTATCTGTTCCTCCAAGTGATTTCTCTGATCATATTTAGGATTCTTAGGTGCAGGTTCCAAAGTCTCTTCTTCTTCACTTTTTTCTTTCTCTTCTTTTTCTTCTTCTTGTATTTGCACATATATTGGTTCATCGGGTTCAACTTCAATTATCTCCACTGGTCTATACATAGCTTCATCAACCTTCACATTAGCACTTTCAATGGATTTTCTCAGTATTTTATTAAAGCATTTGTAAGCCTTGTTGTTATTAGAATATCTAAGGAAAATTCCTTCATCACATCTAGCATCAAACTTTCTAAGATTTTCTTCATCTCTGCTAATGTAACATCTACTACCAAATACCTTAAAGTATTTCACAGTAGGAGTCTTAAAAGCCCATAACTCATAAGGAGTCTTAGTGTTGTTACCTCTGATTTGAACTCTGTTAAGAATGTAAACAACAGTGTGAATAGCTTCTATCCAATACTCATCAGGAAAATTTGATTCTTTCATCATGGTTCTAGCATCCTCTTGCACAGTCTAGTTCTTTCTCTACAACTCCATTTTGTTGTGGGGTTCTAGGAGCAGAATAATTTGTTTTTATGCCATGCTCTTCATAGAATGCATTGAACTCACCAAATGTAAACTCTTAACCTCTATCAGATCTCAAGAATTTAATTGTCAGGTTTGCCTCATTTTCTACTCTTGCCTTAAACACCTTGAATCTATCAAGAGCTCGAGCCTTTTCTCTAAGAAATGTAACCCATGTCATCCTAGAGTAATCGTCAATTAAAATCATAAAGTACCTATCACCATTCAGGCTTCTTTTTTTTGTAGGACCAAAGAGGTTTGTATGGATTAATTCTATCATTCTGGTAGAAGATTGATCTTTTCCTTTAAAACTGGTTCTTGTTTGTTTTCCCATCTGAAAACTTCTATAGATTGAATTTGAAGGCTTTGTGATTCTAGGAAGATATCTCACAACTTTTCTAGAACTGATCCTAACCATATTATCAAAATTCACATGTCCCATTCTCTGGTGCTGGAGCCAACTCTCACTGATCTAAGAAACAAAACACTAACCATCACCACCTTTAAGTTGATAGATGTTTCCATGAGTTCTTCTTCTAGCTGCAACCACAGTTCTGGATCCTTTTTTGATATCACAAGTGTTATCCTGAAACACAAGCTTAAAACCTTTGTTGCGCATTTGTCCAACACTTAAGAGATTATTCATTAAACCCTTGACATAATAAACATCATCAGTATTGTGTTTTCCATCAAAACTAATTGTTCCTTTACCAACAATCTTAGCACCATAATCATCTCCAAACATGACTATACTTCCATCATTCTTCTCAAGTTTAGTAAACTTACTCTTATCTCCAGTCATATGATTTGAACATCCATTGTCAATTACCCAAAAGTCTTCATCCTATTTGGCATGAAAATCAGTCACTAGAGTACCTTATGTTTCATCCTTCTTGTTCTCTGGACTAGATTCCTTTCCACATTTCTTTTCCAGCGCTAGAAACAAACATTCATCTTTATCTTCCTCAAGGTCAGATTCATCATCAGAAATTCCCGCATCTTCTTTGACATAATACAACTTCTTAAACTTCCTATCCTTCTTATCCTTATAATTATTGTTATTACCATCCTTATTCTTCTTTTGTGTAGCTCTATTAGGAAATCTCGATGCATAATGACCAATATTTCCACAACTGAAACACTTAAAAGGCAACTTACCCTTGTATTTACCAGTACCTTTCTTCAATCTCCTTGTGAAATTTGCTTCTAGATCTTCGGTATCATCATCATCGTCGTCATCATATCCTATCTTCGTTGCTTTAAATTTTGTTTTAGTCTTCTCCTTATCTCTTGCATTTTTTCTCATCTCAAATGCATTCAAGACACCAAATAGATGCTCCTTAGTAAATGTCTTCAGATCATACTATTCTTCAAGAGCATATACTTTGTCACTGTAATTTTATGGTAAGGTCATCAAGATATTCTCAATTATATCTTCATCCTTCATGGTACCACCTTAATTCTTGATTTTAGTTACTATAGTTTCAACTCTCTGATAATAGCTTGCAATGTCTTCTCCATCTTCCATTCGCAGATTCTCAAATTTTTGATTAGCAGTTAGTTTCCTTGACAACTTTACTCTCTCATTTCCTTCATAAATGTCTTTCAATTTTGTCCATACTTCATTTTTTTTAGCCATAGAAATAACTTTCCTTCTTTCACTTTTAGATAAAGCACTAAAGATAACAAACCTTTCATTCTCTTCAAAAGCTGCAACCTCATCAGCAGAGGAAGGTCCGGTTACTGGAATCACATACTTTGTCTCCACAACTTTCCAGGTATTAAAACTAAGCGGAATCAAATAACTTCTTATATGTTATTTCCAGTCACTATAATCAACTCCATCAAACATAGGAAGTTGCAACTTGTGTTCCATCTGATCTAACTCAAGAAGTTAAGCTTTTCACTAAGGAACTAGAGCTTTGATACCAATTGTTGAAATGCACAAGACAACTTAGATGGGGGGTGAATCAATTGTATCAAATTCTTTTCTTCTTAACTTAATCAATTCCACTTTATCTTCAATATTTTACTAAGTGTGAACATGAAATGAAAATAATAGAAACACAACACTAAAGACACCAAATTTATGTGGAAAAATCAATGAGGGAAAAACCACGGTGAGGATTAACTCACAATATAGTAGTAATGCAATACTGGATACATAGGCCCACTACCAGAGGGCTCACTGCTCAGATACAAAGGCTCACTACCCAGATTAAGGGCTCACTGTCTAGAAAGAGAGGCTCACTGCCTACCAAAAAATACAAAGAAATAGATAAAGATCCACCACTAGGAGTTCCACACACTTCACAACTTGATCAGAATATTATAGATACAATAAAGTATTGTTGCCACAATTCACTCTTCCACACTCTGCTTTTCACACTTGTTCACTCACTCTTCTCTTGATCGAATCGAATGATGGATGGATAATCAATTCGCTACAACTTGATTCACTTTTATACCATCTTCAACCTTAGAAAAATTCACCAAGGTTGGCTATACAATTTCATTTACAAATTCAAACTAGGTCGGCTACTCAAAACTCTCGCGGTGGATAAGAATGTGAGAGGACCAAATTGCATATTTAATTTAGGACCCAAACAACATCTTGGATCATGTAAAATCTTTATCAAATCAATGCAAAAACATAATGTAACATGTAAACACCGAGTCGGCCAAACCTAATGAAAAAACCAATGATCTTTGAAGTACACACATCACCAACAAGATAATCATACGTGGATTGCTCGACACACTTCACTAGTCATGTTACCATCTCTGAGAATAACTTAGATACATCCGCAACAACTTCAACAAACTTCATTCGTGGAGAAAACTTCACGAGTTCAACTAGGACAACCATCAAAAACACAGGAGCTTTGGAGCAGGTCTTCCAGAGCACCAAACCACAAGAAAATTTGTCAAAACATAGAAACCATCAGAAAGAGCAATCTCCCAGATCCGCAAGATCTAAAACAAAATATCAAAAGTTTGCTCAGCTAAAACATTTCTCCCAATCCACAACCAGATGACTTTGATAAACCAGTTCACACATCGATTAAAATAACTTTTACTCTCCATCGAACCAGAAGTTAAAACTCAGAATATAGGATCAATTTAAGCTTATGAACACACCTACAGATCCGCATAAGCATAAGATCAACACAAAAAAATATGGACCACAATACCGGAGCACGCTCAGAACACACTTCAACACAACTTTCATTATTTCTCAAATTTTCTCAAAAGCACTTAGCAAATGCACAACTTACTCAACCTGTACAGTGTTGACATCAATGACAACATTAATGACAACACCACCAAACGCATCCATACTTGCAACAATCCATGTATTTTATGATGTTGCACACCAACAAAAACATATCTAATATTCCATCAACAATCAAAAAATTTAACTCCTCAATTACTATGAAAACTTATAGCTCCTTAGAGTTACACAAATCCTTCTATGTAATATTGAATACTAGTACATAGAAATTATGTAAATCTACCACATCCTCAAGAGACTAATTTTTTGACAATAGAAACATATTTTCCTTTTGCATGGACTCTTCATCATCCTTCATGGGAAGTAACTTGAACTTCTTCCCATCTTTCCTAATGATGAAAGTGTTATGTCTCCCATCATGTATTGGACATTGGACATTGGACATATTTCCACAACCTTCCTAAAAACCCATGAAAGGAATCTATACAAATATTGTCACACCATACCTCATTTTTGTATCCTCGAATACAAAATGTAACTTGATATTTCTCTATCAATGTCAGTTGGTGTCCCTTCTACAACCAAAAAAAAATGTATGTTTTGGAATTGTGTATACTAAGTTTTTAGTGCTACCTTCATAGATGCTCAACTTACACTTCATTTGGAAGAGGCTATTATAAAATCATAGTTCTTAATCATTGGCTAAGGGTTTCATTGGAATCTTGTACATCATCCAGTTCTCTCTAGCCTCTATGTTTGTGCTTCTTGTTCCACTACCTAACAATATTTCTTCTTCACCCACAACTTGCACACATGTCTCCAAGTGACTAATCCCACACAAATTTTGGACACTCAAATGTATAATGACTTTCTTGTCTCATTTGAAGTAAGTTCCTTATAATACTTTCCCATGGCCCCATATTCTATCTCCACCTTGGTTTAGATATCTACTCATGATTCATGCTTTACATGATGCCACTATTTTCTATGCTCTCTTTGGCATAAAATTTATGCCTTTCTATATTTTTCTTTTTTGTCTTATCCTTTCCATTATAACTATTGCGCATACTTTATTTTCTATACAAAACTTTACCACTTTGAGCACTAGCGAGTAGGACTCCTTGGTGGATAAGATCATAAAAAACACATTTCTCATCCTAGATTGAGATGCACAATCCATTCATATACCTAAAAACTTTCTTAGTTTCATCCTCCACATGACCAACATGAAGTAGTCTATAAAACTCCTGCATGTTATCATTCATAGACATCTCCCTCTAGCATAGGTTTTGGAGCTTCTTATATAGATCTAATGCATAGTTGGTCAACATAAACCTCCCTTTGATTTTAGTCATCATGCAATCCCGGGTGCTCTCGAAATAGTGGGTTATAATTCACTTGATGAACAAAAAAAAATTAGTTGTAAAATATTTTGTTTGGAAGGGTTTGCTCAAAGGGGGTGTTCATTAGAAAACATAAAGGTGTTCACTCAAACACCCCCCATCGAGCAAACCACCTTTTTCTCCAAGGGTTCATTTGAACCCATGTCGGTCGATATTTTACTAATAAAATATGGGTTCACCTTTTTTAATATTATTTTTAGGGGGTTTGAATGAAGGGGTGTTCATTTGAACCCCCTTATTTTTTCCTTGCCCCCTCTATCTATAATTTTATGTAGATTTTTGGGTTTCGAGGCCCAAGTTGAGGATCAAAATGGAATCAACTTGACAAAATCAGCTGGAGGATTATAGTCCTTGAAACAAGCTCTCCATCAAGTATAATTTTAATATATTTTGGTTTCATTATACATTTTTTTTAGTTTAATTAAACATAGGTTTTTCTTTGAAAATCAAGCTCTTTGTTTTGCACGTGTGAAAAAATAGTAGATTACCAAAAAAAATTCTAAAAAATATCTATGCTCTTGGTATTGATTTCCTTGATCCAACAAGAAAAAAATTGAATTTCGATACATATAAAAAAAATTATGTGCTACACAATATGCCTATGTTTAAATTGTAACTGGTTTGACTTCAAAACTTAATTAAGAAAAATATTTAATAAAACATTATGAAACACAATGAAGGAGCTAGATATCGTAGTCACAAATCTAAATTCAAAAAAAATAGAATTTTATCCTTCATAGAAAAAAAATTATCTGCTACACAACAGACATCACTCTTTAAAAATGGTGTTTACTGTTAAAAACTAGTTATCAAAGGAGATGGAAAAAATAAAATGAATTTGATTCCAATTTTTTTTTTTAAATATATATTTAGAATCTCCAATCAAAGTGTCACAAATCACTAGTTTGCATCATTTTGGTTCATAGCATTCTAGTTCTAATTTTATAATGCATCCACCTACATTGCCATGTAGGATAGTAGGGCACCACCATGAATGTGTCATCATCATGAATGTGTCATCATGAGTAAATCCAATTAGTGTGGTGTCATCGACAATAAGAACAATCAACTATTCCTTAATAAATTTGAACTTGACATTCTTCTAACCTTATATAATTGACAAGCCATTATAAAATTTATTTTTTTCCATTTACCAAAAGCATTATAACAAATTTACCAACCCCATAATATTACCAAGACAAACAACTCAAACATCCCTCCCATTTCTTAACCCTATCTTATCTAGCCCTCCTTGTTTGCCTTTAAAAATTGGAAAGGAGTATGATCTTTTTGAACAACTAAAGAATAATCCTGCTAAGATATCCTTATGGGATTTTATTCAAGCTTCCCCTCATTATCGTAACATGCTTCAAAGTGATTTACAACAATTCCCTACCACTCCTAATGTGGAATCAAATGATGTGGCAGCCCAAATTCACGCTATGACTCTGGCTAACTTGGACATTACTTTCCATCAAGATGAGTTACCTCCCTTGGAAATCCAGAAGAAATATGAAGCTTTCAACATAATAGTCCACATCGGTCAAATTGTGATAAAACAAACTCTTGTTAACAATGGTTTGGCCCTAAATGTGTGTAGTGTGAGCCTTTTGAAAAGACTTTGAATAAGTTAAAACAATATTAAACTTGATTCTTTATCTATTTGTGGATTTGACAACATAGGAAAACAATCGCTCGAAGTCATCACATTACCTATCAGAGTTGGGGAAGTAACATTACAAACTCCAGTCCACGTTATGACTGAGGATCTTTCTTATAATCTCCTTTTAGGAAGATTGTGGATTCATGAGATGAATGGTGTGCCTTCCACTCTACATTGTATAATGAAGTTTTTCTATAACAACAAAGTTTACACACTAAAAGCTTACCTTGAACCTAAAAGTTGTTTGATGGCCAAGAGAGAAGGATGAGATCCTTTGGAAGCATTGTATACAACTGACAAAGTGAAAATCACAAAGCAAGAAGAACACGAGAAGAAAACTGAGGAAGTCACTAAGCTATTGGAACACGATTGGGATTCCTTAGATTTCACACCAACATTCATGGGAGAATGCAAGATCATAAACAAAGAATTTGAAAAGGGAAAAGAAAAAGTTGCAATGTCAACACAAGATGTGAAAGAACCTTTGAAAGCATCTACCTCAAATACTTTAGAAGATTAAAAAAATTACACAACACATTTTGAAGAAGTTGATTATGAACAACCACTGTATTCGAAAGAAATGAAAAAACTTTATGGAAGAGGTTACGAACTTATGAAGCAACTTGGTTATAGTGGAAAAGGATGTGGTGCTAGAGAATAAGGTATTTGTGTCTGTATAGAACCTAACACACAAGAAACAACATGTGGTCTTGGTTATTGTCCTTTGATAGAATTACAAGCATCAAATAAGCCTTCACTTAATGTAAACAACCTTAAAAAATAATCTTCTAAGACAACTTTAACAGTAGTGCATCCTGAACTAATAAACATTAATGCTCCTAATTATTATCCTTTGAAAGACTCGCTTAACATCAATGTCATCATGCAAAACACTAACAATTGGAGTTCGTTAGATTTTACACCCTCCTTTCAGGGAGAGTACAAAATCTCAAAATCTAAAGATTCTTGTGTAAGTATGATATATGATACTAAGCAAGAGATATATTTGTCAAAAAATAATGAAACATCCTCTACTATTGATCAAGAGAATATCTTGTCGAGACTTCTCCAAGATCGTTTGATATCTCTCCCTCCAAGAACGTGAAAGAAATTCTCTCACACGAATTCTTTTTGTGCATATCATAGACTTCATGGTCATCCTACTAATGAATGTAGGGCTTTGAGTAGTAAAATCCAACATCTTAAGGACTTTGGTGCGATCCATTATATGGGGGCACCTAATTCCTCTAATTGATACTGATTTTCACTCTGGCATGCCTCTCATCAATCATTTAGGCTCATCCTTGTCCTGCACTAAGTGGGGGCAAGGGGTGAGGTAGCTTTGTCCTCGTATGTTACTTTTTGTCTCGTTCAGCTAGTTGACCACCTTTCATGTATATATAAGAGCAATCTTAGGATGTGGACGACATGCCTTAAGTTAGATCGCATGTGATGTACTGAGTTTTGGGGGAAACCCCTTCTCTTTTTCATGACATATCTTATTGGAAACATATGACTTGGCATAGGGATTTCCGAATAACCTCTCATGTCTTCTTTTACTTTAAAGCAATTTCTCACAACAATGGTGTTAGCAACCGCTTTAAAGTGGGGGCATACATCGACACTTATTTTTTGCTGTGCGATTTTCTTTATTCTTGCGATCTGTCCTTTTCTTGGCAGTAGCATTGGTTTTGATTTCCTCGAAGACCATGACATTTATTTGACTTGTCTTCTCTTGGAGACATTAAGCATGATGTTCCCTAATATGAGACTGTTACATGAACAAATAAAAATCCCCTTTAACAAATTTTTTACATGATATTCAAAAGAATTTACAAAAGCATTTGCATTGTGGTGCCTTATTAAAGTTATTAGGAGGATAGATTTGGTATGGTTAGTATGATGGGAAGCCAATACACTGGCATGAATTTTTCATTATAAGGTGGGAAGCTGATACACTCGCATGAATTTCTCACTAAACCACCTCGTTGGGACAAATCACCTAGTGGAAAGATTGAGGTTCCGCTACCCCAGAGTGAGCATACACATATTTTGGGATAACTCACCTAGTGGACAAACTGAGGTTCCACTACCCCAAAGTGAGCAGCATATGTTATGGACAAACAACCCCATTCCACATCGTATTGGAACAGTTGTGCTTGATCCTTTTGTTTATTTTTCTTGGCCTTTGATAGGGTATGATTATGTATCTTTGTTATTGCTGCATAATTAAGTGTCTTGGATGTCTACTTTAGTGTGAGTTTGACATGGGGTCATCCTCTCACTAAAGTGGGGGAAAAATGTAGTCTAGAAAAGAGTATCCCTTTTTCACACTTAATTTGGGATTAATTGATACAAAATAAACTTAATAATGCCTAGGTTTAATGTTGTAATGTGTTGTACACATTCACATTAATCTTGGGCCCTTTTAAAATAAAATGTACTTAATTTATACATTATTTAGGTGTTGTAACTCACTTTCACACTTATCTAGGGTTTCATTAATTAATGGTGGTTAATTGAGTTTAATTGGCCCCTTTATTCAAATTCAAGCCCCCTTTTCAAGGATCTATCCCGACACCCAATAATGATATTGTATGACATTTTATATGGCAAATCTAATATCCTGAAAAATGTTGCTAGGACCCATTTGCCTTTACTAGCAAATGAGTCCTCCCCACATAGGACACCCCTTTCTTTACATTTTTGAGGTGTATTTTTGATGTATTTTCATCCCCCCGAAGCTTGGTCCTGGAAATTGTGTCAGGACCCATTTTCCTTTAGTGGCGAATGGGT
Source organism: Sequoiadendron giganteum (assembly GCA_007115665.2). Lineage (NCBI taxonomy): Eukaryota > Viridiplantae > Streptophyta > Pinopsida > Cupressales > Cupressaceae > Sequoiadendron > Sequoiadendron giganteum. The sequence goes on along the minus strand of CM021105.1, from coordinate 671,482,231 downwards.
CCTCATTGAGTAGGACACCCATTTTTGAATTTAATTGTGGCAGGATCCTTATAATTTTAATACCTAGATCTAGGGCCATCTTGAATTCTTTGAATTTTGAGGTTAATCTCTCAATTTAGTATAAATAAGGGGTTAATTCACATTGTTTCACCTAGCAACTTTGAGAAAGCATCCTTATAGAAAATTTGAGTCTAAAAGAGCAATTTCTAAGGCATTTCAAGGCAGATTTTCAAGGTTTATTGTAGCAATTCAAGATGATTTCATCATGTCAAGGGTTTTATGCATTCATGCATGTGGTTGATTCAAGATTATTGATGTAGCATTGAGGATCCTTCTTGCAAGAATTGTTTCACATCTATTTGAGATCAAGATCTACATTCTCCATGGCCACTTCATGTTAGTTTGCATATTTGTACTCCAAGACAACATCCAAGCTATCATCAATTACATATTCCATGTTTCATGCTTCAATTTCATTATTTCATCAATTGGTTTAATTACCTAAAAGGGATTTGACTGAGGAAAACCCCTATCCCCTAACAAACAAAATTTTCTCCTCTTGCATGTTTGATTACAGGTTTTAGGTTGAAGAGAAAGATTTGGAGCAAAATTGCAAAAGTTGTCAAGTTGCAAGATTGTCATTTATAGTGTAAGAACAAATAAAGGAGGCCACAAAATTTATTTCAGACTTTCGAGGGCTGATAACTGAGGATCTAGAAGTTCATAAATCAAGGAAAAAAACCTAGAAGTCAATTTTCTGAAAACCTAGAAGGACCCATTCACCACTAAAGGCGAATCAGTCCTAAGTAGGGCTTGAAACAGTACAAATCTGGGATCTGGGAATGCAAGTTGAGAGGAATTAAACCTCGAAGTCATTTTCTGGAACCCTCACAAGGACCCATTCACCACTAAAGGCAAATGAATCCTCCATAGATCAAAAACAACAAGTTTCTAGCCAGGTACATAGCTTTTTATGCTCTAAAAACTCCCCTCATAGTTGTTATAACAGTTAGGTTGCATTTATGATTGTTATTGGCATCTTATTTTATATAAGTTAAGGTGTTTAGGGCCATAGAAAAATAAGTGGTAGATCCTCTTGTTCATGCATTTGGGTCTACCCTATTTTTCCCCTATATAGGTTGATCATCCAAACATGCAAGAAAAACACTTTGATTTAGCATAGAAATGTTTAACCTCTTTTATCAGTGATCTCCAATTTCGAAGGAATGGAAACCTAAATTTATTCACAAATGTAGATGCATGATAATAATAAATAACTTCAAATGTTTATTGATTGAAAACACATCTCAAAAAGTCTATTGAGAATTTGGATGTGTCAGAAAATATTTTATTTTTTATTTCTACTAGGTTTTTTCTTTGCTTGTGTTGTGTCACTGTTTTGATGTCATATCAATGCCCTTGGTATAGGAAATCTATCATTCTAACATATTTATTATGGTATTTTATTTTAGTTTGAATTCTTAGTAACATAAAACTTTATTAACACAACAAATATGTTAGTGTTGATGGTTTGATAACTCTAAATGATGCATCCTCTAAACAAGCACCCTTGAAAATGTGTTCCCAACGTGTTTCATGTGGTATGAATTAAGATTCTCCTATGAATGTGGATTTTCCCATCCCAAAACTATATAGTTCTTGAAAATAGCTTGAACATTTTATTTTAATAGGATAATTTTTAGGGGAACTCCCCCTAAACAAATGCTTAGGGATTGAATCAACTAGAACTAGGTCCTAAATGGGCCCCATCTTGATGTTTTCCAAAATATCACCAATATTTCTTTTTCTTTTTCACTTTTCTAAAGTTAACCATGTAGAGAGAGATCTTAAGCATGGCCCCTAGTATGCCCATGCATCCCCTTTGGTTTTCAACCTTGGAATAGAGACTTTATGGTCTCTTATGAAAAGAACTTCCATGTGCTAGTCTAGATATAATTATGGTTTACCTTTACCTTGCTAGAATGTTTTACCATCATTGTTGGCTTGCTTAGAAATTTATTTATGTTAAGCATGATAGGTTCCTTTTAGCTCAAATTACAAAAGAGTGTTAATATTAATGTTGACCTCTATATGGGTTTGAAAGACATTCTAGATGTTCAAATTGGTCATTTACATCATACCCAATGTGTCATTTATCTTAATTTATCAAACACTTGTTTCTAGTCTCAATCTTATGATCATAAGATCATGGATTATCCCTTGGTCTCCTCATACAATCAACCATTTGCTCAGATTTTTGAGGCTTCTAATAATGGTGAAGGGTGGACTATCGTCCAAAAATAAAATAAAAAAATAAACACCGATAATAGTGGAGCTCAAGCCAAAACTTCAGGTAACATTGGTAATCCAACTATTAGGATACATGCTAGTACATCTTCAAACCCTTAGGAGAATGGGAAATAGGCGAATCCCTCTAATGGAGAGTCATCCACTCAACCTAAATTTTCCACAACATCACAACTAGCATCTATGTTATCTTCTCAACTAGAGATAATTGTTCGTTCTCCTTCCCCCATCGTGGCCCTATGTTGGGCTTGTAGTTTTTTAGTGCATCTAGAAGAAGGGGATTTTTTGTGAAAAAATGATGCAAATTCCCAACATTCAATTGGGTAGTTTTGTTCAACAAGGACTCTACAACTCGAATTTCTTATACTCTTTCAGAGTAGTTTTTTCGATAAATTTTGAAGGTTGTTGTAATAGTGAAATTCTTAAGAAATAAAAATATGAAAGATATTTGCCTATGGTTTTTTCCTTGTATAATGTTTACCAAGTTTTCTATGTAAATACCATGTTAAATTTGTGCTTATTTTTTTCTCTATCTATTCTGCACTGTAAATTTTCTTACACATTGTTCTACCATTTTTTATATTGGTTGGAAAATTTCTATCCCCAAGCTTTACAATATATTTTTTTCTTAACACATCTTTAATGACTCATGAGCCCACACTAGTCCACATTTGTTAGGTGTAGAACCTTAAGCCTAGGCCTTATTAGTAGACGTTTTGGAATAATTAGTGGAATGGGACTATCAATCATTTGAGCTCCTACTTCCTTCACATCTACAAATTCTAGCTAGCTAGGATCCACCATTGTGCATATGAGGCCACCACCTCGCATATCTGCCAAGCAATCATAGTGATTGAAACCAACCCCCTCACTGCTTTACAATTTTTGGTGGTTGAAATCCACCATTAGAAGCAAGTTATTGATAATCATTTGGATAAAGGTGCTCATATTAAAGAATGCTTACATTTGCTAAAGGTGGTTGATAAAGCATCTACAGAGTTATTTTAAGCTCTTTGTGGTCATCACACCTCTCATATTATCAAACAAAATAAATATTACCACTAGTTGATCAAAGAGCTCCTTGATATTATTTAAGCCTTTGTTAAAAATTATGAGTAGTATTTCAAAGATCAAGAGAACTCTCTTGAAGTGAGCATGCTTTACAAAAGTACCTCAATGTTGTTCCTTGCCAACTCTCTTCTTCTCTATGATATTTTTGTGATCAATTTCTCGTCATTTCTTCAATCTTCATGAAGTTGTCTCAACTATGGCTAATGACAAGTCCCCTAGATGCGATGATTTTCCTTGTGAATTTTACAAGACCCTTTGGGATTATCTTGGTAAGGACCTTCATATTTAGTTTATCTTAAAGCCTTTCATTGCAATTCCTTAAGAATGTTTTTTATCAATTGTTAGACAAGCTCTTCACTACTTGGATATTTTTTGCAAAGCATCAATGTTAGCATTCAATGACATAAAACTCAATGTTATAGACAATCACTTCCATCTAAGGCTCCTTGGATTGACTCTTACAAGTAGAAATGGATTGGGCATGGAGAAATATTCAGGTTTGTAAGTATCCATTTTTCTTTTCAAGCTTGTCCAACCATTCTTTAGAAAGTTGTTTTGTCCAAAATTGAGAAGAAGTTAGCATATTGGGTTACTAAACCTCTATCTCTGAAAAGGAAAATTTATATTTTTTCTAACATTCTAGAAGCCACTTGTGTTTATTATTCTTCTCATTGAGTGCTTTCTAAAGCTTCTTATCTAAAGCTTGAAAAACTCCTTAGATATTTTCTTTGGGCCTTCTTTGATAGAGACTTACATCAGGTGGCTTGGGAGTATTGTTGTCTTTGATATAATTCTAAGGGTCTTGGATTAATTTCTACCCAAGGTCAAGGTTGGAATATATGTGCCAAATGGATCATTTGAGCCATAAATAGTAATGGGGCATCAAAATTTTGGTTTTCCATTGTATTTCTTATGATGTCCCTTCTAGGACGATAGCTTTGAAGGAATTGAATTTCATACCCTTCTCATTATGAAAGAGCCCATTTAGATCCAAGGGAATTTTGTGATAAAAAGTATTTGGAGATCTTGGGAATCCATCAAGCTCTAACTTATTTGGAACATTTGACACTAGCTTCCACAGTGATCTCCCTATTAATCAACAATATATTTGGTAGTCTCTCATTTTACATTGTTGGGAACATCCTCTTGCTAAGACCCCTTAGGTCCATGGTTTGAGATTTTTCAAAATTGAGATCAAGACTCTTCTACATCTCTTTTCTAAAATTACCTAGAGCTTTTAAACCTAGCTTTGAATTAGAGTAAAGTTTAATTTATCTCATCAAGATCGTGAAACTTTTAAGATTATTCTTGATGTTATCCCTCTAGATGATATGTTGGAAAAGTGAAACCCTAGGGTTTAATTAGGACTTCACAGTGTTTCCAACCATAGTTATTGGGGTTTAGGTTAGCCAAGGGCATGAGATTAACTTACAACCTAGAAGGCGAGTCAATCATCCCTTGGGATATGAATCTAGGGAGTTTGGAATAGATTTGAAATGAATCTTTGATGAAATACAATTATGTGACTAGTTAATAATGAAAATATACTACTCTAGTATGAAAATAGATAATCTAGAAATTAACAAACAAATTTAATGGCCAGAAACAAATAAAGCAAACTTGTGTACACTCATGGTTTGAATTTTGACTTGATTTGACTGGACAAGGCTACCTAGGGTGCCCTTTTTTGGATGAATGAAACTGAAATCTTTTTTCACAATCCTCAGTTACTTGATCAGAGGCTTCTTCCTTCTAGATCTTGTTATCAAATCTTTGTTTGTTGTTAATATAATTGATTTTTTGTATCTTGTCAAGTTGTAGGGTTTCAATGTATCAATGATCAAATTTTCTTCAATCTTCTTCAGATATGTAATCTGCACATTCAAAGAGAGACGAAGGGTTGTGCCATATAGGGGCTTGCCTCGGTCAAACCCCATGTTGGTGTTTCCACCTCCACAATCGCAAATTGATGAAAGAGAGCTTATTATTTTGAGGGATAGAGGCTAAATGATAAATGGATAATGAATCAACAATGGGATGCAACTCACCACTCAAATATGATTTCTTTGAAGGAATGAATTCATGCACATCTCCTCAAGTCTTGATTACAATTTGGCTTGAAGACCTACAAGTGTTAGTCCTCACAACAAAATTTATGCATAAACATGAACAAACTCACATAAAACTTGACATGATGCTTTGACAATGAAATGATGCAATAATTCTTCTCTTGAATGATCTTGACTTGATCTTGAAGTATGATAGTTGCTCTTAAAAGTGCTTTATCATCAAAATGTTTCTAGTTACCTCTCAAATTATGAAAAGACTAGGTATTTATATACAATTTATCTAATTTCCCACAAATTAAATCTTGATAGCCGACATTTAGGATTTGAAATTCAAATAATAAATTTCCATCCTTGACATATTAAAATTTGGGGTCAAATTAGGAGGACAAGGCCGCCAAGGGCGCCCTTGTCTAGGCCCTATTTTTCAAGATGTTAAGCATCAGGGGCAAAATATAAAATGCCTACTTTGGTTTTATACATTTGATTCCTTGATAAATGATTAAATGAGCCATGAAATACATAATTTAGGAAATTAGGAACACAATTAGGTCCAAGCACATAAGAGGGAGAAAAATCTAATGTGAAATTGTCAAGGGTGATAATTTATTATGCTACACTAGATATGGTGCACATAATTGGAGTTTGGTCTTACAAATCATGGTGGAAAGATTGGAAATGGTATGCTAATACTCCAATTAAAAATTACAAGCCTCATAAAGGATACTTTTGGATTTTGCCTCATTTACCTATGGTGCCTATCCCAAACTATCCCAAACCAAAGGTTTTGCAACCTTTGTTAACTATTTGGTAGCATAGGTTCTACATCATTTGGTCAATTATTCTTGAGTTGAAGCTTGCTCATTTTTTGTGGTGCATTATTTTCCCAAGGCCTTCTCGTTGGTTTTGTGTTAACCTATTTGGGGATTCTAGATCCTTGATACCCATTTTGTGGTAACCGGGAATCTCTCAAGCATATTTTTTGATTTTATCCTAGAGCTCAAGCTACTTGGACCTAGATTCACTTTTTTAGGCCTTTATGGCTTGATCCTTTTTATTGGCTTGTAGTGTTGTTAGGGAATTGGATTAGAATCCCTTCCAAATATACTTATATTTTCCATGCTTTCAAGGTGGAAATTCTTTTTAATATTTTGAAAAGATAAAATTGCTATTATTTTAGATGTTTTGTTGATCGTAGCTTATTCTAAAACCATGATTTGTTCTGCTATTCTTATGCAAATTCAAGTGTTTCGATAATAAGGTTGCACATGAGGCTGCTTACCTCCAAGTGCTATTAGATAATGCCTCGTGTATTGTTGCTAGTGCCCCTTTGACTCCCAAGCCAAGGTTAATCTTTGTCTCATATATGTCGTCAAGGATGTAGCCACTCTACTCGTACCAATCAAGATGCTCATTCCCAAGCCTCTTTGCCTCTTGTGAGAAGAGATTGTGCTTAACAAGGATGGCCACAAACCACTAGTCTGCTTCTTCCCCAATTCTTGGTCGTGAGACTATTGTCTATAGCCAAACTCTAGCAAGTTCGCTCTTGCTATTTCTCCTATTTGGAATGCTACAAAAGATTGAAAAAGGAAGATAATAGTAATAATGTAATGTTGGTTGGAATCCTTCCTTGAACACTTTGGACCCTACCAATATTTGTGGTAAACAAGATGAGTAGAATCCACCTCTTCATAGTGCTCTTTCTCTCACTGCATAGCAACTTAATGTAATTGTGTTTTGTTCTAGGCTTCTGCGCCATTTGGACTTTCAAGGTGCATCTTTTTCCACCCACCTTTTTTTGTGAATATTTATAACACTAATTTATAAATTATAATATAAACACTATTCATAAAAAACACACACACAATCACAAAAACTTCATGACTCTTATAAGACCTTTTTTTTATGGACCAAAAAATGCCTAAAAAATTATTACAAATCTATTCTATGAAAAACCTTATGCTTTTCTTCCCTAAAATTCTTCAAAATAGCATTTAATCTCAATACTAACTAATTTTATATTAAATGAATAATAATGACCCATTTATATTCATGACTTTACCATTGTTAATATAATTAGTCTCTTCCAAATATCTTTCTTTTATACAGTTAACAATGGAAATCATTTTAAAAAAATTAAAAAATATACCCAAGAAGCTTAGAAATATCATGTCTTTGAATGAAAGCCATAATGTGCAGGTCTTTAAAGACCAAGCAAAATTTTATCTTAATTACACCACATCAATAATTAAGAATTCAAAAAGTCAATCTTAATTATTCAATATCAAAGTCTTTGACTATACTCATAATCAAACAAAATTGTTTATCCATGGTGTCCAATTAACTCAAAAATTAAGTTGAGATTTTCAAAATAAACACTTAACTTTTATTCTTTTCTTAATGAAGAATCATATCATGTGATCCACAATATTGATGAAAAAGAAAATTATAAACAATTTTACAATGCAAAAAAATATAAACAATTTATATTAAAAAAATTAAAATTCATTCTCACCATCTTGATAGTTTGGAATCATCTGTCCACATCTATTTGGGAGAAAATAACAGGCCTAGATGATTTTTTTGGGTTCAATTTATTTAAAATTCATTCTCAACATCTTGATAGTTTGGAATCATCTGTCCACTTCTATTTGGGAGAAAATAACAGGCCTAGATGATTTTTTTGGGTTAAAACAGTTGCCTGTTTTTTAGGTTTAACGCCCAACATGTTTGATCTTTGTAGCAAATCAGAAACAGCCATAACTTTGAGCAGAAACTAAGCATTCTTGCAGAAAAGTGTCCTTAGAACTTTTGCAAAATGAAAAATGCTAATATAGATATATCATATTGCTATAATAGCACCACAGATTATACCCAATGTGATTACAGAGATTAATACAAGAAATACAAAGATGAACTTTACTCCTCCCTCGTATGTATCCTCAAAAATCTATAGCCAATGAGATTACAGAGATTAATGTAAGAGAGATACAAAGATGAAATTTTACTCCTACAACATATGCAAATTAAGTACTAGGATTAAGAAGAAATGAAAACTATCTTCCCAATCTGCTGTATGATTCTACTCTAACAATTAACATAGCTGTTCTGTGCGGCTGATGCTTGAGACTGAAACCCATCTTCACCATCCTCAGGCTTGAAACTTTGCTTATATATTGCTGTTGCACTGGATTTTCGATGTAGCAATGAGACGGGTGGTAGCTCTCTGTTATATGAGAAATCGCCAGGGGGGGATAACCAGATCACTGTTAGAACTGTTCTAAGATTTGGGTGGATGATTGGACTCCTAAAATTCAAATTCATTAATGGATGTGCACTGCTATGGGGGATACTAGTCTCCTATCAGAGTGGGCTATACATTGACAGGCCAAAAAAAACCAGCCAAATCAGATGCAAAAGACACTGGAACCAAAACTTCACAGGGTCTTGGTCATGAAAGAGATTATGGGACTTCTAGATCTAAGAGAATCCACGGGTTGGCTCAAAAACTGCAACCTGGGGATTATAGACAGAAACAGGCAAGGAGGGTAATGCATCAATTGAGTAAGCTAACTAAATAAGTATTTTAAGAAGGGAAAAGATGTAGACTAAAGTTCCTACCCTACACAGTTTAATGATCCAGCAAACACCCCTTTAAATTCACATTAATCAGTGATTCCCACATCCTGTTGCCTGTGAAAATCACCTGTTCCGCAGCTACTTACAGTCTCTCCAAACATACATTTGCCTGGGTGGAGAATGGTCCACCAAAGATGTTTGTCCTTGACTCTCAAGTTTCTGTTCTGTTTTTTCTGCCTCTGTAATACCGCCAATTTGAGTGGTAGAAAGCACATCCCATGTCATATCTGTTTCCAACGGTGAAACACTAGTCAACCAGTTCTCATCCAGATCTCCCCACATAAAATCAGGGGAGGCAGGCCAAGTATGGATTTGAAGATCCTGAGGCTCACTTTTGACAACGTCCTCAGATCCAGATTCTACATGACCAGCCAACATTGGATTGGCTTCATATGTAGACATTTCCGGATCAGCTTTCACCTCTAAACCCATAACTTTGGCCTGCACACTGTCTGAAACACCCTCAGCTGCAGTGGAATCCGACTGGGAAGCAGTATTTGCAGTCAAAGCGCTAGTGGAGGGGCTACTTGTGGCATAAGCTCTTCCTCCATCAGGTTTTTGCTGCGAACTGACCTCCTCGGCGGTACAACAAGCCTTGGGGACGGAAGAGGCTTTGTTAAGAAACAGATGTGGGAAATTGAGACGAGCATTCTCACCTCTCAATTTGAAAGCCTCCTGATCATATGCATAAGCTGCTTCTTCGGCGGTGTCAAAGGTGCCTAGCCAGAGCCTGGTGCGATTCCTGGGTAGGCGAATCTCAGCAACCCACTTCCCCCAGTGCCTCTGTCTGACTCCTCTGTAAAGTTTCATTGGACGAGGCAAACCAAACCCCCTCCTGTCATTCTTTCCATGTTTCATCATCTGACCTCTTGGACTCAAATTCAGAGCATCACTCCAGTGCCGGAAAAGTTGCTGCTGAAGTTGCTGCTGATATTGCTGCTGCTGGTACTGCTGCTGCAGCTGCTGCTGGTTATTCAGGATAAACAAAGGAAACCCTGATTGAACCTGCTGTTGCTGCTGCTGGACCGGCCTCTGCAATTCAGCTGTAGGAATCATCTGTTGCTGGAATGATAGTGTCTGTTGCTGTAGGGGAAAACCCTGCATAATCTGGTTCCAAGAAAACGACTCTGAACAGCGTGGTGAATTCTCAATTGCTGAAAATGAGGGAGAAGTGAAGCCAACCTGTGGATAATTCGAAGAAAACGAAATTAATTGTGACGATGATGTTGTTGTAGTTGTAGGAGTAGGAGGAGGTGGAGGAGCAGGAGGAAAAGAAAAACTCTGCAAAAGATTTGCAGAGACATCTCTCACAGCAGTCTGCCTAGAACACGAAGCCTGTTCTGAAATACTCACAGACTTCGGTTCGAGGCTTTGAATCAAATTGGTGCTTTTAAAACCCTGCAGAGAATCTGTGACTTTGTTCTCAGGATGTGGCCTATCCTCTATCCCACTGGAAGAAGATGCATACGTTTCCTTCTTGGTTCTCCTGGCAGATGCCATTAAAACACTCAGAAAAAGATCAATCTAGCTCTGTCCTGAATATCGATCAAACCCACCGTGCCAGCTGCCCGCTCTCCCAAAGGTTAGATGTAGAGATGCAGAAAGAAAAAGAAAGAAAGAAAGAAATTTGAAACTTCCCTGATACTGAGGAACCTAGTTCACTAGAAATCTAAGAGAAAATCTTCTATCCAGGTTATCTAGAAGAGATTTTGGAAAACGAAAGAAGAAAAATATATTAATGTCCACAGATAACTAGAACTGCTCAATGAGACTGCAAAAATACTAGTAGCTTAGCTCTCAACACTTCTAGAATTCGCTAAGCAAAAAGTGGAATTCTTACCAGAAGTCTACTGAAACATTAAAATTAATCTGAACAAGCGGAGGAATTCGAATGATTGCAAGGAGGACTTCAAGAGCAAAAGAAAAAAACAGATTAAATACAAAAAACAAAAAGCCCAATTGATCCTCGCTTTCTAGCGACTTGCTGTAGAATAAAACCCAAGGATTCGAAAATAACATCCAAAGATCAAATTCTCCACAAGATTCGACCTCTCGACATCCCAAAAACTATCGAGCGAACGGGTATGAGCTCATCAAAACATACCAAACAACCGAAGAAAAAAAAAACCAAAAACAAAAATTGATAACAGAAAACCAAACAGAACCTACCCAACAGAAGAAGCATATTTCCCCATGGCGAAGATTGGGTATACACGGATTCGGAGAGAGCGGGCGAGCTGACAGCGGGGGCTGAGATTGAAAAGAATTCTAGTAGCGAAAACGCCTCAAAACGCCTCAGTTTTCTGTTGTTGTATTGCTCATTTCTCGATGAATTCAATGTGCGGCCGCGGGGAGCAATTTAAGCCCCCCATCATTGCACTGTAGCTCTTCAAAATTCATCTCCACGCATGCGTTCGCCGCCTGTATAGTGGACCCAGCATTCTTAACCCACCGGCTTTAACTATGGTTACCTCTTCCGAGTCATTCCAACTTCCAACTGTCATCCTTCCCTCTGCCTTGACCGGTAACGGCTTCGTTAAAGCTTAATGGGCCTCTATACTGTTAAAATTTGGATGGCGCTGCTTAACCACCACAAACTGTTACACCTTTCCACAGTAACATACCAGTCCATCAAATTAAGAAGATGACACAGTTATCAGGCTCCAACAATAAAATACCAATGCAATCAATTTAGAAAGATAGTGCTTACACAGTTTGAAGTTCGACGGATAGAGGGAAGGTATCCATGTAGGAATGGGAAAAAAGAACTTATATTTTTTTTTGCATCAGTTGAAATTGAGAGACACTTCATTCTTCATTATTCGGTGTATGAGGATATCCATATCCAATTTAAAGATAATTTGAAAGTGGGTAATTTGAATGAGCTATTTGAGGAGGCAAGGTTTCACAAGATGGCAAAGTTTTTGGTCAAGATTCATAATAGAAAGACCAACATCGAGAAGAACTTGACAAGCTGTTAGCATTGGTCTTCTAGATCCTTTAAACCACTTGATCTTGTGAACGTCACTAAAATTCCTTCATTCACAAGTTATCATGGCCCAAGTGCAACTTCTTTATGTGGTTAGTGGCTCAAAACCGGTGTCTTACTTGGGATAATTTATGTAAGCGTGGTTTTCATGGCCCCTTTATGTGTGTTTTGTGTCATGGTTGTGAAGAGAGTGTCTCCCATCTCTTCTTCCAATGTTCCTATGCTAGGGAGATTTGGCATTTCTGGTGGGAGGTGTGGAATACGGCCTGTTGGCATGCTTCCTCTTTGGTAGAGTTTGGGGAACGATGGGGCAGAGCCCTGCTTCTGCCGCCTTTCTTCAGGCGGCTTGGGCTCTTGGGCCTTCCTATATTATCTGGAACCTATGGTTGGAGAGAAATAGGCGGATTTTTCAGAATTCGTTGTTGAGGGCCCCTCACCTATGGTGTACCTATGGTGGAAAATTCTACACTCTTTAGGGGAAACTATTGCGGCAAAGTGTGATATGACTGTGCTGGTGGACCCTCGTGATGTTGGTTGTTATAATCGTCTTCATCTTCCTCCTCCGCAATGGCAGCTCATGTGCAACAGATGTAGACATCCTACCTCGAAGGTGAATAGGGAGGGAAGATGGACACCCCCTCCTCATGGAATCCTAAAAATCAATTCAGATGGCTCTTCTCGTGGAAATCCGGGTCATGTTAGCATTGCGGGTGTTGGCAGAGATAGCTCTGGAGATGTTCAATTTATCTTCTTTGTGTATAAGGGTCTTCATACTAATAATCTTATGGAGGTTCAAACCATTTTATTGGCTGTGGAGCGGGGCAGTCAATTGGGATGGCGAAGGATCATATGTGAGTCTGACTCACATGTTGTGGTGAACTCACTAAAAAGGCGGTATTTTTACGATGTGAGCTGACAACTGACTTTGATTGTTGAACAAATTCTCACTCTTTGTGCTGGAGTATATTACTTTCACTCATATTCCTCGAGAATGGAATGGGGTTGTTGATTGCTTGGCTAAATGGGCTTCTGATCATATTCATGATTGGAATTTGGTGGATTGGGGTCAATTACCCCCAGATTTGTCTCATCAATTAGATCACTTGGTTGAACTTGATAAGACCATTTAATGCCCTGGTTTTGTAGCGTTTCCTTGATTTAATAAAAAAACTACTCCTCTCTCATGTTAAACAGTAATTATATTATAATTCAATGAACAGTTTGCCAATACCATAAAACCACCGGACACAGAGTTTAAATTTAAACATTATCCCCCTCATTCCATTTACCTTAGATAACATAGGATGAGGGTGGATTGTGATAGGTCGTCCCTAGTCTACCACCTTGTCATTTCTTCTGTCACTGTCTTACCCACTTTTGATTAAGGCAAATTATCTGTTATTACTGTGGCATACGGTATGTCTATGCACAACTACTGTCTGTCTCTATTTTGATCTGCTGTCAGGGCTAGCTGTGACAATCATCTGCTCAGTTCATCCTTGTCATATTGCTCATTCCACTGGTCTAAATTCAAATTGTTCTGAAGTCGGTTCCTGATTTTGTTTTTTATTATTGATATAGGACCTTAGAGTGTAATAGCATGCATAGGACTCTAGTGTTTTTTTTTTAAATTGATTCCTTTGTTCTCTGCAGCTCTCTTTGCTGCTTTAGATTCTAGCATTAAATGCTGTACTCTATCTAAAATTAAATGCACGAATCCACTTGCATTAGAAGACTACATATAAGCCAAGAGATAATATACCATCCAGGATAATTTAGTAAAATGGAAACTTCACCAGATACATAAGAAGGTGCCTGACAACTGCAAATTATAATTTTATATAGTTATGTAAGGCCTTGATTTGCATTGTTGCTGTTTTGTTCCTCCTTGCTGGTATGTTTCCAGTTGTTGATGTTATCATATTGTTTATTTAATTATATAAAACTTTGTTTTACATTGTTGCTGCTGTTTTGTTTCTTGTTGCTGGTATATTCCAGTTGTTACTGATTTTACCATCCTATCATAGCAGGACTGTCATGGTGATTATGAATACTGTTTATGTTGAAATGGTAATTCTGGTACTATATTCTTGTAACATTTGTTTTGTAATGATATGTTGTAAATATTTTAGACTTTTAACGTTTTATAAAGGGTTCAAAAGTTTGTATATAATCATATGTTGTCCATATATGCACATTTCAACTCATTCTACCACAAATATGTTGTAACATCTAGTTCTATATTTCTGCATTGTTTGTTGCATCTAAGTTAAGTGCCAAAATGTCCATTCAACACACCTTTCAGTACTAGAAAATCCTTGAAAAAAGTTAAATCTTGATTTCTAACATAAAATTCAAAGAATGTAAAAAATTAACAACACATTTTTTGATAATTTTTATCAATAATAATTTTTAAATTTTACATTAATAAAAATTGTAAAAAGATAATAATATTATAAAAAAAATTATTAATAAATCTTTAAAACAATAATTTTTGTATTATATTATCAATAAAATTTATCTTATTAAAATCATTTTAAAAGATAAAAATAAATTGCATAAATCAAATCTTAAAACAATATATATTATTTCTTCCTTTAAAATTGAATGGTTATAGAAATTAATATTTATCAATGATAATAATTTTTACTTATTGTGATAGTAAAATTTATTATTTTCTTTTTATAATTAGGTAGCTATTGAAAGGCCAATCTTGGACATATATTGATTGTTTAAAAGCCAGTGAAAAGCAATATATTCTGGAAGAAACTAGGCATACATGTGAGCGTCTATTATAATTTATGAATTATCTTTCATATGAAATTCAAAAATAGATCAATATATTAAAGATAATTTCTTATTATTATGGATGAAATGTCATAATCTAAATGTAATTTAAGTCAAAGAAAAGCTTAGTAACAAACTCGGACTGTACGTAAATAAAACTATCGACCATCAATCACCTTGAAAAACCATACGAGAATATCCATCCATAACTTTATTGTAAAACAACCTTTCAATGATTTGTACGTAAGATTCTAAAAAGATTATGTTTAATGCCCATTTAATCAAAATCAAAATGAGAAGATTGGTTTACATTTACGCATTTCTATTCATCAATATTTTCTTAATTACAATGATTACACATAATCTTAGATTCTCTTTGTCTTGGGTTTTCCCATTTTACCAACGTGGGACACGTGAGGGAATAGGATTTGTGTACAATTGAAAGGAAAAAATACATATAAGTTATTCCTCTCAAGTTAATTATGTAAATAAATATAAGGATATCATGTGAAGTCTAAATGGAGTTAGAATGGATTGGTTAGATGATATTAGATGGTTAATATAATCATGTTATAAATAATAGTAATTAATAAATAAAGAGAATATTTAATTTTATGATAAAATTTTATATAATGATTGATGAAGATAAGATTAAAGTATGTTAGATTTTGAAAATGTGTAAGACAATCAGTTATAAGGATGAGAATGAAAAAAAAAAAAAAATTGTTTTGTGGTGGGTCCATTATATGGATGATTATGGACTCGTTCTATTCCTCTAAACTTGATCTATGTTGTTCTCTAGATTCTACCCTATGAATCTTTAGATAAACAAATTGTTAGGCAATGGTATTTATTGTCACACCTAATATTTTCTATCAAGTTGTTAGTATTTAAAAATGATCTATGTTGTTCTGTAGATTCTACCCTATGAACCTTCAAATAAACAAATTGCTAGGCAATGGTATTTATTGTCATGTTCAATTTTTCTATCAAGTTGTTAGTATTTAAAGTTATCTTGATGGACAACATGATTCAAACATACACACCAGTTCTCAAATGATTATTATGTGATTCACATACCTTAGGATAAATTTAAATACATATGCAAATAAATTATTCTTATAATATTTAATGCTAAACAACGATAAATAATGTTCTTAAAGTTTTAGATAAATCATAATTTTTTTTTAATATAAACATAATCTTAATATAAAAAGCCCTGTAAAAATTTAACCCAAAACCAAAATATAAAATAAAACTAATTAAATAAATAGAACCACATCAACAACACAATTTTCATCATTACACTTTTATAATTATTATGAATTATAATATTGTTGAATTCTCTTAAAAACATGGTATTCTATATTTATCTCTTGTTCTTAATATTTTATTTGTTTATTTTCTTATCACTCTTATTGAGGAAATTGACCATAGAAGAGATCCCTTGCTTTGTGTTGAATAAAAGCAAAAGGTTTGATTACATTGTATACAAGCATGCTTCCGAGTCAACAAGATATCTAATCATACATAAGAAAACATATTTAGGCCAGCTTGTAATGTATTGAATTTCTTTTATTCCTATTATATATTATGTCCTCATCTATTTGTCAACTAATATGGATTGAGAAAATCTAGGCTGCATGATGTGGGAAATAAATATGAATATATTGCCTTGTTGTTTGTTATGTTGGATTCAAGCAACTTGAATACAAAAAGATTTTGCCATCATCATCCTAGATTTCTCTTTAATAACAATAATAATAATAGTGAGATTGAAGCAAAGACAATACAAGTGATTTATGTCAAGAGGGAAAAAAAGGCTACCCAAAAGATTAAAAAACTTGTCCTAACATTAGTTGTTTTTATGTACTCAAATTTCTATTTGAGGGTATTTTCTTAATTAAACAATGTTTATTTAGCAAATATAAAAATATAAAAAGTTATGAGGTTGTTAGGTTTTAAAGTTTGATAATTGAATATTGTTCAAGTATAGGAATTTTTTTGTTTTTTTGGGATGAATAATTTTTATTTAATATTTTATTAGCAAATGATAGTACACAATTTATAGAAAGGTCGGTGGTCAAAAAGATTTATGAAGGTTAGGAGGAATTAAAGTTTGATAGTTTAATACTTTCAAAGTATGAATTTTTTTATATAAATGAATATGATAAATAATTTTTGAATTGATGTTTTACATATGTAATGGAGAAAATTGCATGTACCTTGCAATTATTTTTTCTATTTTGGACTTATTTTGGTTAGGTTATTTTTTATGTAATGACAAGTGTAAAGTGGTGCATACATTTTAAAGAATTAGTTTCATCTTTCAATTTTATTCATTTTTTTTATTTTGGGTTAGATCTACAAATTACAAGAATGATCCAGGTCACTTATGCAATTATTGAAATGACCCTTGAGCTTTTAAATTTCAATTTCAAAATTGGGCCTCATTTATCTCCCCCAACTTAATTGTTATGTGTCAATTTAAAGTGCAAAATATTTTACCCACACCTTTGAAATTATATTTAATGACTAACCCTAATTCATTTAAACATCTAGCAGATCTATGTAATGAGAACCTCTTGCATATATCAAAGATATTAAAAATAGTCATCTAGCGACATTAGCACTACATCAACACTCTAGGGCATACTACATAATGAC
The DNA here is from genome assembly GCA_007115665.2 of Sequoiadendron giganteum. Taxonomy (NCBI): domain Eukaryota; kingdom Viridiplantae; phylum Streptophyta; class Pinopsida; order Cupressales; family Cupressaceae; genus Sequoiadendron; species Sequoiadendron giganteum. The sequence continues at coordinate 671,464,705 of CM021105.1, read as the reverse complement.
TTGTTATATTCAATTATTATTCAATGTTGTTAACTTGACATCCTAATGAGATTTGACAAAAGGGATGAATTATCCCTATCATGTGCAAATTCCCAACTATACACACAAGTTTGTATATAGATTCAATAGCAAAGGAAAATGATTTTAAGATTAACAAATCTTACAAATTAGATTTGCACATGAGGATTATATCCACAACTATATAAATAATTTTATAGTTGGTTAAAGTAGATATGTATTTGCAATAGTGATTCAGACCCAAAAAATTCTTTTACTAATTCTAATGCATTCTGCTTAGATGTCATAAATATATTTTTACAAAAACAAATTGATTTGGCACACCTGGTAGAATCTATTTTTGCACCAAACTAAGTGCTAAGTACCTTATTTTATTGATTTAAATTATGATTATGTTGATGAAATATGTGTTATCAGTCCTATCTCTTATTTCTAAGGTACTTAAATTTATCATTGATGTTTATTTAATTGAATTATAATATGATTTTTATCTAGAGAAGTATTTTTTTCCTTACATTGTTGGTGAACTTTGAATTTCTCGCACAACCCAGGGTTTTGGCCTTAGGGTTATTTCCTTCTACATTATAGTTTTTTAGAGTTGATTTATTTGGATATATATTTATAACTCTAATTAGGTTTTGTATTTGATCCCTAGTCACCCATCCTTTGGATTGTACTTTATTAATTGATCATTCCTTATATACTCTTACAGACCATTACCTTATCCATGCATGTCTCATTTACTTTGGGATGTTCTATCACTTTTTATCATTAGTTCATTACATCCTTGATCTACAATTTGCACGTTTATCTTATAAATGAGAATTTATTTACTACAAAGATATTATGTAGCCAATTTTGAGAGCTTGCCTCCTTTATAGAGTTAGTTGTTGATCATCCTTCTCTTTTAGATATCTTTTCCTTGTTTATTTATGAACTCCACTTGGATGCTCCTTTTTCCATGACTAGGGATAATGATGCACATAATAACATGTCACCTTTTAAGTACTTTTATTTTCCCACTATGGATCATGACATAGATACACCATGTAGGTTAGATATTCAGGATGATTATTCTCTTTGTGATACATTACATTATGATATTATTGATTTGGGTGAATAATTGTTATAAGAGGACTTTGAAAATTCTAGTGATGGTTCATTACATGTCAATTCATTTTGTGTTTTACTAATTATGATTACTTTGATGATGATATTTTATATATAGGGGAAGTAGGATTAGCCTAAGTAAAAGATCTTTGAATTGGTTTGATTCGTTTTTCTTATTTTGTCACTCATAAATTATGGATTTGACATATTATTTTATAGGATATCAATTACAAATATTTTTCTCATACAAGCATCAACATGAGACCAATACAAGCTCTTTATGAGAAAAGATACTAGAAATTTCACCTATGGAAGACCAAGGGTCACTACTTAGAAATCCATGTTATGTAGAAACCACATCCACATTAGAAGCCAATTATGGAAGACCAAGAGTCACAACTTCAAATTCTACTTTTAGATGTCCTTATGAGAATTTGAACTTGGGTCTCAACAACAAAAACCCAAAATTTTAACCAATTAAACTCAACCCCTTAGACACATTCCATGTTTCAATTGTAGGTGTTTTATTTTATTTATACAATATTTTTGTTTAAAGATTTAATTGCTTAATTTTTCAAGTTCTTATGATTCACAATATTTATTTTCACAACCCGCATATACTTTATTTCATTTATATGCATATATATAAATATAAATAAAATTAAATAAAAAGTTACATGCACATATAGATATTTCAACATCTAAGACAATGTTCATAATTGATTTCTAGATCATATGACATATATATAAAGTTTTGAAACAAGTATATTTTGATAAAGATAACAATATCTCTTGATACATAAATCAACTAGTGTGAGTTTGCCTTGAAGACGCCTCTCTTTCCTTATTTCAAGTACAAATATATCCCTACTAGAAGAACGATTCCTTGACCCACTTCTAGACTAAGAAATTATCATCATCATCACTCAAGTTCAACTTTAACCTCCTCTTATAAGGGAATTCTTAATATGTATGGGTAAACCCACAAAGTTGGTTTACAATTCCAGTGAGGAAGGAAAAGTTGCAGAAAATGCCCCCATGCAAAAAAAAATGGTTTTTGGGGGTTTGAACGAACATCTAGTTCAAGCGAACCCCTTTTGGGGTTCGCTAGAACTCCCCTTCAAGCGAATCCATTAAATGTTGGGTCCCACATTTCTCAAGAAAAAAAGCAAAGGAAAGGGTTGTGGAATGGGGGTTTGCTCGAACCCTGGTTCGAGCAAACCTCCAAGCCCTTTTCCCCCCTTCTCCCCCTCTGGCAACAAAAAACTCTAGAATTTTGCCCTTCGAAGCTTGAGTTGAGGATGAAAATGGAGACTTCACAGACCCAATTGGATGATGGTAGTCCTCAAAATGAGTTATCCAATGAATATAATTTTAATATGTTTTGGTTTTATTATGTATTTTTTTTTTTAGTTTGATTAAGCATAGGTTTTTCATCGAAAATCAAGCTCTTTGTTTTGCACATGTGGAAAAATAGCAAATTATCAATTTTTTTTTTGAAAAATGTCAGTGCACTAGATATTGAAATCCTTGATCTAACAAAAAAAGTGAATTTTGATACATACAAAAAAAATTATGTTGTATACGCTTGGCCTATGTCTGAATTGTAATTGGTTTGACTTCGAAACTTGATTAAGGAAAAAATGTTCAATAAAACACTATGAAACCAATTGGAAACACTAGATATCGTAGTTACAAATCTAAGTTCGAAAAAATTAGAATTTTATCCTTCATGGAAAAAAAAGTTATGTTGTATATAGTGAGCGTCACTCCTTAAAAATGGTGTATACTGAAAAAAACTAGTTTTCGAAGAAGATAGAAAATTTTGAAAAAAAAATATTTAGAATCTATAGACAAAATGTCACAAATCACTAGTTTGTATCATCTTCAAATTCCTCATGGTTTAGCCACTATAGGTGCCCGAAAGTGAAGATTTAGTTAGAAAAAATCAGTTCAATGTCCACTTTGGCCAAAAAATTTAAACCAGTATTGTGGGATCACCTGTATAGATTAATACTTCTCACAAGGAAATATGTTAAATCATTTTGAGGTCTCTATCTCTCTAACTGGTCTTCAATGCATTTCATATTTAAGCATTTATCTCCTTGTAGTTAATCACTCTGGTCATCATGCATTTATCTCTAGATAGGTGAAGGATTTTATCTCTATGAGGGAATTATCTCTCTCAACATGATGTGTGGCACACTCAATAACAAATATCATAAAATTTATTTGAACCTAACTAAGTAGATCAAATAATAGATAAGAATGATATGTACATGTTGACAATATCTCTTTATATGCTCTATCAACATTGCTAATAAATTTTGAGTCAAGTATCAGGTACCATTTATCATAAATCAGTTGCACCCACTTTATTGTTGTACCTATAAGATGTATAAGAAATGAATAGGTATCTTAATTTATTACTTACATAATTTACTTAAATATAACCTAATTTGAAAACATTATGTATGACACAACAAAAATCTTGAATTACATTACATACCTAGGTCACCATCCTACCAATCATCAACACCAATGATATGTCATAATGGTATCACATCTAATAGAACCTCCTCTCCCTCTCTTGGGTTCATGGATCCTTATCTTACCTCTTTCTTTGGTGGAATGGATATTGGTATTACTACTACCTTTGGGGCCTCATGTTCATCTATGGATAAAGCTTGGTGGGGGGAAAGATATTCCCTAGTAATATCTATAAGCCTTATTAACTTTGGCACCATCACCATATGCTACCACACCTACCTCATACTACTCATCAATTATTTATGAGTTCTTGTGTACTAAGAGCTAGGACTTGTATTTCAGTATACCTATATGGATGTACTTTATAATGGGAGGCTTTGGAGGTATAGTTTATTAGATACAAAACTAGCAAAGGGCCCTCTTCAATAAGATATTTATAATATGGTACACTATCTCCTATAGTACCATTAAGATCTCTTGATCCTCCTTAATTGTGCTCTATCATTGTATATCAACATGAGATAAATGTAGCAAGTGTAAAATCTAAAGCTAGTGATTACTGAGTTCACTCCCTAATCTATATCTCAAGTTCTACATTAAAGAAAAAAAATATAGATTAGTATATCATAAAGATCATAAAAATATTACTAAATGCTCAAGATATCAAATTGTATAGCTATTTCCTATAATATCTCTCACATGTGTTAAATTCATATATACCACTCATATTCATAGATCACTTATATGGGTAACATGTCACTCCCATGTGAAAAAAGGGTTACTTCCATGTGAAATGGGTTAGATAGGTGGGAATGCAAAAAATTAATAAAAATACTTTTCCTAACATTCTAGCACATTTTGAAATTTTAAAAAATAACTAAAAAGAGAATAAAATAGGTGCACCAAGAAAAGGCTCTCCTTGGTTGTTACCTATGTTCATACTGTATTCGTGCTTGATGTGTGGCATGGCTCATTTGTTGCACCATGATGTATCTACTTGATAAATCTATTAGGGGCAATAGTGAAATTGAATTACTCTTTTAGCCTTTTACCCCTTGTTTATATAAGTCTATGAGACTATACCTCCAATCTTACACATTCTCATGCTTTACCTAATAATTGGCATAGCATACATGTTATCACTCTCCACAATGATTTACATGCTTGTTGTGGCATGTGGCATTATTTTCATAATAAATGAAGTAGCTCATCTACCCACATTAGTTATAGGGTTCAATTTTATGAAAATAAAGTGTACTTACACTAAAAGCATACTTTTCCTTCTTTGTTGCACTAGAATAATCTATCTACACCATCTTATGTTATAATTTACTATTACTAACTTATTTTCTCACAAATTTATTACTAATATTCTAATACTAACACTTCATATTGATGTCATTTTATAGGATCAAATGGATAATGAAGCATCTATTTTATGTTATTCTTACATAATAACATGTCTTATCAAGTCCCCATTAATAATTTTAATCACGTATTTTATTGACAATTATCTTTTTATGTAATGAGTATAAGGTTTCTAGTGATCACAACATTTATATCTTATAACCTTATGTTAGTCCAAGTTTCTCATGTTTAACCTAATCATGCTTATATATGCTAATATTTTCATGGCGATTATGATGTTTCCTAAGATTTATCACAATGCTATCTCATGCTTATTTGAGCTTACAAGATCCTTATATGTTATTCAGGGCTTTTTGATAATTTCATTTATGATCCTAAGTGGGGGCAACATTAGGGGCATATTACCTCTTTTCATTATAGATGGTAGTCAAACACTTATATATGTATATGCTTGTTTATTGAGATTACATGATTATGTCATTCAAGATTTATCTTTTATCCTTTCTTCTAATTTAATTATATTTTTTGTCAATAGTTTTTCCTGTAGACTTCCAATCCCCAAAAAAACAATTCAAAATTTTTCACTCTAAAAAAATAAAAATAATAATAAAATAATGAGAATGTTATATTACATCTCCATTTATAGAATATGTAGATATATCAGTAATATTGCCATCTTTTTATCAACACAAATATTACAATACATATACTAATAAAAATACAACTCAATAAAAAGAGAATACAAGATTACTAACAATATTCTCTTACATCTAATTATAAAAATATCTAAATCTATTCATTTTATGATAACTCTTTAAGGCATTTTAAATTATACCCTTAAATAACAAATATTTTCTATATAGACTTTTTAAATTACATCTCATAAGATAAGATAAGATAAGATAAGGAAAGATCTCTTTTATGGTTATTCTTACATAATGAATATTTTTAAAGTCATTTTATAGGATAACATGGATAAGGAAGCATATCTTTTATGGTTATTCCTATTGTAATGACATGCCTTATTAGGTTTATATTCCACATAATTTACATGGTTCTCAATAATAGTTTTAATCACTCATTTTATTGATAATTGTATTTTTCCATGATGATTATAGAGTCTCCAATAACCACAATTTTTACATCTTATCATCTGATATTAATCTAGATCGCTCATGTTTGTATAAATTGACTTGTTCATGATGATTATGATATTTATTAAACTTTACGATGACGTTGTTTAATACTTATTTGTGCTTACAAGATACTTATATGGTATTGAGGTCTTTTGGACATTTCATGTATGATTGTAAGTGGAAGCAATATTACAAGCATCTTATCTCTTCTAATTATATATAGCAGTTACACAATTATAACTTTATATGCTTGTTTATTGGGATTACATGGTTACGCCACTTGATATATATTTTCTCGTTTCCTCCAACTTAATTGCATTCTTAATCAATAAGTTTTTTTTATGTGCTTCCAAACCTCCCAAAAATAATTTCAACTTTTTTACCACACTAAAAAATAAAAAATAAAAACAATAAAAATGTTGTGTTACATCTTCTTTTGCACAATATATTTATATCCATGATATTCTCATTTTCTCACCAACAAAAATATTACAACTCATAATACAACAAATACTAATATACATATAACTAAACATATATAAGATACAAAATTATTTTTAGCATTCTCCTACGTTTAATTACAAAAGTTGCCATTAGTTTATTAAATTTTATAATGGCTCTTAAGGCATGAAAATGGTAGACCTTTTCTAACGAGACTTTTCAAATTACATCTCATAAGATAAAATATCATAATAAAAAAGTTCAAATCATATACTATTGAATCACATATTAAAAAAAAAAACACCTTAAAACTAAAACTAAAACTAATCACGTAATAAATCAAGAACCTCAATTAAAAAAAATTGAGCATATATTAAATTATGCAATCTTAAACATCAGTCCCAAAAGAACAGGAAGCATAAAATATCCAAAAACCTAATTATTTACTATTTTTCAGAAATTAATGAACTCCCGAAACGTTAAAACTTGAGCGGTTTAACGACGCGGCTTCACAAACTCAACCAATCCTGAGTTGAGTCAACTCCTAACCCTCCATGTGGTCGCTGGCGGCCGATACTTGGGACAAAGTCAAACGTGGTGGGGCCAGCTAGGACGGCTTCCTTTACCATAACCCTCGCGTCCAACCACTTATCCCACCACACGTGTCAATCCAGAATCCAACAAGTCAAACCACGGCCAAACGTGGCAAGCATTAGGCTATGGGGGCAATCCTTAAGGCACAAGGTTGAATAAAAAAAAGGCAAGGCAAACCTTAATAATTAGAAAACCTAGAGTCCCCAGTGGCCGGTGGTAGGTGTGCATGGTGGGCGCTCCCCACTAAGGAAGAACTCAGTGAGTGACTCATCAACCAATTCATCATGCTTCCCCATTGAATACAAGAACTTGTTCTCCATTGGACACGACATGGTTCCCTGGGATATTCTTACTTTAGGTCTTGCCAAATAGAACACCACATTTTGATCTCTAGAGGTGCAAAAGAGGCCCCCCATGGAATCCTAAGCACTCATCATTGCCTTCAATTTGTCATGTTAGGCCATCACACCCTTCAATAATTTAAGGACCCCCCTACGTCATGCCTTTATCAATTTCTATATTTATACCTATTTTAATGCACCCAGTGAATCATGACACTGAGCCAATACTCTATTCTATGAGAAAAATCACCTTCCTAACCCCACTCCAAGGGAACACATACCAAGGGGACACATGTAAGTCAATATGCATTAAGAAAACATTAGGAGCGGATAAGATTGTTGTAAAGATATGATTAATCATATGGTTAAACCAAAAATTAAACATCAATACAACTCTCATAATGAATACAATAATTTGGGTAGATTAATTTAAGGAGGAATTGAGTAGAATAATTAGGGTGAGAAGGATGTGAGTGCATGGGTTCGATTAACAAGGAATAAAGAATAAGGAGGTGTGAATGGGATAAGGAGCGAGTCATTGCTTTCGGCAAGGGTACAAGTGTCCGTCGTTATCTTTGATTTATTTCCTTTGCTTAAATCAACAATTATTAGATATCGTATTCTTCATGTCATTTTGTATAAAAAAGATAAAAATAACCATTTTCCATTATTTTAGAGGTACCACGTGTTGGCATTATGAGTTGTATTAATGGAGAGATGCTTATCAAAATTAATGTAATTTACTTCGCCGTGTTGTCATGGAAAATTAAGTAGTGTTGAGGACAAATTAGCATATTTCTAAGATTTTTGTCATTTTGTATAGCTGTTTTTCCATGTATTTTTAATATTTAATTTGCTTTCTTAAGTGTATTTATTAACTCTAGAATATTCATGGCTTACTTCTTATTATCTTATTCACCTTACTCAGTTTAGATTGGATCATGGGCTTAAGGAAAGCAAATATAATTATTCAAAAGTAAATAATGGAATTTTATATTTTGTTTCCCTTGTCCTTTTGATCGAGTTAGAAGTGAAATAGACTCAATGTTTCACTTGATGTGTTTAGCTGGATGATTATTGATTGTTCTTGTATAATGTGGATTGTTCGATGTATTAACATAACAATAGCTTGATAATAATGTATAAATATTTGTCAAATTGACAACATGAGATGATGATAGCTTTTGTTGTTATTGAAATGGAAGGGAAGACCTTCAATATATAGATTTTTCATGAGGAAGATCAAGGGTCAAGATGCAAAGTTAATAGAAGGTTAGGATTTGAAGAAGATAGAGGCATGTATTGAAGATGTAGTTTTGTGACAAGTGTCACAAGAGGGAAGAAGAGGATTAATGCACGAAGAAAACATGTCACATATGTGTGAGCAAGGTGGCATGTGCAAGAGATATACTCACACGTATACATGTGAGCAAAGGAATGGGAATTAGTCAAAGGATCAAGGGGTGATGTGGATGCTTAGCATACCTCCAAGCTAGCATGCTCACACATGTGTGAGTAAGATGTGGGATAAGGTTAGCATGCTCACATATGTGGGAGAATTTAAGGGATGGGGTGGAGATCAAAGATACCTTCAAGATGGCATACTCATACATGTGTGAGCAAGGATTAGGATACAAATGCATTCTCACATACGTGGGACCATGAAGAGGATAGGGATGCATGTCAAATGATGGTGAATTTAGATTTTAATCCATGCAAGGATATTTGATGGCTAGGATTAAAGTTGGAAGATTAAAGTGGCGTGGAATTAAAAATTAGAAGAAATGTTAATGGGGGTTAGTTATCCTTAAATAAATAAATAATTAAGTTAGAAGAATTAGGGGCTTGTTGTGTGTTTAAAAACACACTCCATTTTTCTCCTAGCAAAATGAGGACCCCCCCTCCCCCTTTTTTTTGCTTGTGTTGGTGATCTAAGGCAAAATTCCTTCAAAAAATCATTTCCTTGGATTTGACCATAAAATAAGTTGAAAGTTCCTCTATGGATGAATAAAGCATTAAAAATTAGCATAAGTTGCCTTTTGAAGCTATCAGAAATTTGCAGTAATTCTCAAGTTATTATCTTGCAGGTGTTTCCCTTCCTATTAACACAATAATTTATTTGGTTCACTATGATCTTCCCACAATTTTCAATGTAGTTAGGCCTACCCGCAATCGTTAAGTTATATTGGCCTATAAGATAAAGTGTTCTTGGGTTTTAAAACTTAGAATATGTATATCCCCTTTCTAAACTTGAAACATTCTTAAAATCGAGTTTAATGTATTGCACGGATTCAAGTCCTAAGCGAACTGAACTTGTAAGTGTTAATTTTCTTGTTCACTTAGATTTGGTTGACATTTCTAGTTCACTTCAATTTACCCATAATTGTGGGGTTTCCAATTGATATTGAACTTCACCTTTCCAGACTTTAAATGTTAACCTTCAAACTTAAAATATTAATGAGTTAAATTTAGTCCTTTTGCGGAAGTCCAAGGTCCATCTAAACTTAACATTTCAAAGAAACATAACTTTTCAATTCACTTGAAAATCCTTGCGTGTCATACCAAGTTGACTTAAACATTTCATCATTTTGCATACCTTTTTCTCCCATTTTAATTTAACCTTTTGAGTGTGAAATCAAAGAAAAAGGAATCCTATGTCCCAAATGCTTAGAACAATAGGATCTAGGTGCCTTTCTCTAAGATTTCATTAGGAAAGAGATCACAAGGGGTTAAGATTGACTTTCAACCTTGAGGTGAACCAATCCAACCTTGGATCTATGTTCCTTAGAATAGTAGGAAAGATCTAAGATCAATTTGGAATGATTTAAAATGCCTAAACTAAATGGATGATTAGACCTAATACACAAAACATAAATTTATGAAAAATGACAAACTGAAACAACAGTTTACCAATGGATCTAGGAAGTGTAAAAGACTGCAAAAATACTCAAAAATGTTGGTTTTCAAGGGCCTGCAAGGACTCATTCGCCCAAGGGTGAATGGGTATTTGTATAGGGATTTTTATCAACCTTTGGATCCCTCTAGTGCAAGATCTGAGCTTTAGATTGGCGGTCTTACTGTCAAAAAGTTAGAAATAAATTTTGAATTCGAGTTTCTATGTCTTGACAACAATGTTGATGACAAATACAACTTTGCAAAATTGATCCTTCAAGATCTCTTGAATCCTTCTCCACCTATAAATCTGCACATACAAAGAGAGAAGCAAAAATGTTTGTTTTTGGGTGAATGGGGTTTGCCTTGGTCAAACCTTGGTTTCGTAATTAAACCTTGATAATGAAATAATGATAAAATGAAGGAATTGATGAATGAACAAAGCTTGTTACAATTCACCAAACCCTTAATGGCTACTCTTAGAGGACATAAGTCAAACGAATCACTCTAAGGCATGGATCTTGCATGAATTGGCTTGATTGTATGCTTGAAACCTACATCACAATGTTAGCTCCAAAACATGGCATGAACACACATGAAATTTGACATGATGATATGATCTTGATTGTTGGTGTAGATGATTGATAAATCTACTCTTCAATGCTCTTGACAATAATATTTTCTCTTGTGAAATTTTCCTTAATGCTAGATGATTTGAATTGATAAAATAACTATGTATTTATAGGGTTTTATCTAATTTCCCAAAAAATAGATTCCATAAGTCGACATTTGAAACTTGAATTTGAATCATTAAAATGCCACCAAAAACATATTTTATACTGGGTCTTGGCACTTAATGAGAACCCATTCTCCCTTGGGCGAATAGGTCCTAGGACCCAAATCCAGGACACACAATTTCCAAGGTGTTTAAATTAATGATGGAAACTGTTAATATAAGTTTCCCTTTCGGAAAACAAGAATAATAAGGCCTAGGAATGCAAAATTCAAGCAATTAGAAGCTTGATTAAGTCCAATTAATTAAGGGGATGTGAACATAGTGTGAAAATTTAAAGGAGTGCATTTTTCTACACTACATTTAGCCACCATTTTAGTGAGAGTACGAACTTACACCCAGACTCACACTAAAGTAGACAAATATATGTCTAGAGGGGTGCAAATGTACAAATGTTAGAAAGATAGGATGACAAAGATCAAGGAGGTGGTCAAGCCCCCAGGATTAAGATCCCATGGAAAACCAACATAAGCACAAAGGGACACACCCATATGTATGATATGAAGCAACAAGACAAGATACACAAACATACATTGTCAAAATAAATGCAAAAGAAATGAACTAGCAAGTTGTATTATGCTACGTCCATCAAACATGCTCACATGGCACCACAAGCAAGCAAGTTGTGTTATGCTCGTTGGCCATGAAAATAATGCTCACAAGGGCTAGTGCAGTCTGATATACACTAGGTGAGCCTAAAGGAGCGAGAAACACATACTAGGTCTACAAGGTGTGAACCCACAAAAAAAGTGCGATGGGCAAGTCATGCCATGTCTACAGGATCCATATGTCAACCATACCAAAATTTATACTCCCTGATAACTTTGATAAGGTGCCACAACATGATCAATATGCTATGCTAATGCTACACTAAATTCAACCTCTATGAACAAAGTGAAGCAAGAAATGCCAAAATGAAATAATGTCAATAAAATAATGCCAATGTAATGGTCACACTTCCTAGGAGATGTATGCTATCATCACTAAGAAGGGAACATGCAAATGTAATGAGTGGGGGACAATATGCCCTCCACTTAAAATGTCAACATACTTGCTATGTTGGTATTTTAAGTAGAAAGAGAGGAAGGAGGATCCTTGAAAATAATTCACACCTCCCAAAAACTAGTTATCCTTCCCCCCAACTGTAGAGACAAAGACAACCACCAATTACGATCATGTTGCAACCAAGATAAATATGGTTGAACTTAAGATTGTACAATGATGAATGTCAATGAGAAAGACACATAAAGCTACTAATTCCACATAGTGATGAGCAACATGGTAGGATGAAGATCATTATCAATTAGAGGATATAGGTCCATCAACACAAGGAAGGGCACCACAATCATTAAGATGTTGAATTATATTACTCAAATCCTTACGTTCATTGGTTGAATGACCATATACTTGATGATATGCACAAAATGAGCTCTTGTTGCAGAATTTATTTCATGTTCTTGGAGGGAGAGATATCAAGTAAGCTTGGAGAAGTCTCGACAAGGTACCCTCTTGATCAATAGTAGAAGATGTTGCTTTATTTTGTGACATAGATAATTCTTGCTTACTACAAGGTGTGATACATACACAAGACTCTCTAGGTTTAGATTGTGAGATTTTGTACTCTCCCAAAAAGGAGGGTGTAAAATCTAATGAACACCAATCATCATTAAAATATGTGTTGGGAGATGAAGCAATATCATGAGTATGATGTATATTTTCCCTAGGAGTGTTTTGTGTGATGACATTGATATTAAGTGAAGGTTTCTTTTATGCTTTTGTTTCTTTTGAAGGACAATAACCAACACCTCGTGTTTGTTCTTGTGGGGTAGTCTCTATAGGTATGTGAATACCTTGTTCTTTAACACCACATCCTTTTTTATTATAGCCAAGTTGTTTCAAAAGCTCATAACCTCTTCCATAAAGTTTTTTCATTTTTTTCGATTTGGTGGTTTCTCATGATCACACTCATCATATGTAGATGTATAATTGTTATTTTCCTCTTCTTTGTGGAATCAAATGCTTTTGATGACTCAACTTGTGTTGATATTATGGCAACTTCTTTCTCTTTTCCTGATTTGTGTGTAATCTTGTATTCTCCCATAAAAGAAGGTGTTAAATCCAATGAACCCCAACCATCATCTAATAGTTTTGTGATTGATAACAAAAACTTCTCTTTTTATTCTTGTATTGGTTCCACTTGTGTAGTTGGTGTCAATGTTGTAAGAGGATTTATTTGCAAACAATTATGATATGATTGTGGGTTAGGTTTGATTGTGTAGACCTTGTTTTGATAAGTGTACTTCACTAGACAATGTAACATTGAAGGAACCACATTCATTGCATGAATCCAAGGTCTACCTAAGATAAGATTATATGAGAGTTCTTGAGGCATGACATGAATAGGAGTTTTCAATGTAACCTTACCCACTCTAGTAGGTAATGTTATCACACCAAGAGGTTGTTTTACCACATTATCAAAACCACGAATGGATATATTATCTAGTTGAATTGAATAGAAATAAATCAATGGTTGAAAAAGAAGCTAGATGATTTCACATGATGGGAGCTTCCAATAGGAGTAAATAGTACTCAATGGTATGATGAAGAAATTTTTAGTGATCTTTATGAATAATTTTAGGTAGAGCTACCTTTAAAACTTTTTGATTAGTTTTTTATGTGGAAAAAATAGAGGTGAAAGGTACAATAAGTCTAGATTGATTGGATGGTAGAGAAACACAAACACATATGGTGTTTCTATACTATCTATATAAGATTAGTCTACACATTTTTGTAAGAAGATAATAACCATACATTCTAGTTTATAATTTTAACATATAGCTCAACTCACGAGGCTTTATTAAATTTATTTACACTATTTGTTGGAAGCTTGAGTTGTTTGTCAGTTGTCATTTATGTCAACCCCTTTTACATGAAGAGAGTGTTCAAATATTGATGGTGTCAATGATGTCAAGCCTGAAGTTGTTGGTATTGGTATCAACACATTATACTAGTGTTGTCATTGATGTATTACTTTAGTATAGTTACAAAGGTTATTGGATTTACTTGTGTTAAAGGAGATTATTGATCTTGGAGAGAATTACACTATGTTTTGGTGTTGTGATAAATGTTGTCATTGGTGTATGTGATAAGTAATGTCGTTGATGAAGTTGGTTCACTTGTTTTCCAAGTTCTTTTGAGAAATTTTGAATAAGAGAGAGTTTAGTGTGACAACGTGGTGCGAAGTGTTTTGCTCTGCATTTCTTCATGGTTGAAGATATGCCCATATGGTTTGGGTGTGATGATCAGTGGTGTTCAGAGGTGTTATATCCCAAGTTTTAGGTTTTGGATCATTTTGTTGTAGAAGATGTGTTTGACATAATATCTATCTAGTAAAACAAGGTGTCTAGGAGAAATGAGTTTGCTTTGAATTTCTCTACAGTGAAGGTTATTGTCTTTTAGATATGGTAACATGCTTATATTGAATATATCTACCTTCCCTTGAAGTTTCAAATGTTGTGGTTCTCTGCAAGGTTGCTTGGTGTGTTGGATGTTTGTGCCAGTGTGTCTAGTTGCACAAAATGTAGGTGTTCTTAAGTTTCAGGTGGTTGCAGTAGTAGTGGTGAATATTCTGATGATGTGGAATATTCTGAGATGGTGTGAAGTTTTTTTGTGTGGTTCATGAGATGTTTCTAGAAATGGAAAGGTGTGTTTGGAGTCGCTTGTTAGTGTTAGTGTAGGTTTGACTGACTTGGCATGCTGGCGCTAATTGTGGTGGATGATTGTTCTAATGGAAGTGTTGAGAAGTGTGTCATTGTATATTTGAGTCCTAGTTAAGTTATGATACAACCTTCCTTCACTTCTTTATACCCTGGAAATTTTTGGTAATAACCTATTTGATGTTGCATAGTTGAGGTGCATATGTTTCCTTAAGGATGACCTAATTGAGATTGTTTTAGTTTGAGGATGGTATAAATACAAGGCACATCATGTGAATCAATTGTAGAGGGTGTGTGAAGTGAAAGATGTGAAAGTGATCAAGTGTGGTGATCTGAGTGCGAGCTTTAATTCTTATGATTCTTAGATGCAATGAGCAGAAGGTGTCCATATTTTAGTTTGTTGAATGAGTTGTTTGTGCTTAAATAGAATTATACCTTCAGCATAAGAGAGATGCATTGTTAGTAGTTCAAATTGATAGTGAGCCAACCCTACTTCTATCTTCTTTCTTATGTATAGTGAGTCCTTTGATAGTGAGCCCTTCTTTCTTTTGGGCAATGAGCCTATTGTATTCGGTGTTGTTATTACTTTATATTGTGAGCTAATCCTCACCGTGGTTTTTCCCTTCTTGGGTTTTCCATGTAAATCTAGTGTTCTTATGTGTTTGGATTAACTTTTATCATAATTACATTTTTCTAATGCATGATAAGGGTTTAATGGTTGTTAAGGGTTTAAGGGCTAATGTAGATCTAGATGTTAATGAAAGTTTTAATGTTTTAATGTACAACTGATTCACCCCCTATCAGTTGTCCTGTGTATCTAACAATTGGTATTAGAGTAAGGTTCCTTGAAATAATATTAATTGCTTGAGGTAGATCCAGATGATGCATAGGAAGGAGGCTCCCTTGTTTGATGGGACAAATTATAAATTTTGGAAAACCAAGATGGAAGGTTTCCTTATTTCCCTAGAGTTTGGAGTTTGGAAGTCAATTGAGGATGGATATACCATGCCTGCTAATGGACAAACAACTGATGATGAGATTGAGGCATATGAAAACAATGGCAAAGAAAGGAATTCTCTTTTGAGTGGCCTTGTTGATTTACAAATTGTGAAGGTTATGAGCTCAAAATCTACTAAAGAAATTTGGAAGAAGTTGGAAAGTGCCTATGAAGGAGATGATAAGGTCATGCAAGAAAAGATACAAAATTTAAAACTAAATTTGAAACCCTAAGGATGTCATAGGATGAAGATATTGTAGGCTACATACATAGAGTGGATGATGTTGTCAATTCCATCAATGGCCTTGGTGGAAATCTACCAGAAGATGAGGTGGTAAAAAAGGTATTAAGAACTCTTCCTAAATTTTATAGTCATAAAGTTTTTGCTATTTAAGAAGTTCAAGATTTAGATCATTATTCTAGAGATCAATTTTTCGGTGCTTTAACTACTTTTGAATTGAGAGAGTTTGGTCAAAATGATTCAAGAAAAGAGACTTCTTTTAAAGCTAGAGAAACAAAGAAGGATGATGGATCAAATCCAGATGATCTTGATGAGTTAGAAGAAAATTTTGTTAGGATATTGAAAAAGGAAACTAGAAAATACAGAGGTAAGTTTCCTTTCAAATGTTTTAATTGTGAAAAGATATGTCATTATGCTTCAAGAAGTCCAGTCAAAGTTCCAAATGACAAATATAAGGATAATAAAGGTAAATCTATCAAGAGAAGTGATTATGTTAAAGATGCTAGCATATCTGATGATGAGTTTGATTACCTTGATGATGAAAATGATGAATGCTTGTTCATGGCTGCGAATGTTGGAAATAATGCTACTGACTCTAAAAGATGTATGAAGTAAATTGCTTCAAAAAAGGGTCACAACATCAAAGGAACTATTGTGACTAATTTTCATGCTAGAGAGGAGAAAAATAACTAGGTAATTAACAGCCGATGCTCAAATCATATGACAGGTGATAAGAGTAAGTTTTAAGTTTGAAGGCGGTCTTGTTAAGTTTGGTGATGATACATCTGCTAAGATATGTGGAAAAGGTTCAATTAGTTTTGATGGAAAGAATATTACAAATGATGTTGTTAATGTCAAGGGTCTCCGACATAATCTTCTTAGTGTAGGACAGATGTGTAATAAAGGATATAATCTTGTATTTCAGGATGGTGGTTGTGAAATGAAAAAAGGAAGCTCTGGAACTTTGATTGCTATAGGAACAAGTATAAATGGGAATGTTTATCAACTAAAATGTGCTAATGGTAAGTGTTTTATGACTCAAATCAATGAAAGTTGGTTATGGAATAGACAAATGTGTCATATAAATTTTGATAGCCTAGTGAGGATCAAATCTACTCAAGTTGTGAGAGATTTTCCAAGAATTACAAAGCCTATCAATGTAGTTTGCAAGGAATGTTAGGTTGGGATGAGAACAAAGAGGAGGTTCAATATCAAAGTATTCTATCGTAGGATCTTTGGAGTTGGTGACTATAGATCTATGTGGACCTACAAGAATAGGAAGCTTTCAAGGTGACACGTATTTCATGTTGTTAATTTATGATTACTCTAGAATGACGAGTAAATTTTTTTAGAGCAAATTCAAAAGCTCTAGACAAGTTTAAAGAATTTAAAGCTATGGTTGAGAATGAAATGGATATGAAAATTAGGTTTGATAGAGGTGGAGGATTCACCTCCAATGAATTAATTTTTTTTCTGAAGATCATGGAATAAAGAGGCATTTTTCAACCCCTATAACTCTTCAATAGAATGGAGAAAGAAAGAATAGGACAATTCAGAACTTGTAGCAAGGACAATGATGAAGAAAGAAAATCTACCAGATGTCTATTGGAGAGAAGCTATTCACATTATAGTATACATAATCAACAGAGTACAAGCATGAGTAAACAGTTCAAAGACTCCCTATGAGCTATGTTATGGAAGAACTCCTACTATCAGCTATTTCAGAGTGTTTGGAAGAAAATGTTATATTAGAAGAGATGAAGAAAACTTGGGAAAGTTTGATGCAAGGTCAGATGAAGGAATCTTCCTCAATGATATTCTACAAGAAGCAAGGCTTATTGGTACTACAACAAGAGGCTGAAGAAGATAGTTGAAAGTGTGAGTGTCAAAGTAGATGAAAAACCACATAAAAACTCAATACTGATAAAAGGATATGAATTTGATGAATCCTCTTGTAGAGAAGAAGGAAAAGAAGAAGAAAAGGAAAAGGAGATGCATATTGAAGATAAAGATGCTCCGGAAAGGATTCCTAAGACTCCTAAGTATGTGTAGAATAATCATTCTAAAGATCAGATCATTGGTGATAAGAGTAGAGGGTGTTGACAAGAAGAAAAACTGGTATGACAAAATAATAGGTGAATGTGTGTCTACTTTCCAAAGTAGAACCTAAGACAATGATTGAAGCATGTAAGGATGAGAATTAGACCAAAGCTATGGAAGAAGAATTTATGCAAATTGAGAAGAATCAGACTTGGGAATTAGTCCAAAGACCAAAAAACAAGAATGTAAGAGGAACTAGATAGGTATTCTGGAACAAGATGAATGAGAATGGAGAAGTTGTCAGAAATAAGGCTAGACTTGTGTGTAAGGGATACTGACAAGTGGAAGGAAAAGAGTTTGAGGAAAAATTTTCTCTGGAGTCAAGAATGGAGGCTATTAGGATGTTTTTGGCCTTTGCAACACAAAAGGATCTCGAGGTTTATCAGATGGATGTGAATTCTGCATTCTTGAATGGTGAATTGGAAGAAGTATACATTGAACAGCGGAAGGTTTCCAGTTATCATACTAATATGGTTTGTAGATTGAAGAAGGCATTGTATGGTATCAATCAAGCTCCTAGAGCTTGGTATGTAATATTGGATAGGTACTTGTTGTAGTGTTACCTATGGTTATATTTTTGTCATGAGATAGTAAAATCTTGCCTTCCTTGGTCTTTGTTTCTCATTTTCCGTTTGAGTATAAGTTTTTGCCATCATCCTTGCCTTTATCGCGGGGTCTTTGATTTTCCTAACCTCTTGTCACACGTTCTTTAGGTTTTGAAACTTCAATCATTGACATCCAGTGTTTCTAAAACTTGTTGTCAGGTTTGCATTTTCCCTAACCTCTGGATGGTTTGGTTTGTTCCTTATTGGTAGCGTCAGATGTGTCGGTCTAGTGTGTAGTCGACGAGGTGAAGGTTTTTGTAACTTCACAACTCCCGATTTTAGGTTGTAAATTTTTGGTCGTCCGTGACAAGGCAATATGTTGTTCATTCCACATTTTTTGAGGCACTACCTATGCATTTAATGAGGCGTACAATGCAACCTAGAGATGTCTTGTCAAGAATTTTTATAAAGCGCACCAATCTTGAAGTTTGTTTTATCGAGGATTAAAACAAGGCGTCACATTAATTCAATACCAAACACATGTCTTCTTGTCCTCATGTGATTAAAGGTGGTGGGGATTTGTTCACTTGAATTATCAGTTTTTCCTCCATCTTATGTGATTATATTTCAAGAAGAGCAAGTTTTCATCTGTCCATAGCAAGCTCATGCAGTCCGAAATTGGAAATCATTGGCTTGGTGTGAGGGACACTGATTTGGGATCTTTTGAGCTGGATGAATTATGGGCGCGACTAGATAGTAACATGAAATCTGTCGTTGATGCTAAACTGTTAGAGAGTGGATTAGCTCATGTCGAAGGTTTCCCAAAATTTGTCCTGAGTGTGGACCTAATTAGCACATGCGCGAGGAGATATATTCTTGGAACAAGGGAGATAAAAGCTACAGACAAAACTATTGTTGCCATAATTTCTCCTGAGGCTGTTTCTCAAGTGTTGAGGATTCCTGAGAAAGCAACTAATGAATTTTTTAGAGCTAATGAGGATTGGTGCAAGAATTCTATAGCCAAAGGTTGGTTGAAGTCAGAGAAGAAAGGTAAGTCACAACTACTTGCTAAACTTAAAAGGTCGCATTTCAAAGGACAAATTGTGGATGCCATTGCTATGTTGCATCGCATTGTTGTGAGTGCACATATTGAATCTTTTGAGAACTGGATGTGTCAATTTATTTTAGTTATTTGTGATGAAAATGTGTTTATAGACTGTGCTAAATTAATTTGTTTCCATTTGAATGAGCAATTAATTAATTTCCAGAAAATTTCCACCTTCCATCTCTGTTCTTGCTTGATATATGTTATAGCCAGTCAAAGGTCTTTCTGGCCAGGGTTAAAACCTTAGGTACCTCCAACTTCTAGCAAGCATGTGTATAAATGTTACCCACAATTCACTAAGCAGGTTGGAATGGGATAATTTTTCCTTGTTAATGATGCATTCTTGATGGAGGCTGTGAGGAAGCTACATAGAAACCCTGAAGTGCATTTTTCTCATGAATCTATATCTTTGGTGTCAAAATTTGGAAGTTTCTATATTCAATTTGAAAGGTTTTCATATTTGAGGATAGGAGGTTATGAGAAGGCCCCATTAAAATTGCCCAGGTATTCAGAGGATTTGCTGGTGTTTCTGGAAGTCTGTAGACAAATGGCCTTGGTAAACATGAAGTACATGAGTATGGGGAAACGAGGTTATCATTTTCCATTGGTAACTCCTTCTTTCACATATAAAAAATAATCAGGTAGCTAAAGGCGATGAGTGAGTTCTCAAAGAATATAATCTCCAATATTTATTTATGAGGGCTAATTTTGATAGCAAGGGTTTTGTGAAGCATAATTTATATGAAGAAATTTCATACTAGCATCAACCATCCATTGAAGATTTTTGGGAAGATTGTGTTGATGAAAATGAGGTTTTGAAAAGAAATTATATGAGGTTAACCCGCAGACAAATTCAAGCATTTGGTCTTTCTATCCATGTTCCTGAGAATGCCACTGAAGATTTAGTGGTTATTGATCCTGATAAATCTCATCCCAAGGTTGATTGGAGTAAGAATGAAGTTTTTAACATGAATGTACGAGCTATTCCAGTTGTGAAAAGAACTCAAGATTGGTTAGCAGGGAAATGGAGATAGGCTGCGAGTTCTAATCAAGAGCTGAGATCATCTCAGAGGAATGACCAGAGTTATGCTCAAACTGTTGCAGTAAGTGCATCATCAAAAAATTTGGCTATTAGTTCCTCAAGTGCAAATTCACAGTCTGGAGGTGATGGTGGGAAACTCGGAGAGACTGCTAAATTGAAGTTGATATGTGAACAAGATAGTGTATCTACACCCGTTTCTAAAAATAAAAGCAACCAAGCGAAGCCTGTATCTGAGGATTCAGATGCTATTTTTAGGAAAATTGTTGAAGATAATACTTTCCCTCCTTTGTTTGAAGTACCTTCTTCTCCGGGAGATAATACATCTATTCTCCCTATTGAGTCGGTGGAAATCGCTCATGGAAACAAGGATGTTGTTTTGGTAGAAGATTCCCTAGTTTGGCTAAAAAAGGTAGTGGAGGAAAAGAGGAAATATACTCCTACAACAACAGTTGGAGTGGACACAATTGCAAAGTTATTCCAGTCCTCCTCAAGGCCAAAGAAAGCTAAAAAAATGTCAAGGATGTTGATTGATCCTACTTCCAAGAATCAAATATTAGAGATTGCAAAACCCATGAAGGATTTGAACGATGATGAAATAAGCGAGTTTCATTACAAGATCACACATGTTGATATGGGACCTCAACCATTAGAGGGTGATGTGTATCATGCAAATTATTCAGTCAATGCTTTAATTAAGAGGGTAAAAGAAGAAAGGAAAGAAAAGGTGAATTTGCAATCCCAAGTCCTTGATTTAAAGAATTTCATTTCCTCCCTGGTTCCCTCTGCTATATCCAATGAAGACTCAAGTTCTCAGAGAGTAGATATTGATGCATCCTCGATGCAATTAATCAGAAAGAACCTGGGTTATTCCAAAGCTGTCAGTGAGTGGGTAGATGAAATATATCAAGAGATTACCCTTTTTATCGATAAGTCTTTTCTTTTCTACACTCAAGTTGTTGATAAGAGGAAATAATTGATGTCAGAGTTAAGACAGATTAGGAAAGATCACACTAGCCTCTACGTACTTTCATAAGAAAAAAAATTTGATTTCCATGGACTGAGTGAAGTTGGTTAATGAGAATATTGTGAATGACCCAAAGGAGTTAGATCCTTCTTGGTCTGATTCATTGGATTGGAAATTGGGATTTTATGATAATTTGGTGAAGGAAATTTATGAGGTACTTGGAAGGTATTTGGATATGCTAATGGAAATCAAAGGTAACTGCCATGACTTGAAGGTTGATATCACTGATGAGTTTGATGAGAAGATTTTGGATGCCAGGGAGATTTGTCTAAAGTTCAAAGAAGTATTCAACAACGAGATAGCAGATCCTACCATGTCAACCAAAGAGTCTTTTTTCAAAGCTTGGAAGACTACAAGTCTACCTTGATTCCTTTAAGACTGAAGCAAATAGGAGATCTAAAACTCTGGTCGAATCTGAAGTTGCTCTATCCAAATTGTCAACTAGACTACAAATCACTGGGACCTTGGGAAGCAAAGAAATACTTGCGATTGTTTCCAGGTATAGAGATTATAAATCTGGGATGAAGGCATAGGAGGAGCTCTTGTGGAAGGAAGCGGTTGTGAATCCAGAAGATGAACAGGCTGAGGTGGTAAGAATTGACGCTTAATTATTATTTTTAGTATTTCATGACACTTTAGTTTATTTTGGCTCTTTAAGTTTAAGACTCTTTTATTCGGTATAGTTACTTTCAAGAGACCGTTAGCAAAGACAATTGGCTATGCTTTAAATAGGTGATAGGCTGATAGTATTGGGATATTTTGGGAAAACTTTGATTTTCTCATTAGAGAAAAACTTTGTTATCTTGATTTACTATTTTCTTTTATTCTGATATAGAAAAATGTGGTGGAATTTATGCATTTGTAATCTTTGAATTATGGTGTATGAATTATTTTTGCTTATGTTGAATGCTCTACTATAAGTGATCTATTATTTGAATGGTTTATGCTTGAAGTTGTTGCATCACTGTAGTATGATTTATCTATGAAAAAAGATGTTGTGGTGATTTTGATTTTGTATTGGTTGAGAATTATTTTAGATTTGTCATATGAAATCTATTAATGCCTTTAAAGCTTTCTTGTTAAAAGCCCCTTCCTTTATTTGCTTTCCGGTTAAAAGCATCTCTAGTTAAAATTTATTCATTGGATATCAAATGAAGGTAGCTACCACCTTTTAAAATAAGCAGAGAATTAGTCTAAAAGTCATATAATTAATGATTCAACCGTGGTTACATTTGTCACCTTAGTGGGCATGAGAATACAGAGTTAGGTGATAAATCTGCCAACCGACATGTAGCAAGGATTCAATAAAGGTATTGTATATAGCAATCTATATTTCAAACTTGAGAAGGATCAAATATTGACTGTGGTTGTGTATGTTGATTATATAATCTTTGGAGGAAATGAAGGTATGTGCAAGAAGTATACAGATGATATGTATAAATATTTTGAGATGTCTATATTTGGGGAGATGAATTTCTTCCTTGGGCTACAAATCAATCAAACAGAAAAAGGAATATTCATTTCACAATCAAAGTATGTCAAGGAAATGTTGAAGAAGTTTTGGTTACTAGTTGCACGTTGAGCAAGAATGATGAATCTCCTAAGATTGATCAGATCAAGTACATACCAATGCTTGGTGGAGTGTTGTATCTAATTGCTACTAGACCGAATATCATACATGCAATTTGTCTTGTGGCTATATTTCAAGAAGATCCTAGAGAATCACATGTGACAAAAGTAAAGAGGATATTCAAATATTTGTAGGGTACTCAAGATTATGGTTTATAGTATCCCTTAGGATACCGACTTCTCTTTGAGTGCATTACTCATGTAGATTGGGTAGGATGTGTAGATGACAAGAAAATTACAAGTGGTGGTAATTTCTTTCTTAGAAGAAGATTAGTTTCATGGTTGAGTAAGAAGCAAGATTCAGTGTCATTACCTACTATAGAGGTAGAGTACATTGCAACAACATATTGCTACACACAAGTGTTGTGGATGAAGTAGACATTGAAGGATAGCTGAGTTTTATATGATGAACCTATTTCTATCATGTTTGACAATACAAGTTCTATCAACATATCAAATAATTTTGTGATGCATTCAAGAACAAAGCATATCTCAATCCGGTATTACTTCTTAAGAGAGAAGGTTGCAAAAAATGAGGTGAAGCTAGAGCATGTGCCTACAAAAGGATCAAGTTGCAAATATTTTCATGAAGGCTCTTCCTAAAGATACTTTGAGTATCTTTGACAGAAGTTAGGGGTTATTTCCTCTCCTTATTTCAATTGGAAGCATAAGAGTGTGCATTAGTCTGGTGGAGCAATTCAATATTTATTCTTTTATTCCAAACTGATGAAGGCTACCTCTCAGGGGAGTAAACAGTAGTGGTTACTGGTTGGTGAAGTGTATGGAAAAGTATTTTCCGAAAAGTAAAGGAACAAAGGGGGAAAGAGAGTCAGTGTTGCGGAAGAAGTCTGTAAAGTAAGTGTAGTGCAATTACTTGCTTGTGGTGAAAAGAAAAATCCTATGTAGATGATATGTGAGATGCAAGTGTTGCCCTTTAAATATTGTCAAAGGGGGAGAGCAAGAGAGTTGGGTGAGTCTATGGCCCTTTTCCATTGATTTCAAAGGAGGAGAAAGTTATAGTGGTTGAAAAACCATAGTTCATAAAAGTATTGCAAGAGAGAGTATTCAGGAGCAAGAGAATGTGAGTATGAAGAGTAAAGAGTTTCCCTAGCTAGGGGGAGTATTGCTTATTGTAGAGTTATTGTTGGTATGCTTTTTTTGTTGATGGTTTTTAAAATTGGTTTTGTCATCAATGACAAAGGTGTAAATTTTCAGAAGCTTGAGTTGTTTGTGAGTTGTCATTGATGTCAACCCCTTATATGAAGAGAGTGTTGGAATATTGATGGCGTTGTTGATGTCAAGCCTGGAGTTGTTGGTATTGGCATCAACACATTGTATCGGTGTTGTCATAATTGATGTCTTACTTTGGTATAGTTGTAGAGATTGTTGGTTTGACTTATGTTGGGGATATTATTGATGTTGGAAAGCATTGCACTATGTTATGGTGTTGTCATCAATCTTTTTGTTGATGTATGTGATAAGTAATGTCGCTGATGAAGTTCGTTCACTTGGTTTTCAAGTGCTTTTGAGAAAATTTGAATAAGAGAGAGTTCAGTGTGATAGAGTGGTGCTTAATGTTTTTCTCCATATTTCTTCATGGTTTAAGATATTCCCATATGGTTTGGATGTGATGATCAGTGGTGTTATATCTAGAGTTTCATGTTCTGGATCATTCTGTTGTAGAAGATGTGTTTGACATAATATATGTCTGGTAAAACAAGGTGTCTAGGAGAAATGAGATTGCTCCTCATTTCTCCGTAGTGAAGTTTCTTTTCTTATGAATGTGAGAGCATGCTTATATTGATTGTATATACCTCCCCTTGAAGTTTTAGATGTTCTAGTTCTTCACAAGGTTGCTTGGTGTGTTGGATTTCTGTGCCAATGTGTCTGGTTACACAAAATGAAGGCGTTTTTAAGTTTCAAGTGGTTGCAGTAGTAGTGGTTAATATTCTAATGATGTGGAATATTCTAAGATGTTTTGAAGTGTTGCTATGTGGTTCTTGAGATGTTTCCATACTTGGAGAGGTGTGTTTGGAGTCACTTGTTAGTTTTAGTGTAGGTTTGACCAACCTGGCATGCTAGCGCTAATTGCAGTGGATGATTATTTTTTTGGAAGTGTATCAGTGTAGATTTGGATCCCAATTAAGTTGTGGTATGGTATGCCTCACTTCTTTATACCTTGTTAGTGTTTGATGTCAACCTATTTGATGTTGCACTATTGAGGTGCATGTGTTTCCTTAAGGCCGACCTAATTGAGATTGTTTTAGGTTGAGGATGGTATAAATACAAGGCGATTTGTTGTGTGAATCAAGTGCAAAGGGTGTGATGCGAAAGTGATCAAGTGTGGTGATCTAAGTGCAAGATTTAATGCATATGAATCCCAAATGCAGTGACCAGCAGGTATCTACATTTTAGTCTATTGAATGAGTTATTTGTGGTTTAGTGGAACTATACCTTTGGCATAAGAGAGATGCATTGTTAGCAGTTCAAATTAGCAGTGAGCCAATCCTACCTCTATCTTCTTTCTTTTAGACAGTGATCACCATGGTTTTTCTCTTATTGGGTTTTCCACATAAATCTAATGTTCTTATGTGTTTGGATGTGTTTGAATGACTGTTTCTTGTGTTTACATTATGTTAATGCATGATAAGCGTTTAATGGTTGTTAAGGGTTTAAGGGCTAATGCGGATCTGGATGTTAGTGAGGATTTTAATGTTTTAATGTACAACTAATTCACCCCCCTCCCTCTTAGTTTTCCTGTGCATCTAACACTATTTAGGAAGAAATTTCTAATATAGGTTGCTATGTGGGTGAACATGTTTCTAGTGGTATGATTTTTACTAGAAATTAGGAAAGGCAAAGAAAAAAGTAGAATGAGAAAGGATAACATAAAATATGGAAGAGGAATAAATATATAGATTCATTCTTTGGAAAATATTATAAAAAAGAAAAGAGTGCCAGTAGGATTAAAAAAATTGAATGTAGCCTAACATAAGAAAGTTACATCCACATAGGATTTCATGAATCACATTTTAGAAAAAAGCCTAGAATTTCTTCGCAAATGCACAAAGTAAGCACATATATTAAGAGGAAATATCACTATTCATGCATGACTGAAAAATATTCAAAAGAAGGATTGTAAATTTGACATAAGAAGAAAATATAGTATAAAAGACAACTTATTGACTCATAGGCCATACATATTATCTCTTATTCAATTCAAAACTAAACAACTCTATACTCTTTCACTACCATACAATGTCAAAATTTTAAAAGTTTCCTAATAAATTGAATCCTTTTCCTCTAGAAAATAAAAATATATATATAAATTTTTAATCTGTAACTAATTATTTTAAACATAATTAAAAATAAACTCAAAAGATTAAATGTATCTTTATCTTTTTCAAAAATAGTCACTTGTAATCCAAAATGATTCTAGGGACAAAAATTTCTCTAGCATTAACAGTACACATAAAGTTCATCCATATCCAAATACGAGTAATCTTATCCAAAACCCCCTCCAACTAAATACGCATTCCTATCCAAGGAATCTACATATGTATCACCATGATATTCAAATATATCCATCATTTGTAATAGTAATTTTTTTGTTTCTATCTTTAGTTGAAACATTAAATATAGAATCAATATCAAAGAAAATGGTAATATGAGAGACACCCTTTGGAACAAGGGAAATGCTAGAGTTTTCAAATTTTCCCTAAAGGTTGTTTTTTTTTTATACAGCAGGGGTGTCCCCGCAACCCAGCCCAACGGCCTAGCAGCCCGTATCTTGGGTACCTGGGGCGAAACTAGTCCCCTGTGGGTGAGATCCCCCGCCCGCAAGAAGTCCCACCTCTTAAACCTGGGAGTGGAGTAGAACCTGAGACCTATGGGGAGCAAACCCACTGCTCAAGCCAACTCTACTACCCGTGCGGGCTTTTCCCTACAAATTGTTGTCTTTAATCATTGCCTTCATAATACTTCTAACTTATACAAACTTATACAAATTAATTTGACCCATTCCTCCATTTGGATATGTCAACACATTTTTCTTTTATTAGTAGCAATTGTCATATCCTAAACATGACTAGGCTCCATTATAGCAAAATACAAATTTCGATCAGGCTTGTTATTCTCACTCTTTACTTTTGCAGCTAGTTATGCTCCTATCTAATGATAAAGTACTTTTTTCTTAACCTGCAAAGACAGTGAATGCAACTACTAATCTCCACTTTGAGAATACAGTCACCGATTTCTCTTTCCTAATCATCGTCCATTAAACCTGCATGGCATGCAAATAAAACACAAACAATTCCAGAGTACTTCATTAATTTAATTTTTTTGAGAGCGTTCTTACAAAAAAAATATTTTGTGTATATCCTGCAATCATGGCATTCTATGGAACCGCAATTCTTTGAGACAGTCTATCAAATAGTTCACGTGCCTTCCATAATTCCACTTATTACATACATATCTTTCCCACTATAATATCTGACAATAATTTCCCTTCCATTACGTTTTGATGGGTGCCCAAACGCTATTCCAAAGCTCCTATTTTGGCATGGTCAAGGAGGATGCTAGAAAAATGTTCCGAGGTGTTCAGCTTTACACCTGTTGATCGCATTTGCTTGAAGTTACTAATACTAATTGAATGAATGCATTATGCACATCTCCTACAATCACTGCACTCCCTTAGATGATAACTTACAATTGACAAGAATCCTCAACCCTCTAAAACATTATTTAAGTACACATGAAGGGAGGATATCGGTGAAGGTTGTGCATATGGGCTCATTGGCTAACAAACTAGTTATAAGAACCAATGACACAGTTTTGAGAACCTTATTAGCTTTTGACAATGGTTTTGAAATTGCTCATTTTAGTCGACATATGTTGGATTGAAAATTTCTAAAATCTTTTCAACAAATCCATTATGTGTATCCAGAAACTATTACATTCCATGAGATGACATCCTATTTTAGTTGTTCCTCCTAATTATTTATGCTCTATCTAAATCTCTGAGCTTGCATATAAGCCTACGAGAGCATTTCCAACTATTTTTTTTTAAAACCCTCTTTCATTACACGTTGATAGTCTAAAAATTATTCCAAAGCTAGCAATTTTGCTATGAAAGCAGAAGATAACAAGGCTCACGAAAGAGAATCTACATGCAGTTAGGAGTTCAAGAGGTTTTCACAACCACTTCAGCTCAATAGGAGTTTAAAAACCTCTCTTTATGCCTGAAAAGAAAATGACTACCTTTTGTATTAGTTTGTTGGCACTTTGACTATACTTCACAACCCATCAGCATTCCACAGAGGTTTCAAAGCCTCTTAAAATATTTTCAATTTAATGTATGTTGGGATTTAGAATAGGTTTCAAAACCTTATTAAAGTATTGACTTTGGTAATTTCAGCAATTTAGATGGGTTATATAACCTCTTATTAGTGTCAACAAAGACTATTTTAGGTCTTGAAGGAGGTTTGTTAACCTTTTATTAGTGTTGACATTTATTCAAAACATGAAAGCTTAAACCTCTTTAAACTTTTCACATTCAAAATTTCATAAAAACTTCATAAATATTTCATATATTTTCACCATGCTTGGTAAGCATTGTGATGATCTCCAAATGAGTGTTTGAACTTTGTAACAAAATCAACAAATCCATAAACATGGTCAAAAATTTCATATCTTTTTACGAGAAGAATATTTTCACTTGAAAATTGGCCACAATGCATATAACAAGCCTATAAAGCCCCCCTACAAATTTATTTGCTCTACCCTCTCTAAAACTCATATTTTAAGTGTTTTTTTGACTTGCTAGACAAAATAATGTTAATTTAATATCTTCCAAAGGGGAGGATTTTTTTCCACTATGTTCAACAGAGCATTAAATGTCCCTATAAAATGATTATATTCTAGCTCAAAGGAATTTCCAAATTTAATTGTTTCATCCAATCTAGGTTAAACTATACAATCACTTCTAGTGTTTTGGTTAAAGAGATGGACAATTATCCTTCAAATATTTAAAAATGGTGCATAACTTCTTCTAAGTTTAATTCAATAAGCTCACACAAACCTAATCGAGTGAAAAATGTTTTGAGATGGGCAATTTGTTGGAAACAAGCTACATTGAGAGGGGGGGTGAATCGGTGTTGTGCAAAAATTAACTTTATTAACCTTTATCTTCAAAGAACTTGTAACATTCAACCAAAATGCATGAACAAGAAGAAAACAATCACAACATCATAACACAATAATTTTTACGTGGAAACCCTATTAGGGGAAAAACCATGGTGGATGGCCTATCCACAATATGATTTGAGTATACTCAAATGAAGTTTACAATATGGGGAATGCACTTGCATTCAAGCGCACTGCCTAGAGCTCACTGCTCAAAGAAGACTCGCTTTCTTACAAAGAAAGTCAAATTAAAACCATCTGAGAGTTTGAACTGAGAAAATATCATCTACATATGCTTGGTTACAGTTTCGGTTAGGCTTAATACTCGATCTTCTGTCCTACAGACTAATTTTGCACTTCTGCTCTGTTCTGCTCACACTCACAACACAAATCCTTTATGCACAAGTGAAACTGTGCATTATCGCTCTTCTGCTCTACTCTTATTCGCTATTCACATCAACACACTTCATACACTACTCAAAATGATGTGAACAATCTCATATATATATCTGCAACCAATAATTTAATCGCAATATGTCAGTTTCAATAGAACAAGAGAATATTTACAATTGTTGGCTCAAATAATGAGTAAGGTCTAATGCGCATCCACAATGGTTGGCCACAACTTAGCTAGGACCCAAATAAAGATGCACGAACACAAAAATACTTAAATGATTTCTTCCCAAACATCCACGACATGATACATTCACGAAGTTGGCTCCAGTACTGATAAAACAAAGAATTAGCCAACCGAATCTTCTAACTCGCACACGGATCAATACAAGGCACCGAGATTCATGGATAACACAAAGCATACATCGATTAACCTTTCCTGGGATACACAACACAAAATATTAACTGAAAATCTTCATGTGAATCGATGAACCCAAAACTACCAAATGCTAGTTCTTTCTAAACTGTTTGCAATCTGACTGTCGGTGTGATCAAATGATGATGTGCAGATCCAATCACCGAATAGGGTTGCCATTAATGACAACACCAAATGATATTCGCAGTGTTTCTTGCCAACAATCTCCCCCTTTGGCATTGATGGCAACACTTAGTGAAAAATGACTAAGTGTCATTTCAAAAACCAAACTCTTCTCCAAAACACAATTCTCCCCCTGAGATGATTATGAATTTTTCACTCTTCTCTCCCCCTTTGACATCAATGGCAAAGGTTGAAATCCGCATATCAAAAAATTTAACAAAACTATTATGAACAAATTGCTTATGTACAAACATGCTTCTTTAACTTACATAAACTTGAAAATGTCTGAAAACAATCTTTCTTCAGCAGAGCCAAATTCGTGTCCAAAACTATTTTGAGACTCTCTGGGATTGTTATGTGTCCACAAACTAGGTAGGATTGTGTCTCTGCAGACTCTAGGTTTGTTGTATCACCCACTGCCTTAGCATCTTCTACTTCTTTCAATGCACTTAACATAATTTCTATCTTTGGGCCAATTAGGCCTCTAAGTTCACATGCTCTTGCAACAATTTTGTCATTTTTTGTGTTTTAAGATTTTTATTTTGTCAAACAAAGATATCACTTCACCTTCTAACTTTCCAACACCACCAGTTAAAGGATTAAACACATCAGAAATAGTAGCTAATTATTTTTCCAGATCCTTAACCTTCTTCTCATTGTCATTAGTAAATTTTGTCAAAGACAAACAAGACTTGTAAATCTTCCCACCTTCAGATAGAGCATTTTGGATATTTTCCACATAGGTGACTAGCAAAGTTTTATCTTTTGTTATCATTTCCTTCAGCCCATTTAATATTTTGGCATCAAATTTATTTTGAACTTTGGTCATAGTTGATTTCTCAAGTGACTCGAAGTGAGTACTTACAGAGTTGATAAGCTTCTTTAATTCACCGAAGGAGGAACCAGCCGGATCTTTCACATGAGTGGGCATTATCTTTTCCAAGACTCCAGATGCAAGATTTAGAAGTTCACTATCCTCAATATGGGACTTCAATAGTTCTTCTTTGGATTTTGCTTGAGAAAATGAAGCTACTTTCATTTTATGAATTCGACTCAAGGTAGATAGTTCGATCAAACCCTCAATCAGTTCAGGATCAAACTCTTCTTTCTGTTCTACCAAAAATTTCTTCACTGCCTCTGCAGTGTCTCTTGCTTCTACTGGAATTTCCTTTACATAAACTTTCTTCTCTTCAACCATTGCTTCCTCAGTTGCAGGTTCTGACTTATCTTCAGGGATCTCCACTTTCTCAACTGATACACTTTCTAAAACTTCAATTTCCATAGGTATTTTTGCATTGTCCACTTTAGGAGGGATCTAAATATCCTCAGTTGCATCTTGTTTCTCTTCTTCTTCTTCTCCTAGACCAGATGAAACATCATGATTTCCTTTAGGGACAACATCAATTCTATTATTTAACAGAACTTTTCTCATAATTTGTTCAATTTGTTCAACGACTTCTTTGGTTTGACCAATCATCAACTTATTCACTCTTGCTTGCTTTTGAATTCTTTCTTGGCGTTATTCAACATTGACTTCGTTTCTTCCATAGATACTACAAGACACAATTCAACAAGAATGATTTCTCTCACATACTCTTCTTCTAATTTGGCATTAACTCTCCTCATCTCCAAAATGTCATATAAGATTTTAGGTAAATTTGGCATTATTTCAATCAAAACTTTATTGAAAATATTCAAATGTTTTATTGTTGCCTCCTCAAGAATTCTCTAATCAGATTTACCAAAATATTCATACCATTTTCAAAGTGGCTTGAGATTGCCATCCTTCACCAAATCTTTTTCAACTTCTTCCACTGACATACCATGTTGGTCAGTTTTTTCCTTTTTCTTTCTTGATCATCTTCATCGAAGGGCTTTCTTTTAGTAATTGTTGCTGCCTTGGTGCCTTGATGCTTGATTTCTCTAACTCCTTCATCAAACTCTGTTTCTTCATCCTCAGAAACTACTATATACACTCTTTTTGCTTTTATCTTTATTCCTTTTTCCTTCCTTACCAGATCACTTAGAATGAGTTTTCACAGAGATTGGCTTTGTTGTAGGGGTAGATAGGGATGGAAAGCTTCTAGTTGACCTAGCTTGGGCAGATGGTGCTGCAGGACCAGCATATCCAATTTTTACTACCTCTTTTTCTACTTGAGCTTCTTCTCTTTTCCTTATAGCTTCTTTTAATTTTTCTATCAGTATGCCCATACTTTCTGTGAAGACTTGTACCTCTTTTCTAACTCTTTTAACTATCACAGGTTTTCTGAGTTCATTATGTACCTACATATTCTTTTCTGCAAAAGTGTCGAATCTTTCTTCTGATTGATCTAGAGGCTTACTCAATAAATGTTTTGCATACATTTCTAGAATGCGCTCCTCGACTTCATATCCCATCAGCATGATCCAGATCGTTTTGGGATCAACGGATTCCATCATGCATTGATCAATATCTACCATAAAGAAAATTGTATCCTTATATTTCTCTATAATGGAAGTGGGAATCCTCTCTTTGGCCTGCATCATACTCTGATTTTTTTTGAAATATCCCCAAATAGTGGCATTCTTTGTCTTAATGTTTGCAAATCTGTGAAAGAGATCTCTGATCTGAGCAACTACCGATTTATCTTTTTTCCAATGAACCTTTCCAAATCTCGAAACCTCATCCATGAAGTAAAAAAATAAGCATAATAGCAAGTTTCCATACTTAAAATAATTGTTCTTATCCTTCTCGCTCTTCCCAATCTTTTCCATCAATTGACTCCTGAGCAATTCACAAAGATCATAGTTTGCATTTTCCTTTACCATTTGATAGGCTACATAAATGGTTGTACCAGACACAAAGTTGTGTCATGTGGAATGATATATTTTGTACCCAATAACCATAGATGCAAATTTGACATCTACATCAATAATGTCATCAATTTTCATTGCTCTTTGATCATACTTAGAGCCTGTTGCATCAATACTGTTTGATTCTTCACTGATTTCAGAATTGGTAATCCACCAGAGGAATTTAGACCTGTTACAACACTGATAGCCTCCTTTGTAATCTTGAAGGGTATACTTAACCACATGAATTCATCATGAACTCGACTCAAGATGTAAAAAACCCATTCAAACTCTTCAAAGACGGGAAATTTAACAATCTGTGTAAATTTATTTTCTTTAGGGGTTTTATATTCTAGCTTCACACAAAAATCTTCTCCTATGATGTGATTGTTATACAAATTGAGCAGTTGTGAGCTTCCTAGCTCTTCAATATTAGCGTGAATATAAGCCCTAATATCTTCTGTGTGTAACACACCATATGGAACAAATGAAAAATCTCCTAACGAGTCAGTCTCAACAAACTTGTAGGGATGCCATTTGAATTTGGGACGAGGTCTATCCTTAACTTCTACTACCAATGGAGTAGCCATATTCACCAGTTCACAAGTTCACAGAGTTTTTCTGATAAATACGTTTCCATCAGATCATAGTTTGATTTCAGAAAGCTTCTTCACACTTGAATTTCGCCTCAACTCACCAAGGTTCCTCAGAGCTCTCCAAACTTCTTTTCTTCAAAATAGAAAGTGACAAATAAAAGATAGAAATGAATTTTTATCACTTGCATACTTAACCCTTTTTCTCGCAATAAATGCTTTTACCCTAACTCATTCAGTTACACTATTTTCATGCGCTGTGACAAATAAATCTTCTGCAAACCTCCAATACTGCATACTACTTTCTCCAATGAGTTCAACAACGTCTATAGAACATCTATGCACTTACTAAACTTATCCACATTTTGGTTTCAGTTACTGGTAGGGGGTTAAGATATTTTCTTGAAAACTCCCCCTAGGCCAAAGGCCTGACACTAATTCCTGAATGAACTACCAAAAGAAGGTTCTAGTTGGTGCATTTTATTCATTAGAGGGACTTTGAACTTCACCCATTTCTTTTGCATTTTCTTCCTAACCACATCTATAGTGAATTTTCCTTTTCCCTTAACATCCTTCTGCATGTTTCTCCTTTGATTTACTGGACCTATTCTATTCCAACAGAATATAGCAATGTGACCAAATTTGTTGTAGTTGTAGCACACAACATTTTTCTGTCTAGACCAGTTGTTCCACTGATTTTCTTTTGATTTGCACTGGTTAGCAGTATGCCCAAATCTATTGCATGTATAGAATCTGACATTTCTATGAAATTTGTTCATCATATTCCTCCATTCATTTTACTTATGACCAAACTTATTGCAATTAAAACACTGACCTAAGAATGATGGACCACTTTGATTCATCCTAATTCTACACTGAGTAGCCATGTGTCCAAATTTATTGCAACTGAAACAATATCCATTAAATTTATGAGCATTAGGTAGTCTTACCGAATAACTTCCAGATTTGTTCATTTGATTTCCTTTCTTGAATCTCCTTTGTCCTGATCTAGAACTTTCTCCTTCTTCATATCCAAGACCTCTCTTGTCACCATTTGTCCTCTGACCTTTAATTAGTTCATCAAGCTTGGCTGAGCTAACTTTGAACTTCTCCTTATACTCATTTGCAGTAGCAAGTTCATCTCTAAGATCATCAATCTTCTTTTCAAGTACTTCCTCATTGTTTTTAGATTGTTCCAATTCATTGTCCAAATGGTTGCATACTTCAAATTTTTCTTTCAGAGACTGTGCTAGGTTCTCTTCATTCTTCTTTTTGTATTCAATCTCCTTGGTCATCCTCATCATGATAGATTCCATTTCATGTTTTAGGACTATATTGTATCTGGTAAGCTTTTCACATTCTTCTATATTTTCCTTCAGGATTTGATTGAGTTGTTCATCTTCAATGCTCTTCCTATCATTTTGCTTAATCTGGTCACAAATTTCCTTTCTCTTCTCTTTGGACTTATTGATTTTTTCTTTCAAAGAATCAATGAATTTCTCAACATCCATGAGGTTTCCTTGCAATTTTTGAACTTCAAACTTTGACTGATAAAGATCATATAGGGCCACCAAAAGTTGTTGTTGAAGACTGTTTGAATCCATTGAAACACTTTCCAAGATCTCCCCAAGTTGTTAGACTTCTTCTTCTGAGGAACTAGCTCTGATACCAATTGTTGGAAACCAGCTACATTGAGAGGGGGGATGAATCAGTGTTGTGCAAAAATTAACTTTATTAACCTTTATCTTCAAAGAACTTGTAACATTCAACCACAATGCATGAATAAGAAGAAAATAATCACATCATAACACAAGAAGTTTATGTGGAAAACCTATTAGGGGAAAAACCACGATGGATGGTCAATCCACAATATGATATGAGTATACTCAAATGAAGTTTACAATATGGGGAATGCACTTGCATTCAGGCGCACTTCCTAGAGCTCACTGCTCAAAGAAGACTCACTATCTTACAAAGAAAGTCAGATTAAAACCATATGAGAGTTTGAACTGAGAAAATAGCATCTACATATGCTTGATTATAGTTTCAGTTAGGCTCAATACTCGATCTTCTGTCCTACAAAATGATTTTTCACTTTTTCTCTGTTTTGCTCACACTCGCAACATAGATCCTTTATGCACAAGTAAAACTATGCACTATCTCTCTTCTTCTTTGCTCTTATTCGCTATTCACATCAACACACTTCATATACTACTCAAAATGATGTGAACGATCTCATATATATATATATATATCTGCAACCAAGAATTTAATCGCAATATATCGGCTTCAATAGAACAAGAGAATATTTAAAATTGTCGGCTCAAATCATGAGTAAGGTATAATGCGCATCCACAACGGTCGGCCACAATGTAGCTAGTACCCAAAAAAAGATGCATGAACACACAAATACTTAAATGATTTCTTCCCAAACATCCGCGACATGATACATTCACGGAGTCGGCTCCAGTACTGATAAAACAAAGAATTAGCCAACCAGATCTTCTAACTCACACACGGATCAATACAAGGCACTGAGATTCATGGATAACACAAAGAATACATCGAAATTAACCTTTCCTAAGATACACAACACAAAATATTAACTAAACAACTTCATGTGAATCAATGAACCCAAAACTGTCGGATGCTCTATTCGTCCATAATTGTTTGCAATCTGACTTCCAGTGTGATCAAATGATGATGTGCAGATCCAATCACCGACTAGGGTTGCCATAAATGAAAACACCAAATGATATTCCCAATTTCTCTTGCCAACAAAATTATGAAAAAATGGTGCAAAACACATATGAAGCCAACCTCTTGCGACCAAGACTGGTGTATCATAGGGACTCAATATATGATGATTCTTATCAATTTGGCACAATTTTTTTTTTTTAATTAGGTCAAAAGGGGGAAAACATATAGAAATTAATGTCTCATATAGTATTGGAAGATACCATGTTGATAATAGTAAACTATTTACAAGAGATGGAGATTCTTCCCATTAGTAGAAATCATGTGAGATAGCATAGTGAGAAAATAATTTTACAAAAGAATTGCACAAGATAAACCAATTTACAACTACACTAGGAGGTTGGACACAATATTGGTATACAAAGTATGACTCAAAAGATCTTCATACTAACAACTTTTATCTTCATACTAACAAGTTGTAAGAGTTTAAGAATAATTCCTCAACCATTTTGAATACTTAATCTTGATCATGCCAACATAACCACTTTCAAGGAAATTCAACAAAGTCCTAGAGGAACTATTTGCAAGTATTCTCAATATTTTAAAGAGTCGTCATCAAGGATTTTAAAGACCATCAACCCAACTCTATAATAGGATTTTTTTAAAATTGGATTTTAACATCTCACATAAATTATAGGCCAGTTTAGTAAATTCCACAAATCACAAAGATACATTTGAGGAAAATTTATGCGTTAAAGTTGTTGGTGAGCCAGAGGAGTGCAAAGTCATGACAAGACCCAAAGAAAAGGTGAATATTATGGCTACACAAAAGAAAAATTGGGAATAAACACATGGGATACTAAGAATAACTCTTAGTTAATTGATTGCTCAATGAAATTACATATAGATGATTTTTTTATATTAAGAGCTTGGGTTGTTAGCACTTCCCAACACCATATATATATATATATTGTATTATTTATAATGAGATACATCTAAAATGAAGAAAAAGTGATGCTCTAGGGATTTGTACTCTAGGGCTTGGTGCACTTTTTCTAGGATTTCATTTATAATTGAGGTAGTGGGGTTTCATGAATTTGGACAAGATATAAGATTAACTTAAAATCTAAAAGGTGAATCAAACTACCCTTGAACAAATCTAAAATGTATTTAGGGATAAAATACAATGCAATGACTAGGCTAATGATGCAAATTACTATTCTGATGCAAATACAACATACACAAAAAATTCACAGACAAATTTAGACTATAGAAATAGACTAAGCAGAGTACTGTGCAACTGTGATATGAATCTAAAGATAATTTTTGAGGACTAGGTCACCTTGGGTGACTATGTCTCAGTAGAGGAATCTCAGATTTGATTTCATAGTCCTCTGGTGCTAGATTAGAGTCTTTTGTTTCCACTTGTCACATTGTCGGATATTGTTGTAACTATTTTTTCATTTGTTGTCAAGGTGCAAGGTTTGATGGAAATAATGAATAATTGACCTTCAAACTTCTCTTAATCTTCTTTAGATCTAAAACCTGCACATTCAAAGAGAGAGAGAAAGGGTTGTGTGATTTAGGGGCTTTCCTTAGACAAACCCCGTGTTAGTGTTTCCATTTCCACAATGGAAATGTTAATGATAAGGAGCCTATCCTTTTGAGGGATAAGGCTAAATGATAAAATAAATGATGAATCAACAATGGATTGAAACTCACCAAAGATGGCTTCCTTGAAGGATTGAAGTCATACAAATATCCTCAAGGCTTGATTGTTGACAAATTGATTTGGTTGAAGACCTACAAGGGTTATATCTCATAAACAATATGATAACATGAACATGAACAAAATAAAATACACTTTGACATGATGCTTTGATATTGAATTGCTGTAATAAATCTTCTCTTGACTTGCTTGATAAATCTCTTGACAATAATTCTTGCTCTTAATGCTAGATAGTTTCACTTAGTTTGAAAATGATGCAATAATTAGGTATTTATATGCAATTATTCTAATTTCTCAAAAAATAAATCCCCGCAAGCAACTTTGGACATTTTAAATTCAAATAATAAAATATCGAAGTTGGCATATTTAATTTTGGAGGTAAAATAGGGGGACTAAGTTGCCTAGGGCGACTAGGTCTCAATCCTATTTTATGGTATTTAAGGTGTCAGGAGTAAAATATTAAATAAATTCTTAGGTTTTCCACTTGCAATTTTTTGATAAAATGTTAAAATAAGCCACAAAATACATAATTTAGGAAATTAGGTGTTTAATTAGGTCCATGCACTTAGGTGGAGAAAAAAATAATGTGAAATTGTCAAAGGTGACAATTTATGACCCTATAACATCACAGTGACTCATGGTTGTTATTATAATAGATTTGGGTTATTACAATTAACTATTAGACTAAGGTGTCTTAGAGTTTGAATCATGACACTAATACTTACAATGCTAAATAGGCTTTGAATGATTAAAAAAGAAAGAAAGTGATGAATGCTAGTCTATAACAACTACACCATAGCCTTCATATATGCCTAGGTAGTAATAGGTCTATTGAAAGGAAGTCAG
The DNA here is from genome assembly GCA_007115665.2 of Sequoiadendron giganteum. Classification (NCBI taxonomy): domain Eukaryota; kingdom Viridiplantae; phylum Streptophyta; class Pinopsida; order Cupressales; family Cupressaceae; genus Sequoiadendron; species Sequoiadendron giganteum. Next base: position 671,425,252 of record CM021105.1, on the reverse strand, counting down.
GTAAGCGGAAGCAACTTCCTACACTAATGTAAGTAGGGGAGAGTTAGGAAAATTTCTTTTAACACCTTTAACAGTTATAGAAATGAAATATGCACATTCAAAACTTAAGCGGCCCATATAACAATGTAAATCATAACACAAAGTTTTCATGGGAAAACCTTTTGGAAAAAACCCACACTCCAAATCGCATGACTCAACTTTTATTATCAACAACAATATTATTTACAATAAAATCCCAGAGCAATGCTCAGGAGTCTTCACACTATGAAAAGAATCTAGAGTAATTTCGGTAGCATAACAACATGCAACCTTCTTCGAACTTGTCACCATCAAAATACACTACGTTTGCGAGTATTTATAATCTCTCAACATGAAACAAGACACCCAAAATGTGCCATAACCAATTACCACGCCTGAGGTGTGAACATGAGCTCATTATGAAGGTGATTAAATAGTCATATCATTTAATGTTATCGACCAGCTGAGGAGCATAAATACATAATGATAACATCACATAAATTACTTCCTCCAATTTAAAAAAATGTTTGTTAATCCCATGCCACCACAACCTTCAACCTAAGAAGCCTTATCCACAAAGAATATCAACCATGGTAGTTGGACTATCCTCATAATTATATCCCAAAATCCTCGTCCAAAATATAAAAAAAAAATCATTTAAGGAAATGGAGAAAGACCTGGCTAGAGCCTTTTATAAAGTACCAATAAACATAATATACATAGAAGACATCTACAAGTATATTCATGCTCCACTTATAGAGATAAATCTTACAAAATTTAAAGCTCTAAGGATATCCCTAATCCAAATTGAAACACAAAGCTATCTCCCACAATACATCCACATCTAGGAGAAGAGGCTAGATACTTGAAAGGATTTTCCAGATTTCACATGGGAGGAAGGATAGGTTTGAATCATTCTTAGTCAAATCCATGATTACTAGTACATGTACCTTGATCAACCCTACATAATCATAGAAGCAACTATTCAAGACAATATGAAACTATATGCACAAGAAAAGATCCCATCAAAAGCTATCAAGAACTCCAAAGTCACGAGGATCATAGGAGGTACATACAATGGCTAGAGTTTAGATGTTAAAAAAGTCAAAAATCCATTCTTAAGATACACCAACAACTACATAAATTGGGAAGACTTTGCCACCACATGCTTCCATTCACATGGCATACCAGATGGTAGTAGAAGGTACAAACATTGACCTCCATGAGGCACTTGTTGGAAGAATGAAGAAGATCAATCTTTGTGTTTTCATTGATGTCACCATGTTGTTTAAGGTGTCAAATTGGTCCGGTACTCTAAACCGGTATGAAGAACATGCTTACATCCTCCAGTGTTTTGGTCTGGAATTTTGGTCCGCATTACCCCTCTGGTGATCATTTTTGCTTACAGTTTTTGCAAAAGGTTTATGAATGTTAGAAGAATGTATGTATGCAATTTTGTATGCTCATATGTTTGTATGGTGAATTGGCATTGGTATGGTGTTGCATTTTGTTATTAGGTCTATCCATGGCCAACCTAATAATTAGTTAATGGTTTAACATGTATTGCGGGTATATAAGTGACCTATCTTAGGTCCTAGTCGACATGATATTGTGTGCCACATGGTTGAACTACTTTTGGAGAAGTTTTGTATGAAGCCGACAATTATCTTTTTGATAAATATGTGATGCATCTAATTAGGCCGACCTAATTGATGTGTGAGGATATATTAGATATAGATGCATGATGGTGTTTAAATGAAAAGTGTGGATATATGCAAAGTGTGTGAATAGAATGTTTATGCAAAGAAGAGCGAAGATTAGTTTTTTGGCATGCAAATACTCTGATCAGATCAAAGGAACCGAATTTGCACTTGTGGTGTAGCTCTATCAGTTCATATTATGGTTGTAAGCCATTTTATTTCTATAATCTTTTATAGACAATGAGCCTCCTTATTTGGAAAGTGAGTCCTTGTAAGTAGGGAGCTTTTTGTACTTGGCAGTGAGCCTCTTTTGTAACCAATATTGCAACAACTATATATTGTGAGCTAATCCTCATCGTGGTTTTTCCCTCATTGGGTTTTCCACGTAAAATTTTGGTGTCTATGTGCTATGTGATTTCATGATTTTTTCATGCTCTTCTCTATTATATGCATTAAAATAATTGATGGTGTTTTTCCAATGAATTTGAGAAGATACTGATTCACCCCCCCCTTAGTATCTTGAAAATTCAACAATTGGTATTAGAGCTCTGGTTCCTCTGAGGAAGTCTAAAAACTTGAGGAAGATCCTATAGATTGAACAAATGGATAAAGAAGAGCTTTGGGCTGCTCTTGAAGACCTTGACAAGGCTGGAATTGAAAACAAAGATCTGAAAGAAAATATTGATGAAGCAAATGAATGTGTCTGAAAAATGAAACAACAATTAAAGAAATTCAAAGAAAGACATAGAGAAGTGAGTGAGCAACTAAAACAACCAAATGAAGAGATTATCAGATTAAAGGTGAAAGTGGGTGAAAAGAAGAGAGTTGAGGAGTGTCTAAATACAATGATACAAAGTAAGTCTGATGTATGCTCAAGGGTTGAACAAGAAGTGATAAATCTGAAAGTAGAATTGGAGAAAGTAAAACTCTATGAAGATAATTTCAAGTCAAGCTCCACCAAGCTTGATGAATTGATAGGACATAGACCTTCTAAAGAAAAATGTGGTTTAGGTAATGAATCTAGTGAAAATATACAGAACTCAAATCCAGTAAACAATCAAAAGATTGAAGATAAAGAGAAGCAAAAAAGAAATCCGAGAAGAAGACAGCCTATCAGACAACCAAATGCTCAAAAGTACCCATCATTCAATGGTGTTTGTTTTTCATGTAATAAATTTGGACATAGGGAAACTGAGAGTAGGAGTAGGATGAATTAGCTTTCTGGTTCCTTCTCTGGACAATGTTATGCATGTAAGAAGATTGGACATAGAGCTACTGAACGTAGATCCTAGGTAAGGATGACTAGTCAAGTGATGATGAATAGGTTTAATGGAGGTCAAATGAATCAATATTTTGATGGATATTGCTATACCTGTAACAAGTATGGACATAAAGCAAATCAGTGCAGATCAAAGGTTAATGGGAGTCAAAAAAACCAGAGACATGTTATCTAGTACAATTGCAAAAAACTGAGACATATTTCAAAAGTGTGCAGAAGTAAAAAGGGAAAGCAATTTGCTCTAGTAAAGGAAGATGAACCTATGAAAAAGATTGTCAACGATGAGATTAAGCAAGAAATCAGAAAGATATGGAAGAATAAAGAATAACCAGAGATGACAAATGCGTTTGTGCCCCCATCTAGTGCAGATGATTCCTCTGAGAATTAGACCTAGAATGGTCTTAGGGGGAGCTTTATCAGAAAATTGTCTAAGCGCTCTGGAAATATGGCATGTCAAATGTTGGCTTGAGGATATGTTGTAAAGCTTGCATGGAAAGAGGTTATGCAAAAGAAATCGGAAGAAAAAGTGCAAGCATGTTCTTTTGCGGAGTGAATTAGGGTTTCTCAGTGAAGTGGAAGAAAGTTTTTATCAGCTTTTTGAAGCTTATTGCAATTAATGTGAATTAGGGAAAAGTGATGGTGTATAAAGAAAAATTTACAAGTTATTTTTGATCACCTATGCATTTGAAGAATTCCAAGAGCGACTTGGAACTATCTTGGAGCGATTTTGAAGCAATTTGGAGCAATTCTGAGAAATAATTAAGAACAATCAAGGGAAAGTGACAAAAGCTTCTCTCTTGCGGCTACAAAGGAAGGTAAAATAAGAAACTTTTGTTGAATTTGAAGGAGTTAAGTTCCTCGATGGAATAGATTAACATAGGATCAAGTGGAAATATCCCACTGAGGCTAAAAGGAGTAGAACTGGTAGAAATTGATCATCAAAAGATAAAGAAAATGGAATTAGGGTTGGAGTCGGACGATTTGCAAAATATAAAAACCCTAGGCTTGGATTTTTGGGGAGAATTCCCTTGGTGTACTAATAGAGAATTCATCTTGTTTCTTTTAAGTAAATTCAAGGATGGAAACATTATGTTGGAAAAATCCTACCCTGTTACAAAGGAAGCGATCAAGGTTGTCACCGGGTTATGCACTATTATAGACCTCCTTGGAAAGAAAACTATAAAGTACAAAGAAGTGGAGGAGTTGAAGGGAATCAAAAAAGACCCTTGAGCTTTGTTAATAGATACTATTGTTGACCTCGCCGTAAGGTATGTTGCATATGGTGTCTCCTAAAAAAATTATTTCAGAAATCATGATGGCTCCACTTTCGATATTGCCATGTATCTGGTGCACAAAATGGTAAAAGAGAAAACAATTGATTGATCGATTGATTGAGATTTTAATGTCGTCCATGAGACCAAACAGCCTATGGGACCGAGAGCCAAAAAAAGAAGCTAAGAAATCTCCAAACTCTTTTTGATGCTGGATCTTCTGCTATGGATTTTGACCAAAAAACTAGCAGTCTTGGTGATTTTCTCCTCCTCGAATAAATCGTGCAGATTGTCAGCTTTTAAGTTGCTCTCAAACTGGGTGCGGATGTCCCCATAAGCAGCGTAGTCCATGATAAAGTGTCACTCCATCTCAACCACCCCTTCGTTACAAAAGGTGCAAATTCTATCCTCCCACGCTTCCTTAGGCATCGTCCACCTCCCGGTCTCACATATGAGATGGTGTGAACCGGTCCTCAGTTGAGCATTTAACATCCTTGCCTTACCTTTAGTAGCGGCCCCTAGGTAGGTTTTATCATCGTGATCCCAAGTTGGGTTGAACTCTTTGACATAATTAGTTTTCTTTCAACCAATCGGCTTTGTCCACATGGCAGTCTTGAATTTATTTGCAACATACTTTTTTATTTCTTCATTGGTGTTAGGGCACTCGTGCAGGCTAATGTTCCACTTGTTTAGCCATTTGTTATTTTGTTTCATTCATGTTTTCTTCCTGCGGTTCAAAACCTCTTCTACGACAATTTTGGGCCAACGGTGATCATCCATGTTTTCCACCTTCTTTAGATAGGTTAGTAACTGACTTATAGCCGAAGCCTCCAATGGTAGAGTTCCCGACTCAGCCAAGAGAATATCATAAGGTATAGTAGTTTTGACTTCGAGGTTGCTAGTGATTAGGTGCTTTTGGATTCTTTCCAGTTGTCTCCAACTATGAATTGACATGCTACTTCCCCACACCTCGCAGCCATAGAGAACCACCAAAGTGACCAACAAACCAAAGAGAGTCTTCTTGGTTTTCCAATCCCAAAGTTCAGCCTCTCTGCACCTATTCTGGAGTAAGAAAGAGGCCTTCCAACCCCCCTGTATCCTTTTATATCTAGCAGTCTCCCAACCGAGCTTATGGTGAAATTCGATCCCAAGGTACTTGTATTCTTTCACTATTTCCAAAGGGTTACCTTCAAAAAGAAAGTTATCTTGTTTCCTTTTCTTCCTTAGGGAAAAAATCATGACTTTGGTCTTGGAGGTGTTAACCTGCATCTTGACATTCTGACAAAAGAGATCCAAGGCCTTCAAAAGCTCTTTCAAACCACAGGCAGTTTTTGAGATTAGTATAAGTTTGTCGGCATATAGCAACAGCTTCACCACATACCCTGCCAGCTGAATACCCCCCCCCATCGGTTTTGTTTAACCAATCTTCTAGTTTGTCAATGTATAACCCAAAGAGAGTGGGTGATAGGGGGCAGCCTTTTTTGACCCCTATGTCACTGCCAAAACATTCAGACATACCTTCCCTCCTTCTGATTTTAGCCCTAACATGTTCATAAAATATACAAATTTCGTTAGTAGAGGGATACCCTTTCCGTTTCGGGTCTTTACTTACATGTCTAGTATTCTTCTTTCTGAACTCACTACTGGGAAAGGAAAATGTTGAGTGGGAATCCGAAATTCCCGTTGGAGAACAAATCTACAGATATCTAGAAAGCATGGATAATGCAGGTGCTTGTAAAGCATTTTTCCTATCTTTGTAGAAAGATATGTGTTCTGGTATGACTGTGTCTAGTCGATTTGAGGAAGGTTCATCCTCCGAAACAAAGGAATTGGAAGTTTTCATTGGTGATTCCCCTCTAGAATCTAAGAAGAGAAAATTTATCTCAAATGACATCATTATCATTCCAGAAGAGAAGGAAAATGAAGAAGTTTCCCAACTTGGATCTGAATCTTCTGATCCAAATGACATCCGAACAATGTTAGTTAAAGGTAAGATGAAGAATATCGGTGAACTGTGGAATGCATCCTCTTTGGTGAACAAACTCAAGATTGACAATGCTCTAGTTGAATATCTGCTTAGAAAAGGTATTGATGTTTCAAGTGTTTTTGATTCTTTGTCGAATAATCTAGTTGAAGTTGTTGAAGAAAGAATGTTACTGGAAGGTCTGGAAGGACGTAAGTTAGAAGCCATGGTTGAGAAGAGATGTGCTAAATCTAAGAAGAGGTTAACTGAACTTATTAATGAGACAAAGAAATGCATTAAAGAAATGCTAGATATCTACAAGCATTGTCTCTGGTGGCCTGTTGTGGTTGACAATTTCAGAAGCAAGATTGAAGCAATTGAATCTGAAGTAAACAATATTTGAAAGAATTTTGATATCTTTGAAGACAAAGAAGGGAAACAAAGAATGAGAGTTGGTGAATTGCAAGTTGAGTTGATTACTATTCAAAGGCAAAGAGAATATGTGGTGAAAATCTTATGGCTTGTTAAGGAGATTGTTGAGGTCCAATTAGACCATATTTCTGGAATACGTAATGACACAAAAGAGTGTGAAAGTTAGTGCTCATTCATATATTGGTCATCTTCTTTCACATTATTGGCTTTGTTGGAAAGCATGTGCACAAGAATGGATTCTGTTGTATTTTCCTAGAAGAAGATTTCTCCAGTTATCAAAGAATCATACAAGAAGGTGTTTCAGGTGAAGAATGTCATTTTTACTTGAATCTTGAATGTTCAAATTTTTATTTTTTTTCTTGTTGTGGCAACAAAAGGAGGAGAGAAAAGAAAAATTAAAAAGGAAATTAAACAAGGTAAGAAGAAAAGTTGAATTGATGATCAGAGAGGGAGTTTTGAAAGCTTTGAATGTCTCGAAGTTTTTGGAAGTCGTTTTTTTTGGAAGCGTTGGAGTTTTGGAATTTTGAAGGAAAAATGTCACCATATGCATATGCTTACATCCTTTTTTATTATGGTCACCCTTTTCCATTGATTTCAAAGGGGGGAAGATTTGGAGAAACTGCAGAGGAGAGATTTGGAGAAAATTGTTGGGGAGAAGTTTGGATAAATTTTTGTTGGCACATGTTGCCATCAATGACAAAGGGGGAGATTATTGGAAGAATGAAGAAGATCAATCTTTGTGTTGTCATTCATGTCACCTTGTTGTTTAAGGTGTCAAATTGGTCTAGTACTCTGAACTGGTATGAAGAACAGGTTTACATCCTCCAATGTTTTGGTCTGGTATTTTGGTCTACATTGCCCCTCCAATGATAATTGTTGGTTGTGGTTTTTGGAAAAGGTTTATGAATGTTGGAAGCATGTATGTATGCAATTTTGTATGCTCATATGTTCGTATGGTGACTTCGCATCGGTATGGTGTTGCATTTTGTTATTAGGTCTATCCATGGGTGACCTAATAATCAGTTAATGGTTTAACATGTATTGTAGATATATAAGTGGCCTATCTTTGGTCCTAGCCGACATGATATTGTGTGCCACACGATTGCAATACTTTTGGAGAAGTTTTGTATGAAGTCGACAATTATCTTTTTGATAAATATGTGATGCATCCAATTAGGCTGACCTAATTGATGCGAGAGGATATATCAGATATATATACAAGATGGTGTGTAAATGAAAAGTGTGTGGATATATGTGAAGTGTGTGAATACAATGTGTATGCAAAGAAGAGAAAATATTATTATGTTGGCATGTGAATACTCTGATCATCAAAGGAACTAAATCTACACTTGTGGTGTAACTCTATCAGTTCATATTCTAGCTATAAGCCATTTTGTTTCTATAATATTTTATAGGTAGTGAGCCTCCTTATTTGGACAGTGAGTCCTTGTAAGCAGTTAGATTTTTGTACGTGGAAGCGAGCCTCTTTTGTATCCGGTATTGGAATAACTATATATTGTGAGATAATCCTCACCATGGTTTTTCCCTCATTGGGTTTTCCACGTAAAATTTTGGTGTCTATGTGTTGTGTGATTTCATTCTTTTTTATGCTCTTCTCTGTTATATGTATTCAAATAATTGATGGTGTTTGTTCAATGAGTTTGAGAAGATACTGATTCACCTCCCCCTCTCAGTATCTTGAATATTCAATAGTACTACAATAAGAACTAATGGAGAATCTGGAGCACACCAAATAATTGCACTACCAATTTAGGTATGGATCCCTAATAATTTACCTCACATTCTACTTCATGCCTAAATTCCAAGCTTTTGCAAGAAAAATCTAGAAAACTAATAGGTTGGTAGCCAAAAAATTCCAAGACCATGCAAAATATTTCAAGAATTCCACCTTCTATATGGATACCTACTAGGATTTTTTCAAATCTTTGCAATAGAAGCTTTAGGGAAATGGAACACGTCTCCTATGATGTTGTTCACTGATACATAAAAGATATAGTGCTCTTGGTAGACAAGGATTACAGTTTCATGGAAATTGAACAATAGACCTGTGGATCCCCAATTTTCCATATGAAGTCTTTGAAGCAGAAATTAATTCATATGTGGTGACACTACTTTGAATCCATAAAGACCCCATTATAAAAAAACACAACCTATTGGGAGTTCATGGATAATTTAGTATAGAACAAGGCAAAGGAGCATGTGTAGATAAATAAAGAAAAACTCAAGGGAAAATGGAGTATCAAAAATAGAAGATAGAGGAACAAAGCAATACTACCACTCCTTAGAGGTTAGGGATATTACACGTAGGGAAATTTTAAGAGGAATCAATTTAATCCAAAGGGAGCACGAGAAAATTCAAGCAGGAAATACATATCACCCCACTACAAGAAGTTCCATCAATAGAAGAATCCTCAAAGGTACTACTCTAAATAAGTGCAAAGAAGAAGCAAAAAATGAAGAATAAAAAAGCACAAAAGGAGGCCTCTCCCTTAGAAGAGGTAAGCAAAGAATAAGAGCAACCAAAAAAAGAACAATCAAAGGTATTAATGAATGAAGACCGACTCTATAGTGGGTTGTTTAATAAACATATATTATAAATACCTTTAGATTAAATTTGGAAATGGGTGTAGCTAAAAAAGCCATCAAATAAGTAGCACTTATCAGGTATACGGTGGCTTCTAACACCACATTAGAGTTGATAATGAACCAAATACTAGGGTCATTGGTTGTCTCATTAAAGAAGAAATAAGAACAAGTGACACAAGAAAAGGAGATTAAAAGAGGAATTCATTGCAAATATAGTCCACATTGACTAAAGTATAGAAAGATAAATTGGCTCAAATATAGGTCAAAGAACTCCAGACCAAGAAAAGTTTGGGCAAACTAATGTTAGGAAAACTAGAAATCACTAAACAAATAAAGAAAGGGACTAAGGAGGAAATAAATAAATCCTATCAAGAGATGCGTGAAGAAGAAGAAAAATATGTAAATGTACCTTCTTCCCCTTCCAAATAAACTAGTAGGTTCATTGGTTGATGGGTACCCTCCCCTCCACATGTTTCACATATACCATCCCCCTCTGCCACTTCTCTTATTCAGTCCATTAAGGACTTTTGGAAAAAAAAATTAGCAACTCCAACTAGTAGCCTCACCACAACTGCTTCAATTATTACTAGTTTGTTCACAAGTGGATCTTTCCTGTATCTCCAATCTCTGAAAATTTCAATTGGAGGAATATTACAACAAACAATAAAGGAAGATATCTTGAAGCAACATATTGAAATAATGAAACAATTAGAAGAAGTTTTCAAGGATAAATTTAGGATAAATACCCTTAGATATAGAGGGATCCTTCAAAACCTCTAGCCACTCAGATAAAAGAGTATGGTGGATGGGGTGTAAGGAAGCTATGGTAGTGAAAAAGTTTCCTACACTAATCTTGAGAGGAGGGTAATGCAAAACTTTACAACAGTTACAAAAACTTAAATATAAATAAACATAAATATCATGTGTACCGCAACATAATGACTTACATGGGAAAAACCATTTTGGGAGAAAAACCCCACTCCAAAAGTCACCCAATATATTATTTAGAAATCACAAAGATTACAATATACTTGTAGAGCAAGCTTATCATAGGAGAATCACCACCAAAGATCTAGAGACAACATGACTGCTATTAGACTCTCAAAATACATCACCATCCACAGTCATAATACAACACCCTCAAAAAGTAGGGTTATATTCTAGGGAAAGACAAGCCAACAAAATATCTACCATTAGATCTAATACCTAATAATGAACAGTCCAGCTTTAGAATATATCATTAATTTAATGTATGTTGACCATTTAAGAGTTTTTGTTAAAAAAATATTAACATTAACATGCATCCCACTCCTCCCCTCCACCCTGTGCCCCCATTGTATATTACACCTATCAGTGTAACTAGGATATATATATATATGAAATACATCCTATCAACAATAAACCTTATATAATTTTAAGGTTGAGACACATTTTTCCAACAAATCTCCCACTTGTTGAACACCTTACAAGAGCAATGGGAGGGAGTAAACATCATCTCTTAATTACCTAGGGCCAAAAGGCCCATAGTCTCTGAAAACCATATGAACTTCTCTGTGCTCACAGGCTTAGTTAAAGAATCAAGAACATTCATCAAAGTCTCTACCTTAACTAGCTTCACCCTACCATCTTTGAACATATCTCTAACAAAATGATATTGTACATCAATTTGCTCGGTCCTGGCATGAAATTTCGAGTTCTTAGCTAGACAAATCACACCCTAACTGTCATTGGACCTTGTTTTATTCCAGTATATGAACACAACCTCTTAATCCAAACGACTTCTTTACAAGCATGGGTAGCTTCCATATACTCATCTTCAATAATGGACAAAAAAACCACATCCTATCGCTTACTCATCCAACTAATTACACCACCAAATAAACACATAAACACTGGTGGATCATCTACTATCAATATCACCTTCCCAATCCGAATCCACCTAACCATGAATATCAAGGGAAATATTGTCTTCAATCAAATTAATATGATAACACAAGGAATACTCTAAGGTACCACACAAATGTTTGAAGACCCTTTTAACTGCATCCAAATGAACTCTACTAAGATTAGACATATATCTGGCAAGAAATCCCACTGCTTTGGAAATGTTCGGTCTAGTACAAACCATTACATACATCAAACTTCTAACTGGACTCTGCTCAGCCACTCTACTCATGTCTTCCATATTTTATGGAGATGTTGGACAATCTGAAATAGATGACAGTGTTCCAACTGAAAAAGGAACACACAATGGTCTACAATCCTGCATGCTAAACCTCTGTAAAATTGAATTTACATACCTACTATGGCCAAGCCATAACTTTTTGTTCTCTCTATCACTTCTAATTTCCATCTCAAGAATGTGCCTAACTACACCAAGATCTTTCATTTCAAATTTAGCAGTAAGTTGGGATTTTAGTTTTGAAATCATACCTTTCCCTTTACCAATAAATAAAATATCATCAACATATAATGCAATAAACAAGAAAAATCACCATTATTTTTATAATAAACACAATGATCTGATTTAGAATGCTCAAATCCTAAACTCAATATATATGTATCATATTTTTGGTACCACATCCTAGAACTTTGTTTTAGGCTATATAAATATTTCTTCAATTTAAAAACCAAATTACTTTTACCTTTCACCACGTAGTGCTCTAGTTGTGTCATATAAATATCCTCCTCTAAGTCACCATGAAGAAAAGTAATTTTTTCGCTTCCATTTACTCAACCTCTAAATCATAAATAGCAACAATAAAAAGAAAAACTCTAATGGATGCCATTTTTGTAACAGGAGAAAGTATCTCACCATAATCAACACCCTCGACTTGAGAGGAACCTTTTGCAACCAACTTTTCTTTGTACTTCTCAATACCTCCATCTAAACCAATATTTTTCTTGGACACCCATTTGAAACCAATAGGTTTTCATCCTTCAAGAAATGGTACAATATCCCATGTATCATTCTTTTTCAAAGATGTCATTTCATCCATAGCAATCTTCCAAGATTCTACATCATTCAGACCTAATGCCTCTTCTACAAATTTGGGTTCATCCATGTTAGCATTCAAAGTAAAAATAAATCTACAATCATTAGGTGAATACCTATTAGGTGGTTGTCTATGCCTTGTAAACCTACAAACAATCTGAGTTGGAGGTTCTTCCTCCTCTTCTAAAGATTCAAAGCTAGATGATATCTCCTCAACTTCTTGTCTATCAATGGGCCTTGATTCAACTTTCTCAAGTGTAGAAGGAAATTGAATCACATCGTCTTGTTTAATTTGTTCTAGCTGCAATATAATAGAAGAAGACTTAGTTTCTCTAAAAATAGCACTTCTGTTATATATATTTTTTGTGCAATAGAATCCCAAAGCTTGTATCCTTTCACACCATAATTGTATCTGATGAAGATACATTTCACAACCTTGTTCTACAACTTTTTCCACTTATCCATTGGCACATGTGCATATGCCTCGCAACCAAAAACTCTAAGATTTCCTAATGAAGGCTTGTGACCCGATCATGCCTCTATAGGCGTCTTATCAACAAGAGTTGATGTAGGAGACCTATTAATCAGGTAATAGGAAGTGGCAACAACTTCAGTCCAAAACCTTTGTTCTTGACTAGCACCACTCAACATACTCCTAGCCTTCTCCATCAATGTCCTAATCATTATTTTTGCAACTCCATTCTATTGTGGAGAATACAAAATTGTCTTTTTTTTATGAATACCACAATCCTTACAAAATCTATCAAAATCATTGGAGAAAAATTGTAATGTCCCCATTTTTCAAGTGATCATCTAGTGGAGGTACCTAGCCTATTTTATTCCCAAAAGCTAAATTAGGAGTTATAAGGGAATAATATTAAATTATTTTTTTATAAAGTTATCTAAATAAATTAAAGCATAAAGGTAACCTTATTTTGATCAGTTTAATTAAAGTGACTTAAATAAAATAAATATTATAAAGTCACTTTATTAAATATTTTAAAGTGACCTAAGTGAAAAATAAAATAATATTATAAAATCACTCTAGGAAATATTAAAATATTCTTTTAGAAGCTTTATGGAGGTTATTTTGGATCTTTCTAGAAGATCAAGGGTTTCTTTAAAACGAGATGAGAGCTAGTCATTTGGGCATATTGATAAAGTTGATTTTTCTCTATCTTCAATCGAGGATTTAGTTGTAGCTATTTCTGAGGATGAAAACCCTTGGAAAATTGTAGGTTCGATGAAAACCTAATCCTACTTGTGAGGTGGATTCATTCAAGATTCACTATTGGACATATTTGCAAATTTGTGAGCAGTTTGGAGTCATTTCTAGCTAGGGTTTGAACCCATTTTTGGAGCTAAATTATAGATTTGGAGTTCCAAAGAATTTTTATGTATTTTCTACCTTGGACGATCAGATCTAGGGACTTTTTGGAATCATTTGAAGGTGGTTTCAGAATTTTTGGGGTTGTCCCTGATTTTATATGATTTTTCCTCTATTTTGGGCAACTAGGGTTTTGGAGGAATTGCAGATTTTGGTTTTAGATTTCAGTATCATTATTTTAGATTGCAGGTGCAAGGGTTTTGAGGCTACATTCAACATCTTTTGGACCTATTTTCAGTCTAGGGTTTTAAGGGTTTCATATTTTCCCTAGTTGATTTGCATTGGAGGAGTTTTGGACATTTATAAGGGCATTATTTTGAGCTTCATTTCCATATTTGCATTGGAGGAGTTGTTGACTAGTTTAAAAAATACAGAAAATCATCCCATATCTAGCCATTATCTTCTTCACAACATTTCTCTTATTGTCCAATATTACTTCATTGTAACTGGGTATGTTTTCCTTGTCAATAAACTTCCTTTTGGTGTGAAAATAAAACTTGAATAACTTGTTGTTGTACTCAAATTAGAACCTTATTAGGTTTGATATACTTTGTTTTCAAGGAGAAATAAGAAGCTATTTATGTTCTTTCATGTTGTATTTCAATATATATTTGTATGTTATTATTTCATGTCTTTGCACCTCAAAACATAAAGCATTATTCAACAAATAAATATCCAAAACCCTTATCATACTAAAAAAATCAAATTGCATGCAAAGTGTTTGACAAAATGCCAAACCTGAAAATTTTAGGGTAGAATAAGCAAGGGTTCTTATAGTGGTAACAAAGCATGCATGATTATTTATGGTAGTTGTAGAAGTTTAGAAAATACTCTATTGGGGATATTACAGTGGTATCAAAGCCTTGATCCTTCTAGCCTGCTTGGTTATGAATTATGGCTTCATTCAAAGAAGAAGATGTGTGTTCTAGCGCAAAATATTCATAGAATTATTATTTTTTATCAAATAGTGGGTTCCAGTTGCTTGCTTGCTCATTTTTTAATTAGTTAAGTATGTCAAAAAATTTAGCAAAGATGATGAATTCCATGGATAAGATCTAATACACCACAAGATTTATGAGAACTCAATTAAAACTGAACGCGGTTTTGTTTTCCATAAATGCAATGCTCACATAAGTCAAATTCAAGATTATAATCAGGAAAACCTTCAACAAGGCTTTTATTTTTCAAGGTCGTTAGACCCTTTTCTCCAATGTGGCCATGTCTTTGGTGCCATAACATAGTTCTCTGCAGGTATCTTTGATTCAAAAGAAAGAGCACCCTTGGGTACCCAAAAGCCATGACCATTTGCTGAAGATGAAACCCTCACCTCTTCCATAGACTTGCTTTTCATAGAAGTACTATTACACTCAATAGTGCATGTATCAATCTTATACAATGTGTCATATTTGACACCTCTAACCATATTGCATCATGCATCAAAAAATACTACTTGCACACTTACATCTATTAGTTTGCTCATAGATAACAAATTTCATGCTAATCCAAGGATGTGCAGCACACCATAATCCTTTTTAAATTCTACCATCAAGAAACCTATTTTTTTAAATTTACCACGACCAAAAATATTTAAATAAGATTCATTACCCAAGTACACCTTACCTCCATAAAACTCTTCATATTCAGAAAAAAAATCTCTATTAAAGGTCATATGGAAAGATGCACTTGAGTCAATTAACCATGCATCATTACCTGCACGAGTTTTCAAAGTTGCAATGAATGTGTCACCATCTTCCTTAGACTAAATTAGAATCAAAGCACTTCTTTTTCTTCTTCTTTTCTTCTTTGCAGTCCTTACGAATATGTCTAGGCTTACTGCAATTCCAACAAATAACTTTGGACTTCCCAAGAGATTTAGATCACCCCTTGGACTTGGATTTTTCACGCTTCTCATTCTTCTTTCCTTTTTTCCTTAGGTCTTCCATGAAAATTTAGTTCCTCCTTCACATTGATGGATACCTTCCTCCTCATCTCTTTAGAAAGAAAATAACCCGCCACATCTTCAGTCTTAAAAATAATAGAAGTACTCCCAATAGCCATAACAAGAGAATCCCACAAATCATGAAAATATTAAAGTAATATCTGGCATCTGTCCTCCTCATCAATTTTGACACCAACTGATGCCAATTGAGCCACCAACATATTGAATGCTTCCAAGTGGTATGTGATTCATCCACCCTCTTCCATTCTCAAGGAATATAATTTCTTCCTCGATAAAATATTGTTCACTAAATATTTTGCTTGATACATATCACCAAACTTATTCCATAGTTTCTCTATAGAGGTCTCTTCATGGACATTAATTAAAACAAAGTCTATCAAGCACAATCTAATTAAACCCTTCGATTTATGGTCCATAGCATCATATTGGGCAACCAAAGTAGGATATGCAAGCCTTGAAACTTTCTCATCAAAAAATCCCATAGATCTCGATCTATCATTAGATCCTCCATCTTCATCTTTTGCATCTCAAAATTATTTCTAAAAATATTATCCACCTCTATTCTCCCCGATGAACTTTCCATCTGAAAATTCCTACAACAAGATCACAAAGTATCTTTTGTACAAGCTCTCACTCAATTCTAGATTAGTTTAAACCCTCAAATGAAACCAAAGGTGATTAGAATCTGATACCAATTGTAAGGAAGCTAACGTAGCAAAAAAACTTCCTACATTAATCTAGAGAGGGGGGTAATGCAAAATTTTATAGATCTTTACAAAAGTTACAGAAAATTAAAAAGAAATATCATGTGTACTACAACACAATGATTTACATGGGGAAAACCCTTTTGGGAGAAAAACCCACACTCCAAAAGCCACCCAATATATTATTCAAAAATCACAAAGATTACAATATACTTAATATACTTGCAAAGCAAGCTTCTCATATGATTATCACCACCAGAGATCCAAAGATAACACAACCACTATCAGACTCTCAGAATACATCACCATCCACCATCATAATACAATGCCCTCATAAAATAGGGTTAAATTCTAGGGCAAGACAATCCAACGAAATATCTACCATTAGATCTCAAACTTAATAATGAACGGTCTAGATTTACAATATATCATTAATTTAATGAATGTCGTCTATTGAAGAGTTTTTGTTAACAAAAAAATGTTATCATTAACACACATCCCACTCCTCCCCTCCACCTCATGCTCCCATTGTATATTACACCTATTGGTGTAACTAGGATATATAAATATAAATATATATATATATATATATATATATATATATATATTAAATACATCCTATCAACATAAACCTTATATAATTGCAAGGTTGAGACACATTTTCCCAATATGGGGTACTCCAATATTCTAAAGTACAAAAAGATAATATGCAACAAAGAATACTTGTAGCTAGGTACAAAAGGCCAGAATGGATGAGGAAAGAAGTACATGCAACCATCCACTCCACCTTGGAGAATCACATTAGTGTGCTAAAGAATACTATATCAATTCTATCTCTAGTGGTCGACAATACTATACAGGTGAAATCACAAATGGATCAAATTGAACTACACATTTGAAAAATAGCACAATATTAAGATGCATCATAGATCTAAATGGCCAAACCATAACACAAATAGAGACTTTACATTCAAAATTTCAGTAGTTGAAGGACTAGAGGGATCAGACAAGATGCCAATTCCATTAAATCTAATGTTATTAGTATAAGTCTGGCACACATCACAAGAGTCTTCAAAGAAGCATAGAAACTAGCTCAACATATTCAAGGAAATATACAAAGCCATCCTACCAACTCAAACTTCAACCATGTAGATTTGTCTTGAGGACAAGACAAGGTTTTGAAAGGTGGGATGATGTTAGTAGCGATCAGACAAAGCCAAAACAATAATGTAACTCCTACTGAAAACTACCATAAAGAGGTTGTGGAGCTCCTAGTTGAAGAGACACCCTCCAGGAAAATAGTAGAATGTAAGGGACGCGTCCCATCAAACAAATATATGTATAAGACAAAATACAATGTAATAGTAAAGATATAAGAAAGAAAAAAAGGATATCAAATGTTGGAAATTGTAAGGGGATATGCCCCGCAATATATGTACATGATGGATAAGTATTAATATAGATATAGAATTACATCTTATAAGCATTATGGTAGAAGAAAATTAGTTTTTTGTTTATATGTTACTATGCCAAGTAGTTTATTCATAGTTTCCATTAACCTCGAGTATCTCTTATAAACACAACATATAGAGATTACTTGGGGCTAGTACTTCGATTTTTGTTTCCCCCACTTTATTTCTAACAATAATGATCCAAATGATTCTACTCTATCTTCATAGAATCATTGGGAAAATTTAAAGTATTCTTCTCCTTCATATTAGATTCATCAATTTGAGACTAATAATTCTCGTCCTTAATTCCCATATTCCTATGTGTCATGTTGGATTTATTAAACTCTTTAGGTTGTTACTAATTTATTTAGGGATCCTTTTGACACTCAAAAGATATGGGCATATTACCAATATCATGCTCATGTCTATACATTGCCTTTTCTTTATACCCATAGTTATTTCATGAAGCATTTATTATTGCTAATTATCATTCAACAATAGAAGAAGAGTACAATTGTTTGATGAGGAATCACACATTCGATCTATTCCTACTTCCTAAGTGAAGGAAATTGGTTTGGCGCAAGTGGGTTTATTTGATCAAATATGTTGTAAATATCATAGCTGATAATTTTAAAGCATAACTTGTGGAAAAATATTTATTCCAAATATCTAGCATTGATTACACAAAGAATCTTAATGTTGGGGATATGGAGTCGGTCTATCATCATAAAACACGTCTAAGATGGCAG
The DNA here is from genome assembly GCA_007115665.2 of Sequoiadendron giganteum. Taxonomy (NCBI): domain Eukaryota; kingdom Viridiplantae; phylum Streptophyta; class Pinopsida; order Cupressales; family Cupressaceae; genus Sequoiadendron; species Sequoiadendron giganteum. The sequence continues at coordinate 671,406,736 of CM021105.1, read as the reverse complement.
TGCCTTAGTGTTTTCATTCAAATCACAACAAAGACACAAACAACTATCCCATAAAGCAGAAGTAGGCACAATTGATCCCCCATTAATCCTCTGAGAAAAGTAAATGCTTGAAAAATACCAGATTCAGCACAAGCATAGATTCAATAACACGAATCAAACAAAAATGAAAGAAAAAACTATGAACACACAGATTTATGTGGGGAAAACCCTTTCGGGTAGAAAAACCCCACCCTCCAAAACACTCAGCTCACATGTATTATTCAGTAACAAAATAGTTACAATACAAATATCAAAGCTATGATCTTCAAGAGATTACATCTTGTTCATCTAGAGAATACAGGCCACAACAAAACATAATATTCACAAGGTTACAATGTCTTCAAAGACATACCATGTAGATTCCCTTCAGCTCCTCAAAAGACTCTCTCAGCCAGCCTCTCAGCCAGCACAGCCTCAAGGAAAAATAGGTTCACCTCTTACCTGATCTGTGACACCAAGTGTTAACTGTTTCAATGCCATCGCATATGGCTCTAACACTTCGCCACCTTTTTGCGACCAAGTTCAAAGTATTCGACTAACCCAAGTCATACTTTTCAATCATTATCAACCAACCAATCGGGTGTCATTAATATGCACCTTACCTCTATTAGAAAGATCCGATCGCCTCTAACCAAGTCACCCTGCAAATACGCATCGAGTCATCCAGGCATTCAATTCTTTTTCCACAATTGGATCTTGATAACCGTTCAAATCTGAGCCATGCAGTTAATGCATTTACTGCTCAAGACTTCGGCCAAACAATCGATGATAACCTACCACGTGCCTCCACTCCATTCTCCTATCGCATTGACTGTTGGTCCAGCTCGTTCAAGCTCATTCAACCGAGCTCCCAACACTCTCGGCCTTCTACCATGCTACCACTAAGTCCATTCGACCAGGCCGCAGTAATGCGGTGAGCTCACCCGAGCTCACCCTGCCTTCTACCGTGCTACCGCTGCCCTGTCGGACTTGCCTCATGGTATGGTGGTAAGCCAATGCCGACTCAAACTCAATCTCCAACCCTGCTACCACTGGGCTTGAATTTTCCCATCGTGGTATGGCAGTAACTGCCAGAGCCTACCACCGCTGTCAACCGCTCCATTGTGCCTTACCAGAAAAGCCTACGCGGTAAAGTGATAAGCATTTCCGTTGACTGCCATGGCTCCACCATGCCACCGTGCATCGACTGCTAGACCATCATGGTATGGCAGTAGCTACCAAACCTAACCGTCGCCGTCAACCGCACTACTACGAGGGTCGCCAGGCCACCCCGCGGTAGGGCAGTGACCACCAGACAGACTGCTACTAGTCTCATTGCGGCCACCGCGGTGAGCATTCTCACCGCCTACGATGGAGCGGTAATGGTCACCACCAATCGCTAGCCACATATTGCAGCCACCACGGTGAGGCTTCTCACCGCCCGTAGTATGGCGGTATCCACCAGCCCACCAGCTCGCCACTACTGTGCCGCTCACCGTGCTACGTCCACTACTAGACTGACACCCCACGGTAAGGAGGTAACCGCCTTCTAGAATATCGCCGCTCACCGCGCCACCGCCACACATAAATAAGACCACCATGGTAGAGTGGTAACACTGCCCAATCGTGGACCGAGCAACAGAGGCTCGTAGTAAAGCGGTAAACTGCAGAACTGCACCTCTATGGAAAGCATGTAGTGGTATGGCGGTAAGCGCCATAAACATGGAGAAATCGACCAAGTCTTCAAGGGAAACCAGAATGTTGAGGCATAAATTTCCCAACACTTAACATAATTTATAAGCTAAACTTTATTCACTTGACACTTGTAACTACTAGATAGCTCATTGTTGGGTTGTAAACCAAATGAATGAGAAGAGTGTATTTCTTCATTAGGATCTACAATAAAATATTTATATGGAGAAACCATGGGTGTTCATTAAGGATATTTCACTAGTTTGTAGACTCGAGAAGTTTATTTATGTCATCAAACATGCTCCTTACGCTTAGTATACCAACATAGATTCTTTTATTCAAGTTTGATTGTATTCTCTATATTTAATTCTAATGCAATTGTATATATCTTATGTTAGGATGATGTAGTTTTAATCTTGTTTTCCTATGGTGATGATCTAATAATCACATGTTCTTCATCCATCATTGCTAGAGTCAAATATAATTTTCCAAACAATTTTTACATGACTGAGTTAGGCTTGTACATGGGTACCTAATATGGCTACGTGTATGTTGGGACCTATTTCTACCCACTTATACTACAGTTATGAGGAGGTGGTGCATTTTATTTTCTATGGATTAAATTTATTTTCGTTACATTAGTATACACCTTAGAATAAAATTACTTAGGTAGATGGCATCTTGAATATAATAAAGGTTGTTGAGCATATAATTCCCTATGTTGATTAGTGGATTTTCATCCTCATCCACATATGTAGTAACTTTTCTCATCACTTAGTAGTATATTCTATAAACCCTACCCTTTCACTCTCATACAAGCATATTTTCCATCTTGCTTGAGAATTATTTTGTATTGAATTGCATCTTGTATTTGCATCCTCAATATATTGGAATAGCCATTATGTGTTGCATCTCCAATCTATGATTGTCTTGTGCAAATTGATTATTATGGTTGGTCATTTTGATCAAGATCTTGGATGATTGCATAACCATCTATGGGTAAACCCACAAAAGTGGTTTACAATTCGAATGAGGAAGGAAAACTTGCAAAAAATGACCCCATGCCAAAAACAATCATTCTTGGGGTTTGAACGAACTCATTGGTTCGAACGAACCAAAAGAGGCTTCACTCAAACCTAGGTTCAAACGAACCAAAAGAGGCTTCACTCGAACCTAGGTTCGAATGAACCCATTTAATGCATCCTTCCAAAAAAACAAATGAAAACCCCTTTTTGAAAGGGGATTCGTTTGAACCCCCCTAGTTCGAGCGAACCCCCCTTTTCCCTGATTCTTGCTCTTTGTCAAAAAAAAATCAATTTTTTTGCACTTCGAAGCTCGGATTGAAGATGAAAATGGTGGAGACTTCATAGACCCAACTGGAATCAAGTAGTCCTCGAAACGAGCTATGCAATGACTATAATTTTAATTTTTTTGGTTTTATTATGTATTTTATTTTTTAGTTTTATTAAACAGGTTTTTCAACGAAAATCAAGCTCTTTGATTTGCACATGTGGAAAAATAATAGATTATCAAAATAAAATTTTGAAAAATATGTTCAGACTGGGTATTGATGTCCTTGATCCATTAAAAAAAAAAATTTCAATACATACAATTTTTTTTATGTTGTATATAGTCCGCCTATGTTTGAATTGTAATTGGTTTGACTTTGAAACTTGATTAAGGAAAAAATATTTAATAAAATACTATCAAACCAAATGAACTGGTTAGATATCATAGTTACAAATCTAAATTCAAAAAAAATAGAATTTTATCCTTCATACAGAAAAATTTATGTTGTATACGGTGGGGATCAGTCCTTAAAAATGTTGTTTACTGATAAAAACTAGTTTTCGAATGAAATGGAAAAAAAAAGCGCAATCTGATTCCAAATTTTTTGAAAAAAAATATATTTAGAATCTATAGACAAAACGTCACAAATCACTAGTTTGCATCATCTTCAAATTCCTCACAGTTTAGCCGCTATAGGTGCCCGAAAGTGAAGATTTAGTTATAAAATTCAATTCAGTGTCCAGTTTTCCCAAAAATTGTAAACCAATATTGTGGGATCACCCCTATACAAATCTTATATGCACATATATGATGTGTGGTTTTCAATTCTATTCTTTTTTATATATTTATCTTCTTCTAAATTGCATTAGACTAGTATTTGTAATTAGATCAACAAGTTGAAGTTCTATTGATTTTAGTTAATCTCAATTTTAAAGTATAAGAATTGTAAAAGTAATAGAATGCGTTGTAGCCTACACTTGGCTAGATGGCTAGCCAAAAGGGTCATTAAGGGATGAATTTCTAATGAATATGTTAACAATGAATATTCTTTTCATATCAATATTAATTTATAGTATTAGTTTAACATATAGATTAAATGATTATACCATCATATTAAATTTCAAGAAATAAAAATATTTACTTAATTTATAACATATCTTAATTGTTGCTTGCTTTTAGAAGGGGTCTATGTCTTAATTATGCTAATCTAATGTTTCATCATAGTTATTTCCTCATTCTTATATAAAAAAATCAAGACTTTATTTTGTATGATTTTGTATGCTACTTTGAAAATGAATTGAGAGAGTTGGTATGAGTTTTCCACAGTCCATCGATTAGTTGTACAAGCTTTTGGTTTAAATTCTGTATATTTTTAGCTTGATGTTTCGGATCACATTCAGTGATCCATCATTTTTCTCCTCTTCCTGATGATGGATTATTGAGATCTGAAACGTCGAGTGAAGAATATAGACAGTTTAAACCAAAAGCTTGCACAACTACTAAATTGAGATAGCTATAAGAAATATGATAAATTTAATTTTAAGATGAAATTGTATTCTTTAAAATTTTAAAATAGTTAGAGTATGATAATTAATATTCTCATGTAATAAATATATTTTTTTTATAAAAAATAAAGATATGAATTTTCAGATCAAATCTATTAGATTTTTGAATTTTTTGGATTATCAAACTCATGTAATGAGAGGGAAACTTGTGAAAAGACCAAGCAATGGGATGACCTTTTAAGGGCACACACACCAAAAACAATCTAAAACCTAAAAAGGCATTCTCCATTTTCTAACGATACTTCGAAGAGAAATCCCTCTTCCTCTCTTCCATAAGGGAAATGTACCAGTAGCCGCCAGGGCTAACTTCGCGCATTCGTGCAGAGTGCAAAATAGGTCCAATTTTAATTATTTTTTTTGGTCTTCTTTGTAAGCGAGTTAGGATCTTAAAAAGAAAATTTTGGCTTGTGGGTATTTAAAATACCTTTTGTAGAACCTGTCAAATGAAAAGTGCTAAAAAGAGGTGTTTTTAAACCTCTGCCTGCTACATTTTCATGACTTCGCCCATACCCGTTCATTCTAAATCCAATAATTTTTTATAAAAAAGCCAATTTACAATTATCAATTAACCTATTTAAAATTACGTTTGTATATGGGCCCGGTCAAAATATCACGTGGGTCTGCTAGGAGGTGGTCACTTTAATCTCAACCTCACCACATTACATTGTTAACCACGTGCCCCATATGCTTCATCAATCCACGCGTATGTCTCAACCTCACCACTTGCGCTTGTTAACCACATGCCCCTTTCGCCTTCATCAACGCACTAGAAACTTCTAACCTAACCCCCAGTTGCTGGGCAGCTTTAAGCCCTAAACTCATCATCTCCTGTGGTTTTTTCATCGTTGTCTCCTCTCTCCCGCCATCGACGCCAGCTCGTGCGGCCATGGCGACTTCATCCAACACCCAAACGCTGCAGGTAACGTCTCCACCTCTCTTCACCTGCAAGTTTGTTTGTAGAACAGTGGGTTTTCGTTGGCGTCGATGGTGTTTGAGTGAATTTCTCTGTATGGTGCTGTGATAACTGACTCTAATCATTTCATTTTACATGTGACTATTACAAAATTGATCCCTCGTGAATTATTCTATCAATGCCATCAAGGGTTTGCCTGGGTTTGACTGTAATCATTTTGTTTTACATGTGACTGGTACAAAATTGATCCCTCGTGAATTATTCTGTCACTGCCATCGAGGGTTTGCCTGGGTTTGACTGTAATCATTTTGTTTTACATGTGACTAGTACAAAATTGATCCCTTGTGAATTATTTTGTCAATGCCATCGAGGGTTTGCCTGGGTTTGACTGTAATCATTTCTTTTTACATGTGACTGGTTTAAATTTGATCCCTCGTGAATTAATCTGTCTATGCAATCGAGGGTTTGCCTACTATGATTTTATTTGACATTATTTTATGAAATAATCACATGTAATGTGATTCAAACAGAACATTGACGGAATTTTTACCAAGTATAATAATGAAATTTTATGGGTTTCCAGTTTTAACCCCAAATTATTGAGGGGTTTCAGCATATAGGTTAATGGGTTTATAGATTTTGTTGATTCTCTTTGAATCCCTGCATTATCATGATGACATTTGATGGGTATACAATATTTTTCCAAAATAATACTACGGTTTTAAGATTACAATTTGCAGGCAAATGATATATACTAGTGTATACAGTCATGCCGTGTAGGGTTTCATTATATAAAGTTGTGTAGGGTTTCATCACAATTGACTTCGCAGATAATGATATTTTATTTTATAGATAAGTGTTACCAAAGGGGGTAACTCCCATGTACATTCAAATTTGGCTTTTACAGGTCTAGAACGAAATTACAAACCCTGCTCATTCTATGAGCAAGAAAATTGCTGCAACGATGTATCCCATCTTGGTCAACCATTGCAAGCAGACCTTGTTGAGCCAAGCCAAGTCGGATCGCATGAAGCTGGAGAAGGCGTCCATGTTGGCGTTTTTGAATCCTGCTCTAAATACTTCCCATGTGTCAATACAAAAGTTATCTGCTGCAACCTGACGGGCACTAGCTGCATCTTCGTCCACATCATCCTCTTTGGATTCCACCTCCTCCTCATCATTTTCCTCCTCATCTTCTACCACGTTTAGTATTGCTGGGTCAAAATAATACTTTAGGAAGCTGACCCAACACTCATAACTTAGGTTCATAATGGAATTGGCTATGGACTCGGCGTTACCGATTTCTATGAATCTGTTGAGCCACTCAACCAAGACTTCCCTGGCCTCGGTTATGTCCACTAATGCGCATAGTATGAGCTCGTAGATTCTGTCGTCGCACTAGTGCTGATCAAGAGACAAAACCTTAGAGACTAGGTCGAGAACTACATTCCTTATAGCTGGGTTTGGAATGTTAAAAAGCCTTCTACACTAGGCCATTCCTGACTCCTTAGTGCAATGGCAGTCGACTTCAAACATGAATACCATCCTGCTTTTCTGGCAAACTTGGGGCTTATGTGAAGAGATGGAGGTGGAGATCATACTGTCTAGCTATTAATAGTCTTAATCCTATAACGATAAGGACTGCTTGAGAACTGGGCTCGTCGATTCATGCCATACCAAATCCGAACTAAATTCGTCCTTAGATTTCGCACATGTGAATCCAGTCCTGCTTTGAGGTTCGCAAGGTTTTTTGGATGAGAGATCTGGGTTTTTGGGATGAGTGTTTGTTTGGAAATTGTAATCTAACAAGAAATCTATAGGAGATGATGAGTTTAGGGCTTAAAGATGCCTAGCAAGTCACGGTTAGGTAAACTCATATGCGTGGTTTGATGAAGGCATATGGGGTACGTGGTTAACAATGTAATGTGGTGAGGTTGAGATTAAAGTGACCACCTCCTAGTAGACAATGATATGTTCTTTACAGACAATGAAATGTTCTTATCAGATTGTATATATGTATTTGCAGACAATGATATATTCTTATCAGATTGTATGCATGTATATATACATACAATATGATAAGAATATATCATTGTCTGCAAATAGTGATCATTGTATTTGGAGACAGTGATATGTTCTTATCAAATTGTATGTATATATTTGTAGATAATGATATATTCTTATCAGATTGTATCTATATATATACAATCTGATAATAATATATCATTGTCTGCAAATTGAAATTATTCTATTTGCAGACAATGATATATTCTTATCAGTTTGTATATAATTGTCAATCACTAGTTCTTTCTTAATGATTAATGTTCTACTAGCACTATAGCTTATACCATCGATTATCACAATCTAATCACATTGTGTGGTATCACTAAGTACACTATGTTTCAGTGTTTGTGAATAAAAAAATCAGATTGTATGTATATATTTATAGACAATGATATATTCTTATCAGATTGTATATTGTAATCTGACAAGAAATCCGTGGGAGAAGATGAGTTTAGGGATTAAAGATGCCCAGCAAGCCGCGGTTAGGTAAACTCATACGCGTGGTTTGATGAAGGCATATGGGGCATGTGGTTAACAATGTAATGTGGTGAGGTTGATATTAAACTGACCATCTCCTAGTAGACAATGATATATTCTTTACAGACAATGAAATGTTCTTATCAGATTATATATATGTACTTGCAGACAATGATATATTCTTATCAGATTGTATGCATGCATATATATACATACAATATGATAAGAATATATCATTGTCTGCAAATAGTGATCATTGTATTTGCAGACAGTGATATGTTCTTATCAAATTGTATGTATATATTTGTAGACAATGATATATTCTTATTAGATTGTATGTATATATATACAATCTGATAGTAATATATCATTGTCTGCAAATTGAAATCATTCTATTTGTAGACAATGATATATTCTTATTGGATTGTATATAATTGTCGATCACTAGTTCTTTCTTAATGATTAATGTTTTACTAACATTATAGCTTATACCATCAATTATCACAATCTAACCACATTGAATTGCACTCTTAGCTGCTCTAACAAACTCTAACATACAATCTGATAAGAATATATCATTGTCTGCAAATTGTATTATGACAAGAAATCCGCGGGAGATGATGGGTTTAGGGCTTAAAGATGGCCAACAAGTCGAGTTAGGTAAACTCATACGCGTGGTTTGATGAAGGCATATGGGGCACGTGGTTAACAATGTAATGTGGTGAGGTTGAGATTAAAGTGACCACCTCCTAGCGGACCAACGTGATATTTTGATCAGGCCCACATACAAACGTAACTTGAAATAGGTTAATTGATAATTGTAAATAGGCTTTTTATAAAATTCTACGCACCATTGAAATTAGACAAGAGTGGCCACTATAGTATGAATAGACCAATTATTTGGCAGGAAAATTGAGATTTGAAATTCAATCACCACAATTCAATGCATTCAATATGTACATTCAAATGATTTTATAAGAGGGAATTTCCAATGTCATTTTCAGTACGAATTCTCCTATGCTTTCACTGCATATCCTCTGCAAAATTCAGCTTGGTACATATAATGAAAACTAAAAACGTACTATAATAGACTGAATTTATGCAAGGCACCTATTTTATCAAGCACACTCCAATGTTTTTATAAGAGGGAATTTCCACAGTCATTCCCTCAATATCCTCTACAAAATTCAGAGCTTACTAACGCTACCTATGCACATTCCTCTTAAAAGGCAGCTTATTCATGTTGGTACACCCAGAATAACTAAATACATGTTTTTATTTATCAGCTTACTGGATTTACATTAATGTTGTCTGTTTCATTATTCAATATACTCTTTTATATTTATGTACTGAGTGTTTGCAGTGTTTTGAGGCATACAAATTATTCAGTTTTCAATCAATTGCTCAAATGAGCATTATCCATTATATAATCATATCACATCATTGTATGATGTGATATAATTTGTTTTCTTCCACTTGCTATATGTGTTTCAATAGTCAGATTACATATATGTATATACATATACATGTACATGTACATGTACATGCATATGTATATGTACATACATATACATATACATATAGATATACATATACATATACATATACATATACATGTACTTGTATATGTATATACAAATTTATATACACTGTTATTTTCAGCTTCATACATTGGATCAAAACATTGTGGATTTTAATGATCCAATCAAAACTCTTATTGTTGTGCATGCAATATTGTAAGGATGATTTGATGTGGGAATGTTACGAGTACCGAGTACTACCCCCATTTATTACAATTGTTTTGCAGGAAAGTGGGAGCGTCAAGAGGTGAACCAAGTATGTCGATTATCAACATACCATGGAAGTTGTGTTTGTTAACACAATAAACTCTATAGGGATATTTTTCTCTTAATGCTTTATGATATGTTTATATTTTATGTTGTATTATTTTCATACATATTTTGTTCTTACAAATGCTTATTTGATTTGAGGAATATATTTAACTACATTGGTCTCTTAATGGCAGGCATGCGAGGATTTGTTCGCAATCAACAAAAGATATTAAGCGTTAATGACAGGTAAAGTCTTTGACTTTACTTTGGCAATAACCTAGTAATACAGAAAACTATGTGATTTTATATATATGGCTGAAAGTTAGATGAACAAACTATTAGGGTAATTATAATATGAAGTAAGAATATAATATTAGTATTATGTTTTATTGCAAAGTTATTGTGTTAGAATGAAATGAAAATAACAATATTATTATGGAAACTTTAGGGTCACGTGTAACTAGATTTGTTTGAAATAATATGAAATCTATAGAGGGTTAACTTAGAGGCTAATAGAGCAGCTAAGAGTGTAGTTCAATGTGGTTAGATTGTGATAATTGGTGGTATAAGCTATAGTGCTAGTGAAACATTAATCATTAAGAAAGAACTAGTGATCGACAATTACATACAAACTAATAAGAATATATCATTGTCTGCAAATAGAATGATTTCAATTTGCAGACAATGATATATTATTATCAGATTGTATATATATACATACAATCTAATAAGATTATATCATTGTCTACAAATATATACATACAATCTGATAAAAACATATCACTATCTGCAAATACAATGATCACTATTTGCAGACAATGATATATTCTTATTAGATTGTATGTATATATTTACATGCATACAATCTGATAAGAATTTATCATTGTCTGCAAATACATATATATACAATTTGATAAGAACATTTCATTATTTGTAAAGAATATATCATTGTCTACTAGGAGGTGGTCACTTTAATCTCAATCTCACCACATTACATTGTTAACCATGTGCCCCATATGCCTTCATCAAACCACACATATGAGTTTACCTAATCGCGGCTTGTTGGGCATCTTTAAGCCCTAAACTCATCATCTCCCACAGATTTCTTGTCAGATTACAATTTGCAGACAATGATATATTCTTAACAGATTGTATGTATATATGAATATATATACATACAATTTGATAAGAATATATCATTGTCTGCAAATATATACATACAACCTAATTTTTTTATTCACAAACATTGAAACATAGTGTACTTAGTGATACCACAGAAAATACAAGGCTGAAACCCTCATAAAACATATAAGAGACTTAACTATGAGGTTTGAATAAATATCAACAATAGCATTAGGACATTTTATAATCATATCATAGTTATATTTTTTATCAAATTGCAAGAATTCATTGGGTGGTGCGACAAAAAAACATGGCTGAAAAATACTTGAAACATATCAAAATATTACTAGGTGCTTGTATTAAACTTCTTCTCACCTTAAACATATGTGAGGTTCCAAACATAATAACAACAGTATTATCACATCTTATAATCATATCACAGTTATAACTTGAAGCAAATATTTTGATCTGATATGCAAAGTAGATCAACAGAATATACTGCTACATCGATCAAAAAACAAAACTCAATACCAGCATATTTAATTTTCCATATTGCTAGGAAAAGAAGGTGGCGTGAGATATCTTCCAGTAGCTGAGTTTGTTCCACTTGTAGGAGGTGACACTTGGTTAATTGAGGTTTGAAGGCATGTTGCTATTTGAGCAAGCAATGTTTGGCTTGCATCTACAGTCAGTCCCATTTGTTGTGAGCTACTCCCAACTTGCATATTGTTGATAGCTGTAAAGGCTGGTGCCAATATGTTCATCATAGCGAGCAGTATAGGGTGTTAGGGGGGTATAGGATTCCCCACTGTAGACTTACGCTTTATCCTCTCTGCTTGTTGTGCTTTCTTTTCAGCTGCCTTTCGTAGACGTTCAACCTTGGCCTGCTCTTGTCTGATTGCTTTTTCCTGCATTTTAATCATCTTCTCCTCATCTTCTATCACTTTCCTTGCTTGCTTCTCAGCCCTCATTGCTTCCTTTTCAATTGCTTCCGCTTCACGTTCTGCCTTTCTCTTCAACATCTGGTCCTTCTTACGTTGTTGCAGCTCTGCTTGCCTTTTCTTCTCTGCCTCTTGTTGAGTATACATTTCGATGAAGGCGTCCGATGTTAGTACTTGGGACTGCCTACTAAGGCGAAACACTCCAGAACGACCTCCTCGTGATGATCCTTGCACCCTTTGCACTAGAAGTTTCAAGAATTTTCTATTTTTTCTGGTTGATTGTTGTCCATCATGTGGGGTGCATGGCACAAACTCAACTTCTTCGTCACTATATGCATTGTCATCTTCACTTCGACCATCACTATGCTCTTCCCAATTCCTTGCAGTAGTGAAGTAATGTATCACTTCAACCAGATCAATGTGTGGTGGGGATGGCATAGAAAGGCTGACTTCTTCCTCAATTGGATTTAATTGGCATCCAAGGTTCGTGGCTGCTTCATGCATCCAATCCAGTTGGCTGACTTGAGTTGGCAAACTCAGACTAGCTGATGTAGTCTCTGTATCTTCATTGTAGGGTGCAATAGGAGGTTGGACTGCTGCTTGGAAATCTGCAACAATTGGCTGAATTTCTGGTTGAATGTGTGCTATAGTTTTAGTGCCCTCATTGTGGTCTGATGTAGTTTCTGTATCTTCATTGCACGTTGCAAAAAGAGGTAGGACTTCTGCTTGGAAATCTGCAACAACTGGCTGAATTTCTGGTTGAAAGTGTGTTGTAGTTTCAGTGCCTTGATTGCATTCCCGCACAAAACCATCAATCTGTTCCTGGTTGTAACCAAGTAGACACAGGCATATCTCTGCTACAATAACATCCTCTTCATCTTCCATCGTGCAAGAATCACCTTCTGTTCTAGGACTTGGTACATCGTCTTCAACAATATAGCCTTGACTTGGCCCCATGTCCTTGTCAAGGGCTGACCGATCAAGTGGCCAAATACCTGTTCTACGGAACCCACTAATAATGGTGGATGGTGTCAAATCTTTTTTGAAAGCTTGGCTTGCTAGAGTTGCCAACTCTTCACGCCCAATATCGATATTTGGGTTGTTAGCTTGCAAGATGGTTCGTACCTCTCTGAAATATGCCTTGAATGGAGCAAAAATGCTGACATCCAATGGCTGCAGCTTGTGACTGGTATGAGCAGGAAGTGTTAATAGGTCTATTCCTAATTTTCTTGCTTCTTCAATGGTTTTGAAAGCCACGTGGTTGCCATGGCCGTCAAAAATCAGAAGGGCCCTGTTTGTTGGTGAAACGCCACCGAGGATATTAGCTGCAAAATGGTCTAACCATTTAACAAATCGTTCCTTTGTCATCCAAGCATGCTCTTGAATTGCCATCAATGCACCTATCTCACAATTTACTATATAATTTTGCATGTGCCTTTTTTATTTAAATAGGTAGAACCCAGGAATACTTAACCTAGCTGCATTTACACAAGCCAACACTGTGATCCACTCTCTACTCTTTGAAACCAAATGTGGTACACTCTTTACACCCAATTTTGCAATAACTCTCATTCCATAGTTCCTACTAGCTTGAATACCTGTCTCATTGCAGTTCCAAATTCGGCTTGCTCCATAGTGGTTAAGGTTAATCATATCTTGAAGGTTGTCATAGAAAGCTTGCACAACTAAAGGACGAACCATAATTGCTCTGTCACTGTCCACTCCTTCAACAGTTCTGATTGTCAGATCTAGGTGCCTTCTTCGAAATCCTGCCCACCATGACCTCCCGAGGACACCATTTGTGAATGGATTGGGTCGAGTTGTAGTGATTTGGGCAACTGTGGATTGTAGCTGATTAACTTGCAGTCCGTGGCCCAAATCTTCCATGTCCTTGCACCATTGGACAATTTCACCCTCCTCCTCGTGAGATAATATGGTACGTGGACCCCTCTTCTTGGTGGTGGTAACTCCTAACAACCACGCCCTCAAACTGCTAGGTGGCATACCCCACTTGATTGTTGCTGCCCTAACTGACATGTTGTGTTCTTCGACACTTTTGACTACTCCTTCCATATCAGCATATGTCCATTGCCTAATGGGTACAGGTGAGGGCAATTGTACATCGGGCTAAGCATTTGGCTAAACATCTGACTCAACAGGTGGTTCGGCTTTTATTGTGTTGGTGGCTTCATCCGCAAAGTCAGGAATGTCTTCTTCTGTGGGAATTGCATGCACTTCCTCTACAGGCTCTTCATCAACGAAGTGCACCCCACGAGTGACTCTAATGGCACGTGGTCCTCTTCCTACAACCCTTTTAGAGAGTCTTCTAGCAGGTTCCATTATATTCCACTTAACCTGCACAAACAGTAAAAGTTGCATAACTTGGTAGTGCAACAAAGAATATATCATTATCTGCATAGATATATATACAATCTGATAAGAACATATCATTCTCTGCTAAAATATATATATATAATCTGATTACAACATATCATTGTCTATGAAGCTTGAAGTCATTAAATTTCATGATTATAATGAAGGGATTCGAAGGGAGTTTGACAAAATCTGTATACCCATTTATTTTCATGTGCATATTATAATTACTGAAAATAGAAAACATCTACCCATTAAGTGTCATCATGATAATGCAAGGATTCGAAGAGAACCAACAAAATCTGTAAACCCATTAACCCATATGCTGAAACCCCTCAATAATTTGGGGTTAAAACTGGAAACCCATAAAATTTCATTATTATACTTGGTAAAAATTCCGTCAATGTTCTGTTTGAATCACATTACATGTGATTATTTCATAAAGTAATGTCAAATAAAATCATAGCAGGCAAACCCTCGATTGCATAGACATATTAATTCATGAGGGATCAAATTTGTACCAGTCACATGTAAAAAGAAATGATTACAGTCAAACCCAGGCAAACCCTCGATGGCATAGACAGAATAAACCACGAGAGATCAAATTTGTACCAGTCACATGTATGTAATCTGATAAGAAATATATATATATGAATGTATGTATACATTATGATAAGAAAATATCATTCTATTTACAGAGAATGATATATTCTTATGAGAATGTATCATTGTATTTGCAGAGAATGTTATATTCTTATCAGATATATATATATATATATATATATATACAATCTGATATGATGAAACCCTACATGGCATGACTGTATATATATGTATTTGTCTGCAAATTGTAATCCATAAACTGCTCAATAAATTGGGACAAAAACTATAAACCCATTAAACTTCATGATTAGTAAAGAGGGATTCAGAATATAACTGTGATATGATTCCAAAATGGGTAATGCTGCTGTTATTATCTTGATTTATGATGAATGCAGGTAAAAAAAATGTAACTATGATATGATTAAATGATGGGAAATGCTAAGTTGAACAGCTGACTAAAAACATATTAATTTGTATGCCTGAAAAGAATGTAAACATAAAGTACCTAAATATAAAAGAGTATATTCAATAATGAAATAGGCAACATAAATGTAAAATATATTGCCTGAAAAAAATGCAAAGATTGAGTACGTAAATATAAAACAGAATATTGAATAATGAATTAGACAACATAAATGTAAAATAGTATGCCTAAAAATAATGTAAACAATGAGTACATAAATATAAAACAGTATCTTGAATAATGAGAACAAATAAAATAAATGTAAAACAACAAACTGATAATATAAAACATGAATTTACCTATTCTAGTAATGTAAACAGTGAGTACATAAACAGTATCTTGAATAATGAAATCAAATAAAATAAATGTAAAACAACAAACTGATAATATAAAACATGAACTTACCTATTATGGGTGTACCGACCTAAATAAGCTCCCTTTAAAGACGAATGTGCAGAAATTCTGATAGGAAGCTCTAAATTTTGCAAAGGATAAATTGGCTTTGAATTTTGCAAAGGATATTCAGTGAAAGCAGAGGATAATTCGTAATGATAATGACCTTGGAAATTCCCTCTTATAAAATCATTTGAATGTGTAAATTGGATGCATTGAATTATAGTGGTTGAATTTCAAATTCGAATGCATTGAATTGTGGTGGTTGAGTTTCAAATTTGAATTTTTTGTGGGAAACGATCTGTCATTTCATTTTGCAGTGGCCTTTTATGCCTGAGTTCTATCATGGCCTTTAGGATATCAATTTTATATTTGGTTTAATAGATAAAAAAGGTGGCTTGCATAAATTCAATCATTTATATGAATTATAATATGTTTTTTGATTTATTAGGGAGCCTTACACCATTAATTGTGTGTGTAGGTACCACAAGTTGATGGAGATAATACATGAAAATGTGATAGGAAGTGTGGGTGAATGTGCAATTGATAGTTCATAAAGCTTATCAATGTTTGCTGTTATGTCAAAATGTGCACCATTAACTGTTCATAATGGTTTATATAATGTGAAATTGTGCACCATTAACTGTTCAAATATACATTTATATATAATGTAGTTGAAGCTTTGAGCCACTTGCATAGAGTGGTAATTGTAAACATCAATGTACTTAAATAAATGCAAAAATTATTTTATTGTTTGCAACTTGTCTTGTATTCAAAACATATATGTACCAATAGATGTTTAGATTTTATTTTTTATATTGGTTAGCTACACATTTAGTAGTGAACATATATTGATGTCATGTGTAAATTTTTATTGGCATAAATAAAATAATGTAATGACTAAAATATAAACGATTATTAGGGGATCAGATGAACATGGAGTGAACGGATATTGGATCGTATATGACAATTGGAGGTTTTCCCCTAATTGCTTCATACTTATCTTCTACATTGGAATAGAGCGAGACTCCCCATTCAAACAAGGACAAATTTAATATCATTTTTTTCTCATAGTATACCATTCTTTCCCTCGCTACATTCATTGTCCTCCTTGCGTGGGCCATAAAAGGAAATCACAAACCCAAGATAGATACAAAGAATGGACATATCCATGCCAATAAATAAATACAAAATGAGAACCGGATGTCAGCATTTCCTCCGCGACTTAGAAATTTTTTAAACAAGTTGTCTCAAATGAGACAAACATCTTTATTGAATGGACAACTGCAACATGCCACATACAGCTTCGAGATGATAAACCAAACAGCTAGAATTTTATCAGAGCGAGTGACATGAACTTATCCTCTCTCATGGCAATCTACTGATGCATCAAGAATTTAATATATTATTGCAGACCATGTTCTTTCCTGCAACTTCAAGCAAAGCTTAATACTATGGTACAGTGCACGAAATACAATTTCGTTTTATTGTCAACACATAATCAGCATGAGTTTCCATGAAACTTATTCTCTTCAGGCAATAAGTAGCCCAACTCATTAGAAAATGTACCTAAGTAATTGGGATCAGGGAAGTCTATAATGTGGCTATCCAGATTCGAGTTGTAGAACCAGTTAAACTCAGGAAAACTCAAATCGAGTTCAGGGAATAGAGAAATAGCAACAGGAGCAGTGGTACATGTAAATTCTTTGGGGAAAATGCATGGATTCTGCTCAGAGTTTGGGGTCATGGACTCTTTTGTTCCTGAGGGGATTTGACAACAATGTTTGGCTTGCTTCTCGCACTTCCTATATTCACTGTTTTTGTGGTCTAAATGTTTGGATGAGTTTTTAGTGCTCAAATGAGTGTTCCAGTAATTCTTTATCTGGTTATCTGTTCGACCAGGCAATCTCCCTGCTATCAACGACCATCTGCTCAAATACCCAATAAACAGTTAATAGATTTTAAAATTTAAATGAAGGTTTTATATAAGTTGATAGCAAATCTTTAAAATGGCAATCAAACAAGGTTTGGAAATTCATTTCAAAACTGGCACCTCTTAGATTACTGAGCAGATTATAAGTTTTGCATAACAGTTTATCTGAACATAAAAAACAAAGCTATATGTTGTGGCAATCCAGTACACTGATTGTAAATTATAAACAACAGTTTGGCTAAACAATAATGATATAAGTATTTGCTGTATGATAGTCCAATACATGAAACTAAGTAGAGGATGAAAAAGATTTTATATTAACCTACAATAATATATGATAATATAAGCACAAGTGCACAGATAGAAGTCATAGTCTTCTTGAATCAAATGAGATTTTGGGAAATGCATTATAAGTTCTAGTCAAAATTTTGACCTATTGCCAAGGAGGCGGTGTAGTCTGATTATGAGCTCTTCTTCATCCGGAGAAATATTGCCATGGTTTATGTTGGGTTTCAGGTGATTCATCCACCTGAATCTGCAGCTTTTTCCACTCCTCCTCAAACCTGCATAAAGGATAACTGTGTTTTTAAGTTCTCACTGCTAATGCATAAAGAAACTTGAATCAAACTGACTGGTTTTGGAGCTTCAAAGAATTAAAGGATGGAATTTATTTTCTTTCAAGTAGTTGCTGGTAGCTGCTATGTAAACATATTAGACACAATTACACATATGTTTGATAATCAATAATACCCAGAGATGCAATCTTCTTGTAATCATATTGACCACAATTGCACATATGTTTGATTATCAGATATATCCAGGGACAAAATCTTCAAGTAACCATATTGGGCACAATTGCACATATGTTAGATTATCAGAGATACCCAGGGATAAAATCTTCATGTAATCATATTGGGCACAACTGCACATATGTTTGATTATCACAGATACCCAGGGATAAAATCTTCATGTAATCATATTGGGCACAATTACACACATGTTTGATGATAAAAAATATCCAGAGAAACAATCTTAGTGGGATCATATATGTATAATTACAAACATGTTTGATGATAAAGAAATATCAAGAAACAAGATTCCAAACTTCTAAACCAAAATGTATCATACATTTTGAAGCTGCCACAAGAGAAATTTGACATACACCACATGACAAATATGGTACCATTATCTCATTATATCATTTTTTTCACCTGCTTTATTTGAGAGAGTTGTCCAGCCACCTGCATCCAGTCTATGGTTTCCCATGTATTTTAGCAGCAAAGCATCCTCTTGGGCGGTCCAAGCTCCTCTCTTCAACTCACCACTAGAAGAATCAGCCATCCTCTTTTAAGACACTATGAGAATTCCAAGCTACAAAAATTCAAAATGAAAATCAATCAAATCACTTCTGTCAATTTACAGTGTACAAAAGAGCTTAGCTTAGAGCAACATGGTCCATCATCCAAGCTAAGTTTTACAGATTTTGCTTGAAGAAAACCTTACCCAATCCCCCTTTAAATCTTGGTGCACAGAGCTCTTCTACTGTTAAGACAGCTATTAAAATTTAGCTCTGAATAGCTTGTCCGTTTCTGCATTCCTATAGGTGATAAGGCACATGGCTGCCATTCAAATTTACTTTGAATTAAAAATTTATGAATACACGTAAGGACAAGGCTTTGTAATTTCGATGAGGCTTGGGCATACTTCCCAAGACAAATTTTATTCGATATGTTTAGACATAAATGAGATCTAGTATCCTCGTATTCTCTTTAAGTATTGTTTATGATATGAATAGTCAAGAGCAGTACCTGCCGAGGGCACTGAATCTCTCATGTTGACTACAAGTGCAGGCTGCAGTATAAATTAAAGTATATCTAGAAAACAAATTTCTAGTGCCCATAAGCCTAGAAGCAGCCGATTTGGCTTGAGACTGTAGCCGTCTGCAGCCTATCATTTGGATCTCGTTAAACGGGAGATTTGCCTCATGATGAAAGAACAGAAATGTGCATTACAAAGAGACATACAATGCAATCAATACAGGGATGATTCAATGATTAATGTTATCCAAAGTGTTCGGGGCAGGAGATGGGCAATGATGAAAGTAAATCTAGGTCTTGTATTCTGTTTTTTAATTTTTTTTAAAGACAAATTGTAGTAAAAATACAGCCGGTCAGATATTTTAAAGCAGTTTCTATTTAATGTTTTGAATAGTGGGTTCTAGTCGAGATATAAGTAGACCAGAATGTTTTTCATTACAAGTTTTGGAGGGCATCTGGAATTTTGTAATAAAAGGCAAAATCTTAGCAAAGAATTACCTGACCATCAGCAAACCAATAACAAACTCACACCAGAGTCTTAACAACAATAGAGTAACAAAATAAAATAAAAAGTAACAGCTTCTCCAAAGTTTCAGCTGCTTCCAACTCATTCTTATGAAAACTTTCATGAAGATCTACAAACTTATGTAATTATTTTCTCATCATAGTTTTTATTTTTACCATTCTTAGATTTGGAGCTAAGACCTTTTATTTTTACTACTCTTAGCTTTGGAGCTGAGACCTCCTTTAGTGTTTTAGTGTCTTTGTCTGAGACCTATGTAAAGGGTCGGACAGGGAGAGGATAGAGTCCATGTGGAGAGAAAGACAAGGGTCTTGAATAACTAGGAAGGTACCACCCATAGTGGGTTCATGGAATGCCTTGGCCTTCCCTTTACACCTAATATCCATTTTTGGGCATCACTCTTCTTTGGTGAAGACTCATTCTTAGTACCTCTCTTCATAATCATAAGGGATTGTAAAGGGGGTTCAAGTCTCTTTCTTTTATTACACCTGCTACAACATATATATCTTTACTATGACCTTCCAAATTTCTATGCTCGTTGTGTTCCAAGATCTTCGTCATACTTTGATGCAAATTTACTGTTATACTTGGAACCATCTTAAGAAACATCAGCATGGATAGGGTTTTTTAAATGCCTAGAGCTAAAATTGGTAGAATCTATCACTCTTTTCCCCTTAAGAACCTCCTTTTTGTGGAGATGGCAATAAATATTGGGGTTCATAAGCCTTGTGAAGTTGACAATAAGCATACTTAACCCCTAATGTAGGTGTATCATCCCATGGGATCCTTTACAATCTTCAATAAAGTTTTCCAATTAGGACAATAAATAAAAAGGGAAATAAACAAGCATGTTTGAATAATAAAAAAGGGTATAAGTATAGGGTAAGTGCATGGAAATAGGGGATAAAAAGGGGGTCTTAAGTGGTCACTTTTTTCTGAAATTAGGAAGAAATGATCTTCAACGAGAAATTGAAGATAGTTACATTCAAAATTTGAAGACGCAACAAGAACAAGATTTGTAGTGCTCTCAATCTACTTTCTAAACTACTATTTTTTTTTTTAAATGGTGGAGATTAAAGGGTTGAAAAAGGGAGAACACACAAAGTGCTCCTATTTTTGTCAAAAAAACATAACATAGCATATGGTGTGCTCCCCAAAAAATGTTCTTTTTTTAAGTATTTCAAAAATCACTTCAATAAAAAATTAGCTAACACCTTGTAGTTTGTGTTTTATTTTTATGTAATTTTTTTAATGAATATATTATTTTAAATACTAATTTACAAAGTGGACACATCCTAAAAAATGAAAAATTGAGTGTGCTACCCCCTAAATTTCTTAGAAAGTAATCAAAAATCTTTTTTTTGAATGTGTATAGAATAGAGTCTAGTTTGTAAAAAATAAAAAAAAATTTAATAGATGGATAAAAGATGAAACCAAAATACAATACATAAGTTTTCGACAAAAAATAGAGACACTAGCAAAAGTAATTAAAGATCAAAACCTTAACATATTTGAAATATAAAATAATTAAATGGTCAGAAAGCTAAGAGAGAGCTTGATGTTATTGTGGTATTTTTAAGTCAACATTGAAAAACGTGCAAACTTGATGGAGAACATGCTTGATATTTAGTCATTTACTATAATTTATAAAAAGCATGTCTTTAGGCATAGACATGCAAGCCCAACCCTAAGAGTTGGTAATACCTAAAGCAAATACAAATGTAAATATGTTATAACACACCCGCATTATAGTATGCTCGTGTTATAACGTGCTTGTGTTTGCACAAAGAAAAAACTCTATTTATCTTCTTCTCCCTCTCTCCCTTTATCTTCATCTCTACCTCTATCTTCCTCTCTCTCCACCTCTATATTTATATCTACCTCTCTAGCTCCTATCTCCCCATCTCTTTATCTTTATCTCCTTATCTCTCTCCCTCTTCTCATATTTTCCTACATATGATCTCTCACTCCTCTCTCCCTCTCTCCATCTCTATTTGTATATATATCTAGACCTATCCCCCTTCTCACTCTATCTCTCTCCCTGCCTCCTTTCCCTCCCTCTATCTCTTCATCTCTTCATCTCTACATCTCTATTTGTTTATCTCTAGACCTATATATCCCCCCCTCTCTACCTCCCCTCACTCCCTCTCTTTTTATCTCTCTCTCTCTCTCTCTCTCTCTCTCTCTCTCTCTCTCTCTATCTTTCTCTTCTCATATATCTCTCTCTAATATTTCCCTATGATCTCTCCCTCCTCTCTCCCTCTCTCCATCTCTATTTGTCTATCTCTAGACCTAGCTATCTCCTCTATCTCTCTACCTCTCCCTCCCTCCCTCCTTTCTCTCACTCACTCCCTCCCTCTCTATCTCTCCCTCTCTCCATATCTACTTTTTTATCTCTAGACCTATCTTCCCCCATATCTATCGTTGTCTCTGTCTCTCTCTCCTTCCCCTCATATTTCTCTATGATTGCTATCCCTCCATCTTTATTTGACTATCTCTATACCATCTATCTTCCCCTCCCTGCTTTCCCTCCCTCTCCTTAATGAGAACACACTCTTATACTAAGAGGGGGGTGAATTAGTATAAGATAATTTTTTACTTATTTAAAATCCAACAACCACAATAATAGTAATCACACAAGATTTAACAATTAAGAGACAATATTTATGTGGAAACCCTTTTGGGAGAAAACCACGGAGAAAAGAACGATTGGATCTATTGTCCAAATCCAACCAAAGATAAAATTCTATTACAAATCTTTGTAGGCACCAACCCATTAGAGACACCAATCCCCACTACTAAGCACCGACTTAGTAAGAGATGTCAAACTCCTCTATTGAGGAACCAACCTTCAAATTAACAAAAAAAATTGCCTTCTTGAATATTGCTTCTAAAATGGATGATGATCTTTTGAATCTTCTTCATTAAATTTTCTTGCAACATTTTTCACATATATTATCAAGTCTTCAAAAATATGCTTGTATTGGAATGATGTTACATTTCTTCTTTCTCTCATTACTCCTTTTCATCTTCCTTTTATACCTCTCCATGCCTCTTCATGAAGGGAGGCAATTTTTCCAAAGGGGTTGGCCTCATTTGAAAATAATAAATTTGTTTTAATTCCTCCAAGAGGGGAAACTACATTAAGAGGTTCGACCTATTTCAAAGAGACCCCAATTAATATTAAATTAAATTTTCCCAAGGGGTTCAGAGTATTTAATAATTACATCACTACCTTAAATGAGAGTCAACCACCTTTTTTATCTTAATGATTGCATTGAAAGGAGTGATTAGTGACCTTTAGCCTTCAAACTTTTAAACCCCCATTGTTGCATATTAGGGTGCTCGATTTCATCCTATGATAGTGATTATGCTCTTCTCTTTTTTGACATAAATGGAAACAATATTTCCAACAATCTTCCCCTTTGTCATTGATGGCAACCTTGTAATCAAAGAAACCATCTATGAATATAGCAAGAATATAATTCTCCCTCTATCTACAATTCTCCCCCTTTGACATCAATATAAAAGAGTTCATGGAGCTAAAAGATATTGTAGTGATTAGCTCCCCCTAAATGTGTGTTTCTCCTCAAGAATTTAATGACTAGATAAGAAAGATGCCACTCCCAATTTCTTCCTAAGATACTCAAAAGTCTCTTTTGCAAGGGGATTCGTGAAAATATTTGTGATCTATTCTTTTTGTGGAAATGTATTCCAACTTTAGTCGTTGAGGAGGTCTACACGAGAAAGGTGACAACCAAATAGATTTGGGTATTCTATGTTGGATTCCAGTTGCATATTTGCTTTGATTGCTAACATTGATGAGCCCAAGACTGTTAGAGAGGCTATGGGTATGCATGATGAAGATTCCTAGATGGAAGCCATGAATGAAGAGATGACGGTATTGAAAAATAATGCTGCATGGGATTTGGTACCTTTGCTTAAAGGATGCGAGTCCATTGGATGCAAATGGGTGTTCAAGAAGAAAATGGGTCTTGATGGTAGTGTTGAGAAGCATAAGGCAAGGTTGGTCGCGAAGAGATATTCCCAAGTGGAGGGAATAGATTGTGGGCCCAAATTTTCTCTCTTGTAGCTAAGCTAACATCCATTTGTTTCTTATTATCACTTGCAACAATATGACTTTGAATTCAAACAAATGGATGTGAAGATAACTTTCCTTCATGGTGATTTGGAGGAGGAAATTTGCATGTCACAACCAAAGCATTTTGTTGTGAAAAGAAAAGAGAACCTAGTGTGAAAGTTGAGAAAATATATGTATGGTCTGAAGCAATCTCCTTGGTTGTGGTACCAGAGGTTTGACACCTATGTGTTGTCCTTGGGATTTCTGAGATCCAAATCTGACCATTGTGTTTATTACAAGATTGATAATGGTCACATTCTCATTATTGCCCTGTATGTGGATGATATGTTGTTTATTGGGAATGGTAAAAGTATGATTTCATATTTGAAGTCTCAATTGTCAATGTAGTTTGAGATGAAATCTGGGTGCAACGAGGTATATTTTGGGGATCGAGATCAAAAGAGATGGAGCTAATAGAAAGCTTTGGTTAAGCCAGAGCAAGTATGTGAACTCTATGTTTGAGAGATTCAACATGACTACTTGCAAACAGTTAGTTGTTCCTATTATGCAAGGAACGAAGCTTTTTGTGGAGGATTGTCCAAAATCTCCTATTGAGATGGAGGACATGACCAAAGTTCCTTATGCGATTGTTGTTGGCAGTTTGATGTATACTATGGTTTGTACGAGGCTAGGTATTGCCCAAGTAGTGGGAGTCCTTAGTCGGTTTATAGCTAATCCTAGACGGGTGCACTGGGATGTGGCAAAGAGAGTGTTCTAGTACTTGCGGGGTACTTCCAAGTATGCACTATGTTTTCATGGTTATCCTATTGGACCTCGACATTCAGTGAGCATTCATGGATATGTGGATTCTGATTAGGTGGGCGACATTGACAATAGGAGATCCACCAGTGGATATGTTTTCATGATGTTTGGTGGTGCTATAAGTTGGATGAGTAAGCAGTAAGTTGTAGTCGCTTTGTCCACTATTGAAGCTAAGTACATAATAGCTACTCATGCTTGTAAATAAACCATTTGGATTGAAAGATTGTGTTTCAGATATTGGTTTTGATGCAGGACAAACTACTATCTATTGTGATAGCCAAAGTGTTATATGTTTAGTAAAAAATCCTACTTTCCATGCCAGAACAAAGCACATCAAGATGTGTAGTTTCATTTTGTTCATGATATGGTGGAAGATGGAAAGGTGAACTTCGAAAAGGGTGGACACTTTGGTGAGCATTATAGATGCACTGGCGAAGCCAGTGAGCACAAAGAAGTTCAGATGGTGTGTCAGTTCTATGAGCCTTACAACCTAAGCAGTGATACAGAGACTCCTAAAGGTCTTCAACAAGTGGGAGAATGTTGGGATTAAGGTGTTTCAACCTTAGTGAGTCCCATGATTATTTTATTAATTATTTTCCCTTAAGTTGATTTAATCTATTACATGCAATAATATTTGTTTCCAAATTGCTAAGTCACTTTGTGGGACCCAGCAGGGAGTTGGCATCCTAAATGCAAGGTCAAAAAAGGAAAAATAGTGACACATGTCACATGGATGCTCCATTCAGAAAATGAAATTATTTAGACATCAAAAATGGGTGTTATAGTGACATTTGGTTGTTTTTTTTGGAAACATGTATTGGCGGGGTCCACTTGTGTGAGTGTTTGTCTCTTCGGAAAGTGAATGAAAGGAAATGTGACACTTGTCACTTGGGCACCCATTTGAGCTTTGGGAATTGTAAAATTCTCTAGTATGAGTGCCCTTATGCCATGTGGAATGTTGTTGAATTTTTCACTAAAGCTTGAAGAGGAAACTTGCTTAATGGAGACTAAGTTATCACTTGGAGTGACTAGGAGTTGTGGGTGAGTTATATTTTGGTAGTAAATTTGATTTTATCTATCAGACATCTAGCATGTGAGGTTGATTGATTTTTTGAGTTGCAAGTCTTGCATATTGTTGCATGTGTGTGCATGTTTGAGGGTGATCCCACAATACTAGTTTACAATTTTTGGGCAAACTGGACACTGAACTAATTTTTTTTAACTAAATCTTCACTTTCGAGTTCCTATAGCAGCTAAACTGTGAGGAATTTGAAGATGATGCAAACTAGTGATTTGTGAAATTTTGTCTATAGATTCTAAATATATTTTTTTCAAAAATTTAGAATCAGATTGCACTTCCTTTTCCATCTCCTTCCAAAACTAGTTTTTTTCAACAAACAACATTTTTAAGGAGTGATGCTCACCGTATACAACATAACCTTTTTTCCATGAAGGATAAAATTCTAATTCTCTCGAATTTAGATTTGTAACTCCAATATCTAGCCCTTTCATTTGGTTTTATAGTGTTTTATTGAATATTTTTTCTTTAATCAAGTTTCGAAGTCAAACCAATTACAATTCAGACATAGGCGAACCGTATACAACATAAATTTTTACGTATGTATCAAAATTCAAATTTTTTTTAATGGATCAAGGACATCAATACCCAGCCTAAACATATTTTTTTCAAATATTTTTTTTCGATAATATGCTATTTTTCCATATGTGCAGAACAAAAAGCTTGATTTTCGATGAAAAACCTATGTTTAATAAAACTAAAAAAAATACATAATAAAACCAAAACATGTATTAAAATTATATTCGCTGGATAGCTCATTACGAGGACTACCATCTTCCAACTGGGTCTATGAAATCTCCTCCATTTTCATCCTCAACCCGAGTTTCGAAAAGAAAAAATCTGGAGTTTTTTTGTGGCAGAGGGTGGGAAGGTGGGAAAAGGGGGGTTTGAGCGAACCTAAGGGGTTTGAGCAAACCCCCTTTCCACAATGGGAAAATGTGGGTTCCCACATTTAAGGGGTTCGCTCAAACCTAGAGTTCATTCAAACCCCCCAAAATGATTTTTTTTTTATGGGGTCATTTTTTGGAAGTTTTCCTTCCTCACTCCAATTGTAAACCACTTTTGTGGGTTTTCCCTTGATAGGTTGCTATTCGGGTCACTTTGGACTTGTGCATGTTGTCGGTTTCAGTTTGCATGCATGCAAAGACTAGGAGATTGAAACATGGAAAAAACCAACGCCCATGTATGAGAAGTATTTATTGATGTCAGTGAATTTATTGCAGAGAGCTTGATTGTAATTTTTTGAGACGTCATTATGCTGTCAGATTCACTCTAGAATTGTATAGTGAATCAACACCTGCAAGAGCATAGAATTACAATTGATTTGTGCTTTGAAGTGTGGGTTTTTTCCCAAAAAAAATTTCCCACGTAAAATTTGTGTGTTATGGTTTTATGCTTTAAATATGAAATTAATTAATTACAAGTGCATTCTTAAGAGAAATTGTGAATGTTAAAGATTTGAAACAAAGTTTTGCAATCCCTCTCCTGATTGATTTGCATTAGGGAAGTGTTTTCGCACTCGGCTTTCCTTTCAAAATGTTTGTCAATAATTTTCTTCTGACAACGCTCAACCACCTTGACCTATAGAGCAAAGCAGAAAGGGTTGACTTCAAGTGTAATGGTGTTCTAATAGAGGTTTGAGGTGGTAACCTCATATGCACACTAACGAAATATGACCAATTGGCAACCATAGATTTGAACAAAGCGAGATCGATGCCTTATGGACCTATTCCACCAAGCAATACATCTTATTACCTAGGAAGGCCTAGCCTCCAAATTCCATAGCCTTCAAATGTAGGCCAACATGGGATGATGAGTCGGTAGGGAAGTACTAAGAAATAATTGGGATTTGATAGCCTTGAAAGTATCCACTTGCCACTAAATATTAAAGTTGATGGGATGTGGTCAAATAGAGTGACATATAGTAAGGGATCAACCGAAAGAAGAAAACAATTGAGAAAGGAAAAAAGATTGAGGATAAATTGAAGAGCATGACCAAAGAATTTAAAGACTTTGTTAGGCCCAACCTAGAATTTACTCCACTTATACCAATGAGAATGATTGTGGCAATGACCCATATTGGGATCAAAAAGCCCCAATTTACTATCCTTAATAATACCACGTCTCTCCTGCCAAATTTCCAACACATAGGCAAAGCTCCATCTTTATCATGTATGGCATTTCAACCATATTAAAATTGAGACATAACCCAAGTTGCAACAAGAAATGAATTAACAATCCAATACCATAATAAAGATCTCTCCATATCATCATTGAAAGCATAAATAATTTTCAATATCTAAGAAGATCTAGATCACCCTATCGGTGGTTCAAACCCTTGATCTACCACATACTAATACCATCTAGGAAAGAGAAAGGTGAAAACCCCTCCATGACTAGCATTGTGATTACTAGAAAAAAATTGATGGCCAAGTGACACAAAAAGAAATAGAAAGTGAAAAAACAGTAATCTTTATTGGACTAATCGCCAATGTCTCCCTTTGGATTTAGGACATGGACTAACTGCTTCCTATGGATTTTTTTACCTTTGGTGTTTGTATCAAGCATTAACAGGTCAATCTTTTGGTGCAACGACAAACATGTTCCAACAAATGGTATCAGAGTCGTGGTCGCAGGTTCGAATCCCCTCGAGTGATGCTAAGGGGGGATTGTTGGACTAATCATCATCATCTCCCTTTGGATTTGGGACATGGACTAACCACCTCCTGTCGATCCATTTATCTTTGGCATTTGTATTAGGCATTAACAAGTCGATCTTTTGGTGCAACAACAAACATGTTCCAACAATCTTAACCTTTTGTAAACAAACAACATCTAATTTTATTTTTTTTATGCATGTCTCTCACTACATATTTCTTGGGTAGGTCAATGAGACCTTGAACATTCCAAGAGATGAAATTCATTGGTGGGAATCAAGAGGCATTTCACTACTATTCATCTCTTTGAGAGAGGAATAATAATTTTACAAAAAATCATCTTTGGAAAAACTCCCCAACTAAATGTTAGGGATTAACAACATTTTTTTGCAAAAATCTCTCCCTCCTCCAACTGCCTAGGAGGGTTATGAGAATGATGTAGACTCCCAAGAGATGAGGGAGAATGACTAGGTCTCTCTAGCTATGAGGATAAAACAAACACTGACTATGGTGTTCTAGAAAATTGTGGTCTAGTGGAAAGCTCTCCCTTAGAGGAGGCAACCTCTTTCCCCTTCTCATAAGGGTTTGAAGACACCTCTCATTGCACTTGAGTAGGTGGGTGGTTAGACTAGGGAGGGACTTTGGCTTGAGAACCATTAGCATTTTCACTTTTATTTTTACAACTCCCAACCATAGTACACCCTTCACCAAATTTTGAAGGGGTAGCCTCAATGGGAAAGGAGGAGGGCTTGTTACAAGGAGTGGTAAGAAGATAATCTTTAATCTTATGCTTTGAGGACTGACATTGAAAATAAGTACTAGACAAATTAAGGTATAACACATGTTGGGTGTGGCATAGTTATTCAATCTAGATATCCACAGACTCTTTCATGTCTCTGGAAAGATCAATCTCAACATAAACTCATTTTGTATGGTGTGCTTAGTAGAATCTATCTAGTTCAACACAAATAACTTTGCCTTAAGAGACAACTATAGTAGTCAAAAAGTTCCAATAGGACAAAGACAACCTTGGAAACTCAAGCCATACAAGGATGCAAACTATATTTTCATCGAAGATGACAAAATCGTGTGTCCATGATTGAAAGACTAACAAGGATGTACAAACATACAATGGGCCATGCTTGAGGATAGCCTCAATGTCATGTCCCCAATATCGTAACCTATTGAAATACAAACACTAAATAAAATAGATACCAAAATTATAAAATTTCAATTTAAATATTATTATAATAATATTATATCATAAGATAAATACAAAATACATATTAAAATTATAAATATTAGTAATTTAATTATAATTCTCACAAGATAATATTATAATTAAATTACCAAATGCAATGTTATAAATATTAAAATGTAAAACAATTTAAATATTGTAATCATAATAGATGATAAAATTAATATAAAATACACAAGTATAAAGTATGAACTAAATAAACAAATAACAAATATAAAAGTAAAATAAATAGCAAATAAAACTAAATATGAAAATGTAAAATAAGCAACTATAAAATATAGAATAAACAAATGACAAATATAAAGGAACATAAATAATAATAATAAATCAAAGCATTGGTAATATATGAGCGATGAGTGTGGTTAATAAATAAATAACAAAGACATTATCTATCTACAAAGGCAGCGATTCATTTAGCTTTCCAAAAGGCAGCAAATCACAAAGGCCACGTCCATACGAAAGGAGAAGATGTGACTTTTCAAACCACAACAATATTTAAAGGGAATCATCTCCAAAGCAAGGGGGAAATAGAATATGAACCATGAAATAAAAATAAGATAACAAATCTGAGATAGATATTTCTGAGTAAACAGCTAATTTAGGAATTAAATAAAGTAGTATGAATCAAGCTATGAATACAACAAATCAGTTGGAAATAATAATATATAAAAATTTATATAAAATATATAAGTATATTACAAAATCATATGTGTATATATATATATTATATGTATGGGTAAGTATATATGTGAATCACTTGTGAATATACAATAATGATGCTTGCAACAATTATTAAGCCTCATAAGTAATGGTGACTCTTTAATATAAACATAAGTAGATTATGTATATTTATAAATTGTCCTCATCCTATGACCAATCAAATATAAGGTTGAAGGAGGCAAGTAAGGAATCATAAAACATGGAAAGATACAACAACTCGGGTGATGTACTCACTTAGCAATAATATTTAGCATATTTTGAATATAAGAAACAAATATTGCTAATTGGATTATTGGTGTAATGCTTTCTTTAATATTATCATGATGATAATGATGTTGATATTGACTTCAAGAATCAGTAATAAAAGCAAATGTATTTGATTGCTAAAATATTGTCTTCTGAGTGTTTGCAAGCCTACTAGGGAGGAAGGGCTTGAAAAAAGTGGTGCCTAAAAACCCCACTTAACAATTCGCTGCGGCCATGGAGGGGTGGTAGGCGCGAAACCACTTATAAGCTCCGTTGGCTTCCCCTAGTAGGTTGAGTGCCTTCCGAGGTGATGGCACGGGTAGAGAAAGCAAGTAAAAGTGTTTCCTCTAAGCACACCACTCTGAGACGTTCATGCCACTTGGGGCCAAGGGGTCGGTTGTCCTGATAGGACGCTTGTGCATCTTGGGCTTAGATGGATAGCTTCAGACGAATCTACCCATGCCACTCCTCATATGTCTTTATTATTGATTGGTGCTTATTTATATTTGGATATCTAGATATTAATGCTAACAAACATATGGACATGTGGAAATATTAAATGCAGATTTCAATCCAAGATTACTTAGTCAAAGAGAACATTCATTTGATAAAGAAGAAACCCTAAATATAATCAACAAGCGAATTCTAGGGAAAAGTTGGATAAGGGACATTACACTCAAGAAAATGAACAAGAAAAAACCCTTGGTAAGGTTTTGAATAGTATGAAGTTTGATCCTATACAAGGTCCAATGCGTGCTAATCCATTCACGAAGCATGCTTTTGGGGGGAGGTCCTTACAAAAAAATATCCTATTAAAGTAATATGCTCTACCCATTTGCATGCATTATCAAATTCAGGGATGCGAATCACCACATTCACAGATTAATAAAAAACTTACCTTGTAGAATTTTTATTTTTTTGATGAATAGGTAGCTATCTATATTAAATTAAAGATAAGAGTACATATTCACAAAAAAAGGGTGGGTGGTAGAAAGACACACCTCGTAAGTCACATGGGTAGTGCCCAGAAATCACCAAAAATCAAGTCACATGGGCCTAGCCCAGAAGTCCAAGGGCAAAACATATGAAAACAAAAAATAGGCCATTATGTGGCCAAAGCAATGCCAGCAGAGCCGGGAGGGTCTCTGTCATCCATATTCTTACCCCATATATCAGGAGGGTCTGAAGTGACATTAGGAGGAGCACCCTAGCCATCGTCATCATCTTTCTTTTCTTTATCTTCTTCCTCCCACTAGGGCGAGATTGCAAGCGCCAGACATGGAAAACATTTACCACTATCTGGCCACCCAGAACCAAAGGTAGGTGGAGTATCAGAGGGCCACCCGGAACCACCACTGCCGCTCCCCGAAGCACCACCAAAAGGCCATCCCTGACCACCCCGCGGTGGAGGAGAACGGGCATGTCGAGGAGGGTGAGAGCCCCGCTGAGCAGGAGGCTGAGAGCAGGGATGTGTGGAGCCACTCCATTGACAGCCCCAAGAAGGCAACAGACTGCAGGAGGAGGAGGGCAAGTTGAGGACCCGAGCCACAGTGCATGGGGCATTGCCCCAGTGGTTCAACAAGACTTGGAGGTGAGCAATTTCCAGTGCAACCTTGTTTGCTTGCACCTGTATCTGTAAAAGCACATTAGAACAAATAACTGCTTTAGTATAAAGAGAAACATTAATATCCATTTGAGAATGAGCAAATATGCAGGTATTTCTGTCTTTCCAGATATTGAAGAGAATTTTCACTCTGAAAGTGTGCCAAAGTTGGGTGAACCTAACAGGAATCCCAAGCAGATCCCCCAGCAAAACCATATGCCAAGAAAAAGAAAGGGCCGGAAGAAGTCATGAATCCAAGTCCAAAGCTGTTGAGCTCTGGGACAAACCCAAAAAAGATGCTTAAAGCTTTCAGGTTGCCCACAAAAAGGGCAACGAGGGTCATGGACCCTTAAGTGTACAAGCCGAGAACCCACAGACAAGCCTTGGAAAAGAATACACCAAACAAAGTGGGTCAGCTTCAGATTAACACTTGCAAACCAAGTGGCAACAAATCTTTTACACCAAACATGAGCAGAAGAGTGAAGTAGCCACCTCTGGTTCAAACTGTGGATCATAGGAAAATGGGGTGAAAGCCACCTGTAACCAAGCCGCGGCTTGCAACTCCTGATAAGAGTATCTAGAAACCACTTCTAGTCTTTCCACCAAGGTTTGTTCCCACAAATGCCAACTTTATGGAGCATTTTGCTGAAATGACACTCACCAGATCGTCAAAAGTAGCACAGTCTTGGTTTTGAAGTCTGTATTGGGCCTTAAAAGTATCCCACTGCATAATACGCATAGTGGGCCGGTGAAAGATCTATTGCAGGTTTGAATGCCCTTTTTGTGAAATTTGAGCGCTTTAAGCCAAGGCGATTTTGCCAAAGGCTAACCATTATGCTAAAAAAAAAAAGACCACCAAATATTCTGCTGATTGAGTGAAAGTCCATCACAAAATCCAGCACCGGCCCATCAGAGCCAAGGCTTAACAGCCTCCCAAGCACGCCAAATGCTTTTGGCCAGAAAAGTTCCAACAATTTGAATAGGCTCCTTCATAACCAGAAGGGTTTGAAAGCCTATTCCTTTCTAGGCGGGTCTGTGAATAGAAAATCCAAAATGAATATAATGCCTGAGAAGAATCTTCAAGGCTTCATCTCTGGTGAGGGTCTGGATAATCCACTTGACACAAAGAGCGGTCTCTTTCCGTTGAGTGGAGAGCAGCCCAAGTCCTCCAGAATCTTTAGGGAGGCAACAAAACTCCCAAGCAACACGATGGAAACCCTTGTGGGTTTCAGAGGAAGCCCATAGAAAATACCGAAGCAGTTTTTCAAGCTTGCCATAGGCAGCTTTGGAGGGAGCCCAACAAGAGGAGTAATAAACATGAGTGGCCGCCAAAACTTTAGAGCACACCTGGAATTTTTCAGCCAGAGAAAGAGGCTCGATAATCCAGTAAGCAAGTTTCTGCTCGACCCTGGAGAGCACAGCTTGTCAAAACTCCATAGGAGAAGCCTGGAAAGCAAAAGGGATGCCCAGAAAACAAAATATCTCTCCCTACCCTATCCACCTCCAATTGTAATTTTGAAGCCATGCAGGAGTGGGTAACACAGATTACTTGTAATATAAGGTCTTGTGCCATTGGATGACAGAGCTAGAGGCCAAACAAAACATGTTGAGACAATCAAGGGCAGTAGTGATCGATTCTTCTTCCCCCAAGAGAGTGAGAAAGGAATCATCCCCAAAGTGGCCATTAACAAACTACGCCTGAGAGTTAGGGAGAGAAATCCCTTTGACATGCTGCTGAGAAACCGCATGGGCCAGAAGGTAGCCAAAACCCTCAGCCGCAAACACATACAATGAGGGGGCAACAGGACACCCCTACCAAATGGAGCGAAAAAGACCAAAAGCAGAGGATTGATGACCATTAATGGTGATGCAAGCTGAGGCATCAGCAAAAAGCATACGAACAAATTGAATGAAATTGGGCCCAAACCCCAAAGTTTGCAACATCGCAAGAATGAAAGGCCATTCAATGCGGTCATAGGCTTTGGCAAAATCAATTTTGATGAACATTGCTTTTTGGTTTAAGCGTCGGGCCCATTCCATACCTTCCCAAACAAAAATAATATTATCCAGAATGAACTTGGATTTGATGAATCAAGTTTGCTCTGGACGCACAATCTGAGGCAAGAGATGGCGGATTTTCAGAGCTAGAGCCTTAGCAATGTTTTTGTAGGAGACATTGAGAAGCGTGATGGGCCTCCAATTGCAGATGTCCTTTGGATCCCCGGGCTTAGGTATGAACTTTATATTGCCTTTGTTAATCAGATTACTTAGAGAGTTGGTATGAAAAGCCTCAAAATAAACATTATGCAGATCTTGCCCAACACAATCCCAAACGGCTTTGTAGAATTCACAAGGGAAACCATCTATCCCGGAGGCCTTGTCATTGGCCATAGAAAACACAGCTTCCATAAGATCAATCACATTATTTTTTTGGGCTGAAGAAAGCCTATGTGGCACGACAACAAGGTAGTCCTTAAGGGCTTGCTGTCGCACAGGCATGGAATCCTGCGCAGTGAAAACCTACTCATAATGGTGCACAAAGGCCTAGAGAATGTCAGGGAGCTCAGAGAGCACTTGAGTGCCTTCCTTGATTTTTTTGATACCTGGGGATGAGTGACTGGCATGAAGTGCCATAAAAAATTCTTTGGAGGCTCGATCACCGATCTTAAGCTAATGCAACCGAGCTTTGATTTACGCTCCTTTGACAACATAATTATCAGCCACTTGCTTTTTGTGCTTTAAATCTGCCACCCTAACTTGAAGTGACTAGGAAAAAGGGTTGGCCACCAGAGCCTCCATAGCTGAATGTAGGTCAGCAGTGGTCACTTCATAAGATCGCCGATGAAAAATGGCCAGCAGGCGCCCATAAATGCACAAAAATTGAGTTATACGAACGATGACATCATTCCACCAGGTAATCCAGTCTGTTTGGCTAGCTGGTCTGCACTCCAAATTCCACACTCGACGAATGTGGGCCAGAGTGGGCTTGTGACAAAGCAAAGATGTGTTAAAAAAGAATTGATTTTTACACATGCGACGTTGACAAGACGTCCATTCAATGCGAAAAGAAATTGGGAAATGATCGAACAGAGTCACATCCACTAACAGTTTCACTGGCAATACAAAGTTGTCAAAAGAAAAAAAAGATTGAGCCGAGATCATGGCATGATCAAAGCGCTTAAATACTCTGTCAGAACCGGCCCTGTAATTACACCAAGTGTGCCAGAGGGAATGAGAATGGCGGCAACCAATATTGAGATCAAAAAACCCCAATTTATTACGCATGTAAAACCACGTCTCTCGTTCACCATTTTCCCAACGAAAGGGCAAGGTGTCATCCTTGTCATATGCCACCTCGACCATATTAAAATTCCTGCAGAGTAACCAAGTGGCAACTGGTAAAGAATTAGCAATCCAACATCAAAACAAAAAACGCTCCACAACATCATTAGAGGCATAAACATTAATAATCCCAAAGGAATGATTATCAATGTTAAGGAGAATCCAAACTATCCGATGAGAAGGATTAGTCCCGTGATCCACAACACAAGTATGCAAATGCGGGGACAAAAGGGTGATGGCTCTGCCACGCTCAGCCTCATGCAGAGTGCAAAACATAATACTGGTTGACCAAATAGAACGACAAGCCGAAGCAAGCAAGAACCCAAAAAAATTAACTTCTTGAAGACAGAGCACTTCAATACCAGAATACTTCTATAAAGATCTCTAACATAATACTTTTTGGAGAGGTCAGTTAGACCTCGAACGTTCCATGAGAGGAAATTCATGGATGAAACTCTTCCATATTTTCGGAACCCGGTTCCTCCTCAACCAGTGAAGAGAAACTATTCTTCAGGAAATCCTGTGAAACTGAACCAATCTAAATAGGGGTTGAAAACCTCCATTTTTCTGGCATATATTCTCCTTCTTCAAGCGGTGGAGACGGATTGTGAGACCGCTTTTGAGCTCCCGACATGGGAGGGATACTCAGCTGAGCATACTTAACAACCGCAGGCTAAGGCATCGCCTTTGATCTGGGTTGCACCAAAACATTAGCAGCTCCAAAAGGAGCGTTTGTCCCCTCTTCTTTGAAGGGTTTGAAACAACTTTTGGTGGTTCAAAGGCCTTGGAGGTCGACCCAAAACCAATTGACTTATTTTTTCAATTTGTAACTATGGTCCACTTTGTTTCAGCCTTAGCAGAAGGCTCCGTCTTTCGAGGTTTTTCAACATCTCGTGACGTGGATGGTGTACGAGACACTACCAAAGGGCAATCCTTGATCTTGTGGTCAGCTGACTAGCACTGATAGCACGTGTTAGGCAAATTGAAATGTGACTTTTTGGGTGTGCCTAATAGCTCCTATTTGAATATCCATAGACTCTTTCAAATCTTTGGATAGGTCCATCTCCACACAGACCCGCATTTGGGGCCAAGCTTGAAAAAATCTATCTGGTTCTATACAAATAACCCTCCCCAAAGAGGAAGCAATGTGATTCAAAAATGGCACACAAGGCAAAGGCAGACTAGGGAACTCAATCCAGACCGAGACCTGCATTTTGGTGTCATCTGAGACAACAAAATCCCGAGTCCATGCTTGGAAAACTAGCAAGGATGACCTAACATACCAGGGACCATGGCCTAAAATAGCTTGGACATGATTGACTTCCGCGAAACGTAACAGAAAAAAACCCTTGGTCAAGTTTTGGACCATATCAAGGCAGACCCCATGAAGGACCCAAGCCTTGCTGACCCATTCTTTCAGCACACTTTCAAGGAGAGTCCTCCCAACAAAGTAACCCACAAGGATGTGTTATTCAAGCCATTGACAAGCAGAATCAAAATCTGGTAAAAGCAAAATCACATCAACTGGGGAATCAAAGTTCTTACCTCGTGAAAGACTTTCAAAACAAATTTTTGGGGACGTTTGTTCGGAGGAGGAGCCATTGAACTATGCCGACAAACCGTTAACACCAACATGAATTGTTGGGTTAGAGCCGGTTGAAGGCATAATAAACCCCTAAAACCTTAGTAAATGCGGCTATACTCAATGAGGGAGGATTTTTTCTGTGCAGTAGGCGTAGTATGACGCAAGAGGGGCCAAAGATGACCGCAGAAAACAAAAAACCCTAGCAGAGCTCATCCACCGTCTTCACTAACTTTTGAAATGACCAATGAATAAATCTACTACATATTCGATAGATATGAATAATATAATAGGGTCCCTAGTAGAATATTTTGAAAACAAACTTCCGGAAATCCTTGTTTGAAAGTGTCATTGCTCAAAGCTGCCAAAACTTCAACACCAATAAAAATTGTTTGTTTGATAGAATTTATAGTCATATAAAAGACTACTAAAAGGTCTACAGTAAAGGTGGGAAAGCAAAAGCTTTCCTGCTTAAAGGTGTGGAATGACATAAAGATGACTACAAACTGCAAAGAAATAATGCTTAATAGAGCTCTTTGAATGCAACCAAAAACTTTCCTGTCGTGAGAGAGACTTGAAGATTTTCAACCCTCCACATTTTAGAATTGCTATCCCCAAAGTTTCTCTAGAATTCTGATCAATCAATATCCACGTGGCAACCGTCCACCCATAAATGAGATAATCGCCTGTTCCATACGTACCATTAAATAAAATCCTTTTTCATCCTTCAAGAAAGTCTAGAATTTGAATTGTGCGCCAAAGCTGTTCATATCCCATGCTACTCCTGCCGCTCAAAACATATAAATTATTGTAGAAATGCATGAAAGCAATCTTGTCGTTTTTGGAAAATTATTTTGAATATGATGCTTTACAGATCTAAAAAGAATACTTATGGTCTTCATTTGTCAAGTCAAATCTCTCGTCTAATCTCAACCTTCATGTTATACCACAGTGAACTTACTAAAAAAATCACTCTGATTGGAGTGGTAGTTGAATTCTCTGTGACTCTCATGACCATCACTTATAAAAAAGCTTTCATTCTTATTGCCTCGATTGAATAAACAGCCGGCCAGCCTTGCTGGATAATTTGTACAGTAATGTCACGAGTGAGTAGCCACTATTTAAAGTAATAGGTGGGTTACTTTTCCAATTCATAAATTTAAAATAACAGTCGGGAAAATTCTTTTTGGCTGGCACTGACTTTTCTGGTAGGCATGTTCTTTCAGGATTCCTTTCTGGCAATATGTTAATCCAGCTGCCTCATAAAAGAGAACCAACAAATCTTTTTGAGCTGACCTTTACAGGTCTACTCTAGAGGCCCAAGCCCAGAGATACCATCCTTCAAAGTTCAAACCATAAATGGACATAAAACAACTGCAGACATACCCATTAAAGTGCTGATGACTTTTTATCCTCAGTTTCAGACAGATTCTCAAATATGGTCATTTTGTGCAAATAAACTTGGGAAAATGGATATACAGTTAAGGTTGATAAGATGGTGGGGGAGGGGGGCCTCTCTTCACCTTGCTTGGCCCTACAAATTTTAGTGTGTTTCAGGATAAGGTAGCTTATAATATATGAAATCATTTAGCACTCCTTTCTGTATCTAGATCATAGGGTTTGATTCTTAAGCCTTTCAGCAACAATATTCTGTAACTTTCAGAGCATTGATTTTTTTAAAAGTTTAAAGTAAACTTTCATCTATAATAAAAGGTTGTACATTCTCCTATTCCATAGTTTTTTTTATTGAGTATTTGTGGGATTTGTTCTTTGCTATGTCATTCTCTTTCTAAGTTTGGAGCTGTTGTTATAAGTTATGAACTTTTTTATAATAATTTATTGTTTAATTTTAATATTCGTGATTAATAATTTAGTTGTAATTTGTAGATAAAAAGTAAATATTTTATTGGATCAATGAGTTTGACTAGAAAAACTACAGAGTTGAATCTTGATAGCAATATCATAAATTATTTAATTAAGTGGTCTAATTAAATTATTTTAGAATAATAGATTGAGATTGATAATGTTACTAAAATATAATTATAAATAAACATGGAAAGTAATAAAATAAAGATATTCAGATCTAATTTTAGTGTTGATTTGATCATAATAGGTGTCATCAATTGACTTGTCAATACATCGGATCCCTAGATTCTATTAGACAACTAATATTGGAGTGCTACAATCAATGTTATTTTCACTTATTCATTTGCATGCACAAAAATGATTGGAATCTTGTATATGAATATAGTTTGCAATAAAATGACTAAAGCTACAATACAATGACTCATAATGTTTAAAAACACCTTTGGGAGTTTTCTACAAAAAGATATTTTTCTTTAGTAAAACCCCTAAATCCAATTTTAATGGTTTTGGAACAACAATAAAAAAAACATGCCAATCAATCACAAGTAACATGGCTAGTTGATTTGAATGTTGATTTCATAATGATTCTATGCTCTTAAGATGGATGTAAAGAGTAATAGAGCTCATTTAAAAAAAAATTATTTTATATAACACCTTGACACAAAGATTAATGCACTTTACACTAAAATCAACAAATAACTAGTAGGAGGGGATTTAGCTTGGGCCCAATTTGATTTTTAATTTTAAAAGTTCCACTATTAAATCCACCCAATGAAAATGACCTTAGATCATATAATTGCCCATAATTAGACCCAAGGTAAGGAATAGGTGATATGAGTATCAAGTTTAGACTTTGCAAATGCATGAAGTTTGGATTAGGTTACGTTAAAGATAATTGTCAACATTTTACACATAAATCATGACTTTTACACTAGTTATTGCATTAAACACAATCTAGTGAAGTGAGTCCAAATGACTAAAGAAAAGTGTAAGGTACAGATTTTTACATTACATTTTTCTCAACACTAAATTGTATGTGAATTATTATGAAGATGTATATATTTAGAAACTTATAAAAAATATATTAACAAAAATGATTGTTTTGTACGTCTTTTCTTACAATAAATACTTCATCTTCAAACTTATATATATATATATACGTGTGTGCGCACACACACCCACATATATATAACATATAATAATAATAATAAAAAATAGACAATCAATAATTATTGAATATTTATAATCCAAAACTAAAAATAAAATATTATCTACTAAAAACAGTAAGCAGCCATGGATCCATTGATCCATTGAGCATAGCAAAAGGCTCACTACAATCATAATCATTGATGAACACTAACAATAGAATATGCCCCTAAATTACTTGTGTGGCAACATTTCTAGGCTCTTAGTTTTTGGGTGGTGCTAATGGTATTTATATGCAATGTGTAAATCTCACCTTGACTTGGTTTCTACAAGTAACACTGGAGGAGTCTACTAGAGAAATCTAGACATAATATACGCCTTCCACTAGATGAAAAAAATTTACCCATTGCTATTTAGCCAATAGTGAGGAGTAAATTTAGTTCCTCGGGCCCTTTTTTTTTTTGATGGAGGTCATCCACAAATTCTTTTTTGCTACTCGATACAGGAGCATGAGCCTTCTTGGGCTGAACCTCTTTGGCTAAGGGCCAAGGACTGAGGGGTATCCATTCCGCCAAATTCACCCGGGGCACGATCTCGACCTCATCCCTTTTTCGGTGTCGGAGCCTTTGCACGCAGTAAGACTTGATCCCTGGTGGGCTCATTTAGAACCTTTCAACTTCACCAATAAACCAAGGGCCCTTTTTAAATTTGGTTTCAAGTACATATAAAACGCATTGTAAACATAGGTAAAAGACTACGGTGAAAAATTAAGTTTATCCTCTATCTGGCGTTTGGTTGATAAATGTAAAATTTTATTAATTTTACTATAGTTAGTCGTGGGCCCATGTTTAAGACATATACCAAGGCTGTAAATGTGTGCTAAAGTCCTAACTTATCAAGATAGAGTAATTGGTATTGGGTCTATTAGCAGGCTGTGAGCAATTGTCATGGCCTTATGTCCTAAATTACCCATGATTTATCATTTATATTGGCGGTTGTGAGCATCTACAGTCGTGGGCAATCTTGCATCAATCAAAAATATTTTATTTTTTTATTTTGTATTTTCAATAAAAACTAATGTATGGAGAATTAATTATTTTAATTTCTAAATATTATAATTTTTCCCTATGGTAATTTGTAATTGTAATGTTGGAGGTGGATTTACTTTGATAAATGTTTCTAAAGCAATCCAGAGGGATATTCCAGCTTAGGCCTCCATTTCAAGGTGGGAACTATTCATCAATGCATGTCCTTACGCATGTTGGGGTGTCCAAGTTTGCATGTTGGTGCATGTTCTTTCTTAGAGCCATTAGAGCCATCGAAGAATAATGAAATACACCAAATTGACCAAATTTGATTGGCCATGAGTTAGGCACCCATGTGAAAGCTATATGAGCAATAAATAAATTTCAATATTTTCATGAATTGTTCACAAAAGGGGTGTGGGCTTTCCAAAGAGATATATGCATGGTGTTTTGGAATACCATAATGATATTCTCATCCTCAAAATTATGTATATTGATGCCTTGTCACTATGAAAAGGTGGCTTTTTGGAGTTGAAGTTTTGTATAATAGGATGCTATTGGATTTTCTAGAGGATTGTGACTCCATGTTTTTACATATTACACAATCAGCAAGCCCATATGATGAGGAATGTGATGTTGTAAATTTATTTTATTTTAGAGATAATAGAAATCCTATGCTTCCTTCTTGCATTTGTTTTGTACAATTTGTGGTGTGGTTGTTTGTTTTAGATTTGGAAAGAGGTGTCTTTCCTTGGAGAGAGGAAGAAGACATTTTGTTGCGGGTTTGAATAGGTTTTCTAGCAGCAAGAGGATTGGTGATACCGATGTCTATTGTAGCAAAGGTTTCCTATGAAAGTTTGCAGGTTGAAGGAGCTAGAACCTTGTGAAAGAAGTTGGATTGAAGGAGACCATTTTTTATTGATCTTTGTTATTGTAAATCAAATTTATATCGATTTTGTAATAGTTTTCATCAGCCCACATGGCTACAAAGCAATGTATTTTCATAAATGCTTTGTTGTTATGTAATTGAAAGAGATTTTGAATGAAAAGCCAAAACATTTCTTGCATATTTTTGTGTTATTTCAAATATTTTATTAGTTGCATAGTTTGTTGTTGTGAGTTTGTGATTGAGGTTTGATTTCCTTCTTCATCAATGGTATCAGAGTGGGAGTTCCTGAGTGTGCAAGCAGAAGCGTTGATGTGAGACAATTTGCACCAGGACTTGGGGTGGAGAGTGTTGAAGATTTGTAAACAGATCGTCGAGTGAGGCAGTTTACGTGTGAAGAACCTAAGGGTTTTGAAATTTGTGTTAAGG
Source organism: Sequoiadendron giganteum (assembly GCA_007115665.2). Lineage (NCBI taxonomy): Eukaryota > Viridiplantae > Streptophyta > Pinopsida > Cupressales > Cupressaceae > Sequoiadendron > Sequoiadendron giganteum. Next base: position 671,363,976 of record CM021105.1, on the reverse strand, counting down.
ATTTGTGAGGCCTTAAGGATGGAAAAAAGGAAGAAGAAAATGACTTTTGTCATTGGATGGATTCTAAAGATTCTTAGACTTGAGAAAATCAGAGAGAAACTTCAAAAAATTAGAGAAGAATATGTGAGCCCGTTGGAATGATAAAGATAAAATAGCAAGTGAAAGAAATGGAAGTAGAGATTGAAAAGATATAAAACAAGAAGAAAGATGAGTTGAAAGTAATTGTGATTATCTTTCTAATGATATTTTGATTGCAGGAAATTCTAAAGAAGATGCAACAGAGTGTCATGCATGTGGCACATAAGAAGAAGAAGAGGATGAATACGAAGAAATTGATGAACCTGAAGCTAAGACATGTCTTGTTGAAGGAATCATGGTGGAGAATGAGAAGGTTGTATGTGCAAAAGAGGAGGTTGCAGTAGAAGTTGATATGGACTTTGAGTGTCCTAAGTATGATGAGGTGATTGGCAATGAAGGAGGAGATCTCCTACCGAGAGAGGAGATAACAAAGATAGAAGAATTATTTGCAGCCAAAAAAAGTTATGAATTCTTGTAGATGAAGATGTTGAAGTGATAGAGCTTGAGAAGGTTGCAACAAATAAAAAGGGTAAAAAATATTTATTGTCAATAAAAGAAGAGTGGCTTGCAAAACTTGCTGATGGAGGCGAGAAGATAAATATTGCAACAAAGGACGAAGAAGATGGTGTTGGAGCAACAATGAAGGATGAGGCAATTTCTAATTTTGAGTTTAAAAATAATGATTATTTACCTTCTATAAAAGAGATTGCAATTGTAGAAGATGAAGTTGTAGTTGCAAATTGGTATGTGAATGTTGCATGTTTGTGTATAGAGGTTGTAGATGATGGTGCAGGAGGAACTTGGTGGAGTTGGTTGCTTTGTGGTGGGTTGGATTCCATGAAGAAGGAAAGAAAGGAAGAAGAGATGTGGCGAAGGAGGATGGTCTATGGTGGATGTAAGTCCACAAGAGGAAGCAAGAATAGAATGCACACTTGGTGGAGGAGGATAGCAAGTTTTTCGGCTAAGTGTTAGAAGAGGCGGAGGAAGAAATTATTTTATCTAATTCAGTGATGGTGCTTGCAATTTGAATGGGTGGTACTACCACTCAACTCCATTTTGTGTTCATCCATATTCACAAAAAATTTCCTACCTTGGTTGTCTGATGCAAGAGCATCCACGATCATCGGCAATCTTGTGTCAACCAAAAATATTTCCTTGCTTTGTTTTGTATTTTCAATAAGGACTAATGTGTGGGGAATTAATTATTTTAATTTCGGAATATTGTAATTTTCTCCTATGATAATTTGTAATTGTAATTTTGGAGGTGGATTTACTTTGGTAAATGTTTCTAGAGCAACCCAAAGGGATATTCTAACCTAGGTGTCCATTTCAAGGTGAGGACCACTCATCAATGCATATCCTTACATGTTGATTTGTATGATTTGCATGCTTATGCATGTTGGGGCACCCAAGTTTGCGTGTTAGTGCATGTTTTTTTTTTAGAGCCATCAAAGCCATCAGAGAATAATGAAGCACAGTAGATTGACCAAATTTGATTGGCCATGAGTTAAGCACCCATGTGAGGACTATGTGAGCAATAAATAATTTTCACTATTTGCATGAATTATTCACAAAAGGGGCATGGGTTTTCCAAGGAGGTATATGCATGTTGTTTAGGAATACCATAGTGGTACTCTCATCCTCAAAATTCTATATATTGATGCCTTGTCACTATAAGAAGTTGGCTTTTTGGAGTTGAAGTTTTGCATAATAGGATGTCGTCGGATCTTCTAGAGGATTGTGACTCCAAGTTTTTACATATTATGTAATCAACAAGCCCATATGATGAGGAATGTGATGTTGTAATTTCATTTTATTTTAGACATATTAGAAATCCTATGTTTCCTTGCATTTGTTTTTTGCAATTTGTGGTGTGGTTGTTTGTTTAAGATTTGGAAGGAGGTGTATTTTCTTGGAGATAGGAAGAAGACATTGTGTTGCAGGTTTGAAGAGGTTTTCCAGCAGCAAGAGGATCGGTGATACAAATTTTTATTGCAGCAAAGGTTTCCTATGAAAGTTTGCAGGTTGAGGGAACTAGAAGCTTGGGAAAGAAGCTAGATTGAGAGAGACCATTTATATTTTGATTGTTGTTATATTTCAGTCTCATATCATATTTGTAATGATTTACATCAGTCCATATAGCTGCACACAATTTAATTCTAGATATGTTTTGTAATCCATGATTTTTTAGGAGATTTGAATGAACAATGAAGAAATACTTGTTGCAGATTTTTGTTGTTGTTGCTAAAAAAAATGAATGCATCTTATGTTGTTGGGAATTTGTGTATGAGGGTTGGTTTTCCCTTGCATCAATTATGTGAGCTCATGATGAATGTTCTTAAGGAATCTAACAAGAACATCCAAATTGAAGCCTTCCATGTCTTTAAGATCTTTGTGGCTAATCAAAATAAGCCACCTAGAATTGTGAGCATTCTTATGCCTTTTCAACAATTTAAAGACTAAAAAGAGAATGCACAATTTGATCAAGACAAAGCTCAAGCAATTAAGATACCTTGGATCCAAGGGTGTGGGCTTTTTTATTCAAATATACTTTTAAAAAGCTTTGAATTGAGCTGTTGGGTGTGAGAGTCAGGGGTGGGTAGGATGTGGGGGAGTGCGTTGGGCCAGTTGCTTGTAGAGACTTATTTAAATCTAAAATTGCTTCGCTGGTTCGCCTGCAGAAACACCTCTAAACGAGCTCGGCTCTGCACTTTGCATGGGTAGTGGTGGATGGGAGAGCAAAGGTGACTGCAATACGTAGTGAGTCAACATCATGCCACACATTCCTCCTTATTTCATTGTTTTCTTCTTTGTTTGCTTTTGCTTTGTTTAGGTTTTGTTTTGTTTTTTATTTGTTTACATTCATTGTAATAATAAACATTTTTAAATATTACATTCCTCCTTATTTCATTGTTTTCTTCTCTGTTTGCTTTTACTTTGTTTAGGTTTTGTTTTGTTTTTTATTTGTTTACATTCATTGTAATAATAAACATTTTTAAATATTATTATATTATTTTTTATTTGTTTACATTCATTGTAATAATAAACATTTTTAAATATTATTATATTAACATTTAATATAATACAATTTAATGTTTTTAAATATTTAAAAAACAATTTAGATTTTTAGTTTTAATTATTAATATATTTAATAAATAATATTTAAATTTATTAATGATTGTTTTATATTAAACAAATTTAGGTTTTTTTTTTTTTTTTTTATATTGTGGAAATTAATTTAAAGTTTATCTTTGTGAAACTCAAATACAAACATGAACCTTGTGACATAGCTATGGTTTACAATGAATGTAAGTGTATTGAATCAATTTAATATAAAGAAATTGTAATTTCTTAGTCCTTTCTATTATTGTTTGATCTCTTATGTACTTTGGTTAAGTGAGCTTCAATTAGTGATTTTTTTGGGAAGCATTTCATTTCAATATTTTCTATTAATTTTTCTTGTGAAAAAATAGATTAGATAAAGAGACAACCTTTTAATGTTGTAAATTCTCTCATAATAGTCTCATATTGCAATTTGTGCAGCTACCATCTACTCCCTACATGCTTTATTGTTGCAAAAGACCTTAAGAAGTCAGTTCTAAGAATAGAAGAGAGTAATTATTTTGTAATGATGAAACTACTTCTCTCCTTAGCCTCAATTCATAGATCAAAACTAATTCATTAGAAGGGTATGAAAGGATGCCATCAAATCAGGTGGTTAGTTTTTAAAAGACTATATTTATTTTTTATATAAGTACATATTATAATCTAGTAATAAATTTGAAGAGATAGTTCCTGCCCATCCTTCCTATTTCCCATCTCCTACTTAAAGAAATTCTAGCATATACACAATTCTCAGTCTCTTTCATCACATGGCAATGCATGGAAGGAACCGATGGAACAAAAGATCAGATTCTTTGCTCTTACTAATAAATGGTTATAACTGCCTTTTACCAAAACATATATATGTGGATTGCAAAATCTTTACTACCTGTTTAGTGCCAAGCACGTAAATGAATAACCAATTCCTAGAAAGAGCAAGCTCAGTGATTAGTGATCAAAATGCACATTGAAACTAAGATTAGGTGATGTTGAAAGGACCAATAGTTATCTCTGTAGGATTCATGAACTAAGTTTTAGTGATATACAACCGTATAAGGACCCAATGCTTTTGAAAAGTGCACAAACTGACAAGACCAATACACAACAAATGCATTTTGAGATAGGACTATATTGTTCGCATTCAATTTTACTCCATAAGAACTTGCCTGTGTCTGATTTAATTTTTACCGATGACTAATTATTGCTTCCTCATTCTTGAGTTTCTCCTCTCAAAACTCATTTAACATTAATTTTTTATTGAAAAAGCATTAACCAGCTTGATCTGAGTAATAGGTGGTTCACTTGCCTAAGCATAAGATAAGATTAGGACCCTTTCCCGGTCAAAAATTTGCCAAAATGCAGTTTCCTACTCATGGCTAGGGCCTTTAAGGGTCCTCTAGATATTTCTAACCTGCTTTCGAATGAATGAATTCTACAAATATCTTGCAGGATTTCTAGCTTCAATGAAAATGCATCAGAAATAGTTCACAGCTAGCCAAAAATAATTTACATAGCACTTTCCAGACCTTAAAAATATTTCTATTGTCACTAATCTATGAATACCCCAAGAACCAGTCAACTTCTGTTGACTGAATAGCATTAAATTAAACCAAAACCTTATTGAATGCCACATGAACCAGTCAACTTCTCTTGACTGTATTGCGTAAAATTAAACCAATCCCCTATTGAAAGCCAAATTAAAAGGTCAACTTCTGTTGACTGGCATTAAATTGAACCATGTCCCTATTAAAAATCACATCAACCAGTCAACTTCTGTTGAATGCATTGCATTAAATAAATTAAACCCTATAACTCTTTGGAAACCAAACTTCAGTTGACACAGATCGTTGTGATCTATTATTTGGTGATTCTCTATTTCTATCATGTCCCTATTTCAATGATTTGAATTCTCGCATGGATTCTTCTGAGTTGTTTTGTGCATGTATCCCACAACATTACACGCTAAAGCTCCTGCAGCAATGGAACAACACATGGAGATATCAATGTAAGTAGTACAATAAATGAGTGAAATCAATAGTTCAACTGTTATATTATCTACTTACCATCTATTGGACAATGCTGAACTGATTCCCTGCATACCATAGAGTATACATCACTATATGAGGTCGTTTTCTTATTCAGATTTAAATGTATACCATGAAAGCAGATTGGTAAGGCTTGGTTTGCTCCCAAGCTTAGAGACAAGGTCCAAGATACAAGGTAGAATTGAAAACAATATATTTCAGGTAATGTGAAAAATCCTTCTTGTTCCCAAAGGGGTGTCTAATAAGACAATTTGACATACTAGCTAGAAGGGGACTTAAAGAACTCACCTTACCTTAACCTTTAAAAAATTTAACTAGAAACTTAGAAATAAGATAATTTTGTGATCAAGTACAATTTTATATTTTGTTGACCCAACGCAAACAGGATTAAGATGTTTGGTCATGATGAAAAAGAAAAAAGTAGCTTTAATGATGATATAATTGACTGACAATTTATGTATATGATTCTATCAAGTCATAGCCTTTTCCCAGATGCATGCACAATTCAGTTTTAGAAAAGAAGAGACTTCAGCAAGCATTGCTTCACTAATATGGAACAGAGAATGGTAGTATGGAATTCAACACGAAGCAGGCAGATTAAAAGTAAAATCAAAGTCACCTAAAATTATTGGAAGAGTACCAGATTTGTTGAGTTCTACAGCTTCAAGGCAGATTTAAACATGAAACCCCAGTACCATAAACTTAGGTGCCGGCAAACAATAACAAATTGAATACATTGTCCAGTGGGCATGACTGAGTGGTAAAGGTGGAGCATGATTGTAATGAAGACCATGGGTTTGAATCTCACCCTGGAAACTGCTAGGCTTGCTCCCTGTCTCAAAGCAGCCATCATAAATCAGGCTAAAAAGCACATGTACTAATGCATCCAAGGACTGAGTGCCTTGTTTGTGTCCCAAACTCCCAACATTAAGGGATTCACACTAAAGCATCATTAAAACAAAATTTGTTGAAATTTAAAGTTCCGTTGTCTATAACAAAGAATTTCCTTAGACTTCTAACAGTCCAATGCAATTATATAAATTTCAAATTAGATAATAGGCACCATGTTTTGACATTAAGTCCAAAACAAAGGTAAATATTGTCTTCAAATGGACGGTTGGCATGGATAGAATCCTTGAGCTATGATAGTTTTTTTCACCTAAAGAAGTTAACAAATTTCAATTAAGGTCGCAAGCATCTATCTTCCACACTGTTTACCTAATTTGCTCCAGTTTATCACACAATGATATAAAAAAAAATTACTTAAAATAAAGCTGTCGAAGTATCACAAAGGCAATTGGTCAACTTGGCAGTGGTTTTGATCTTTCTGGCAGGGCTGTGTGTATGTTGACTACTTACCCTCTATGAGCAACCAAAAGGATATAATGATTTAGCAACTGATCAAATAATAGATATCTAGCACCATACATAGGGTTAATTTCCAACTCAAAAGCTTTAACTTTCCATTATTAATGGATCTTATATTTGTTTCCACAATAGAATTATTAGTAAATGTCTATTATTAGGGTGGATGTTCTGAGCTTTGATGAAATTCAAAAGTAGCACAGAAGTAATTTGTTTCCAAGGATAATATCGCAAGCATGAATCTTTCTGAAATATGCAGCAAAGATAGGTTATTTTTGGAGGTTGTTTGTGATTATAAATATGACAATATATATTGTAATAAGGGCATTGATTATTTGGAATGTAATTATGCAATTTCACACTTAATTGAAGACATGATGTCTTCAAGATTGGGAGTTGCCCACTTGGGAGCTTTGATTATTCTGTTTATTGCTTCTAATCAGAACAAAGTTAGTCCTAATAAAATGTTCGCTTCTGAAATATGTTTCCTTTCACATCTCAAAAATTTATATTTCAGAATTTCAAAGACACTTCTTTTCCAACATTTTTATCAATTTCAGTTCAGATTTATCTAGGCTTATAACAGAGCAGTATTTCTACTAGCCTGTGTCACAACTGCACATCCGAAATGGGCTCAAACATGAACAAGATATTAGTGAGTTTAAGCAGGCCATAGAATTAAATTTTCAGCCTTTGCTCCAGAAAAAAGAATAACATGAACAGGAATACGAGAGAAATGACACAGACCATGCAACGACTTTTGCATGACATGGGCAGCATACACTCTTTTTCTCATCCCTCTTCATGTAAGGTGGAATCATTACAACTGCAATAATCTCCTCCAAGGAAAAATAATACAAGGGAAGCTAGAGTATTTGATGCAAATCCTATTAAGAGGTTATGGAGAGAGTATGCAGCTGACAATCTTGGGCAGCAAGGAAGAATCAACCACTCTTTAAGTGAAATTCGAGCTTGAATGCCAAACATCAACATCCTCAAATTTGAACATCCTCAAATTTGATGGATCAAGGAAGACCGAACCATGGGCATGGATGCATATACTTGAATTTTATTTTAATATGAATCTGATGCTTAATATGGAGAAAATACACTATGTATCGATGAAGTTGGAGAGAAATGCATATGATTGGTAGCACCAACATGATCTAGAGTCCTAGACATCCAAGAGAGTTGTCAAGATGAGATCTTCAATCCGTACTTATTTTTCTTTACTCTTCCTTGATGTTTTTGAACATGTTAGAAATCTGAAATAGATTGAATAACCAAAGGAACTTTTAAAGAGAAAATCAAAGTTACATAAACTAGAAAAACATAAGAATGCAAACCAAGATTTCGAGATATTTTGCAATGTCGATGTGACAATATTGCATTAAGAGCTTCCAAGCTAAATCAATACATGAATGAATGCATGCAAAAGATTGCAAGAAGATGAAAATACAAACTAGGTAGTGAGTTTATATAGAACTAAGGAGAGGATGTAGGTGGCAAATCCAGCCAATAGGAATTAACCACAAAAAGTGGATATGAACTACCAAAAGTGGAGGATCCCACCAAAAGTGGAAAGTGTTCCACCCATTAAGGAAGGGGACACCACATCACTTATCTCCTAGCAATAAACTCACTTTATTATCCTAAGAAATCTTAATTAAAGTGTAGGAAAAAACTAAGACTAAGGCAAAATAAATTAACCCACTAGGAAAATTAAAACCTACACCAACACCCCCCTTAAGCACAGCTTAGGAGGATGTAGAAGATGATGGGTCCCAACAAATGAGGCCATGTTAGGTACCCATGTACATATCAAATGCCCTCCCCACCTCCCGCCACCTAAGTTACCGGTTCGGGTTCGGGGACGGGTTCGGGTACGAGAACCCGGTACGTGGGTACGTGAATTTTTTTTAGGGGTTTGGGTACGTATGGGTACGTGTATATATATATATATATAAATATATATATATACGTATTATATATACAAAAAAATAAGAGAAATATACAGAATTGTAAAACTAAATCATTTCATAGTATGATACTTGATCATTGATCAATGCCAAATGCCAAAGATAAATATTAAATGTCAATTGATAGTTGAAAAATATTCAAATACGCCATATCAATGATATCAATTATGGAAATCATCACAATTACAATATTACTGAATTACAAAATGTAGTTCATGAAAGTTGAAACATGATTCAATTTCAATGTTCATCAATCATCAAAAGGATTATCAAAAAAGTCATCTTGATTTGGATTTTCAGTGGCTTCAACTTCAAGATCATCATCATTTGAACCCAAAGCGGTTCCACTTCCACTTCCAGCACCATGCATGTCATGATCATCATTATCATCCACATCATCCATAGTGGCTCTAGCAAGATCCTGAATGGTTGCATCCAAGTCAGCAGACTCGGGTGCTACATCCCAAAGCTTTGCTGCCCCCTCCTTGTATTGAGGTTCCTTACGTGATAGAAGACGCAAATTAGAATGAATATACACCAAGTCTTCAGCTCTTTTTGCAGCCAACCGGTTACGCTTCACTGAGTGGATAAAGGAGTATGTACTCCAATTCCGTTCAGCAGCAGAAGAGCTTGCAACCTAGAGAGAAAACCAACAAAATTAAAAATAAAAAATGCAAGATAAATTCAAGAATGTTAAGTGTTAAATTCTACAATACAAGTGGCAAAAAAAAAAAACTTACTTGTGAGAGGATCTTGATTGCAAGAGGTTGGAGGTACATATAAACTTGACCATGGAGGTACCACCATGTAATAGCATCCATTTTGTATTGGTCTTTGGCAACAGAAGGGCTAAGATTTTTTCCTATGATAAACATTCCAAATTCTTTCATAACACTTGTCTCCATTTCTGGATCACTGAAGAGTCTCTTAAATGCACTCTTATACCCTCTAGCAACTTCAAGATCTCTATATGGCGGTATTCTCCCTGGGATAGAAAGTACTTCTCTAGTATAGTACCTTGGAGATAGGGCATATGCAAGGAGGTGCAATGGTGTTGTCATCTTGTTCCAACGATGAAGAACGATTGCTTCCACCCTTTTGTAAAGGGTGTCTTCAGGATCATTCTCTCTCTTTTGTATTTCAATTTTTATTTTCTCCAACATTGTGTCCATGCTATCATAGACATCCCCCAAGCATGGTTCATCTGTATCAGCAAACCGAAGCATAGACATGATAGGTTCGGTCATCTCCAATACATAATTCACACGATCCCACCAATTGTCATCCAAGATCAATGCCTTGACCTTTTGGGCCCTCTCTGAATTTGATTGCTTCCATATACCCCATTGGTTGCTAATAACCATTTGACTCAATGCCCCTTTCACCTTCACAAGTCGTCTCAGAACAATTGTGTGAGATGCAAATCGGGTCTCAGCAACCTAAGAACATGTAAATAATTAAATAAGTTAAAAAAAAAAATTATTCAATTATGTAAAACATGACATAAATGAAACTAAATAAATAATAAATTAAATTTACCTTCAACAATTCCAATCTTGAAAAAATTATGAAAATTGCTTGTGACATATGGTGGTTTGTCACAAACATCTGGATCTCCTCGGCCTCCTGGTATATTTCTTTCACCCACTCTATTTGGTTTCCAATTGCTTGCATCACCAAATTGAGGGAGTGTACGGTGCAAGGTGTCCAAAAGATGTGCTCATATCTAGCCTCTACCAAAGCACCTGCAGCCCTGCAAACTTTTGCATTGTCCGTAATTACTTGGACAACATTTTCATCACCCACCATCTCTATGGAGTCAATGAGAATCCTAGAAATGAACTCTGCATCTTTCACTTCCCCTTCACAGTCAACTGCCTTCAAAAACATTGCCCCCTTGGGGGACACTGCAATAACATTGATCAATGGACGGTTTTTGCAATCTTTCCATCCATCGGAAACAATAGATACACCTGTTTCAATCCAAGAATCTCTAATTGGTTTTAGTTGGGCCTCTAAAGATTTTTTCTCTCTTTGCAATAAGGTGGTACGCACCTTTTCAAACCCAGGACTTGTGAAACCAGGAGGTGCACTATTTATTGCTGACACCATGTCCCGCCAATATGGTGATCTCACCAAGTTGAATGGAAGACCATTGGCATAGAGGCAACGTGCAATTTTTTCTTCAGCAATATCTCTTGCCTCCATTTTAAATGCCCTCTCCAATGGACCTCTCTTGCGGGTGGTGATTTGTTGTTCATCTTCATCTTCCTCTTCCGTAGAGGGCATAGGCAAGAAGGGATGTTTGGAGGCCCTAACTGCTTGAGAGGGTAATGTTGGTGTTTTTTTCTTTCCGGAAGAATAACTACTTTCTTTTCCTTTTGCAATTGATTTGTCAGCATTTTCTTGTTCTTTTATAAATTCTGCTATTTGTACAGAAGACAACCCCTTCTTATTTGGGCCCACACACATATTAATCCCTTTGCCACTAGGGCCCATAAAATGAAGTTTCACTCGGTAATAGGAGCTATTATATTGTACATTGCATAAATTACACTTCCAAACAAAACCCCCACCTCCAGGAATTTGTGAAATTCTTGTGGTATGTGCCCATAAAGGAGATCCTTTCTCAATTTTGAACTTTTGACTTCCTTCCCCACCCACTGAACTTTGACTACTGGCCATTGTTGCAATCTATAAAAAATATGAAAAATAAATAAATAAATTTGAAAAAATTCTTCACAAACTTGAAAAAATTCTTCACAAACTTGAAAAAATTCATCAAAAACTAAGAAACTTGAAAAAATAGTTCAAAAGATCAAAGAATAGGGTTTAAATGCATACCTTAAACACTTAAATCTCCTTTGTAGAAGCTATTTGGCACTCCACAATCGATCTCCTTCGAATACAATCACCTCCTTTCAAAATGCCAAGATGTAGAGAAAATATGGTGAGAGCAAAATGAGAAGTAGAAATGAAATGTTTTTGTGTTGAAAAGCCTCATATTGGGCCGGATTAGGGTTAGGAAATAAAATAAAATTAAAAAAAATGCTTTTAATCTCTATTTAGGCGAACTTTATTGATGCTGGGCCGTGGGTTCTTGAAGGTTCGCCCGGGTTCGGGCCTGGTACCTTCGGGTCCACGCACCAAACACCCGGGTGCGCCCTGGGTACGCACAGGGTGCGTGCCCAGGCCTGTGGGTTCTCCCGGGTCCGCACTAGCGCGGACCCGGGAGAACCCACAGGCGCGTACCCAGGGCGTACCCACAAGCGAACCCGTACCGGGTTCGCACCCGAACCGGGTTCGAGGCCTCCGGGTACGAATCCGGTAACTTAGCCCGCCACCCCAAAGAAGAAGCCCCCCCCACAAATAGAAAGAGAACATCCCCCCAGAATAGAGAGAGAAGAAGAGGACTAAGTAGCCCCTCCCAAAGAGATCCAATGGTAGATGCTCGAAACTGGATGGAGAATATGGTCCACAATCATTGAACGTTCCTCCCCTTAGGAAGAAACACAACCAAAGGTGTATGCATGCTATCTCCCAAGTCCTGAAAGGAATATGTAGGAAGAAAGTGCAAGATGTATGAAGTCTCTGAAGTTGGCTCAAGTATCCCCATGTCGATGTTGAAAGTAGTCACAATCAAATCAGGCATTTTAGGCTGCAATGAATCACTGGAGGCTCTCAAAGAAGCATCTCTGGAATCTGAATCTGCAATAGGTGTTGTTGATGTGATCTCAACTTGAGGATGAGAAGCAAGAGAAGACTCTGTGTCATCTGAACATTCAAGATGTGCATAATACTTAAGCTCCTCTAAAGTATCATCATCAAAGAGTATATTATCTGCATCATCAAGTGGAATGAGGCAATTTGTAGTAGGATCATCTGGGAATGGAGAAACATGAGGGTCTCCAAACATCTCCCGAATCTTGGTCCAAAATGTGCGGGGACATTCAATGTCTGCTATAACCAACATAGTGTAAGTATCAACATGAGAACCAAATGATTCCTAATACATGATCAGTTCTATTACCCCATATTGATTTCCTTCCAAGTGTGTCTAGTTCAGGCATGAGGCCATAAAAGTAAGGAAAAAGTTTTAGCCACCTGAGATGGGTTATAATTCCTTTTTTCCAATACTCGTAATTAGCCTTATCCAAAATTATCATAGATGGATGAGTAGAAAAATCCATGATACAATCCTCAAATGATTACAAAGGAACATCAGAAAAGAACACCAATACACTCCCACCCTTTTCAATAGTATCAAAAATCACCCCCCTAAATATTATAAGGTTGCCACTTTATAATTCAGTGCATTTACAAAGCCTTTTCGAAGATACAATGCTCAATAGGCTTAAAAAAGCCAAAATTACAAATTATGATACAACATGAACTTGAAACAAAATTTGGAAAAATTAGCCTTATAGCTGTGTAGTGCTCTTCAATACCTTTCCGATTCCTATTTGTTTTCAAAAAATGGAGCACCGAAGTGAAAGTTATGAGTTTTTGAAGAAATTTGCAACAAACAGCTTCAACTTGCAATATCTAGCAAAAAAAGGGAAAAATTCTTTTCAATACCTCTATGGATGGAAAGTGTTTGTCTCCATCTTTCCAACGATATCTCGTTTGCCAAAGATGGACACCGTGGCGAAAAGTTATAATTTTTTGAAAAACTGGTTTAATTTAGCTTGTGCTGACGAACCCCTGGCAAAATAAAAATTTGCTAAAAATCGAATTCGTCTAAAATTGACAAATTTTATATGAGCATAGGGGTTTGGGGGCCTTCTAAATGCAATGGAAAGGTCCGTTTGGGCCGAAAATGCTCAAGCAAAAAGCTGTTCACCAGATCTGACCTTCAAACCCCTATTTGCTACTATGTCAAATGATCTCCAATTTGAATGAAACAAAAGCTAGATCTGACTTTCTTGAGCCTTCTGGATGCATTGGAATAGTCAAAAATGCTACCAGTATAACCAGAAATACCGCAATCACTCGGATCTCACAAAAAACATATGCAATATAAAGAGGTTATTAGATCTTTGCAAATCCTTTCTGATTCTCCAGATCGTTCAAAACACAAGAGAAGAGCATACGGAAATTTACGAGATCTTTACAAGAAACTCAATCTCTCAATTAAGAATCTATGAACTTAGATTTCTCAAAACAAAAGCTTTGATACCATGTTAGAAATCTGAAATAGATTGAATAACCCAAGGAACTTTTTAAGAGAAAATCAAAGTTACATAAACTGGAAAAACATAAAGAATGCAAACCAAAACTCGAAGAGATTTTGCAATGTCGATGTGACAATATTGCATTAAAAGCTTCCAAGCTGAATCAATACATGAATGAATGCATGCAAAAGATTGCAAGAAGATGCAAGTACAAGCTAGGTAGTGAGTTTATATAGAACTAAGGAGAGGATGTAGGTGGCAAATCCAACCGATAGGAATTAACCGCAAAAAATGGATGTGGACCACCAAAAGTGGAAAGTGTTCCACCCTTTAAGGAATGGGACACCACATCACTTATCTCCTAATAATAAACTCACTTTATTATCCTAAAAAAACTTAATTAAAGTGTAGGAAAAACCTAGGACTAAGGGAAAATAAATTAACCCACTAAGAAATAAAAACCTACACCAACACAACAAATAAATAGTGATGGTTACTATATCGAATTAAGGAAATTACAGCAACATGTTTGAAATCCTACTGAGAATTATAGTGATAAAATTAGAAGACTTTGCACACTATTTGTAATGTCCCCTTCTCACACGTAAGCAAATATTTGGCCATTAGCTTATTTCCCATATTTTCCTATAAGCTAACTGGCATCAAAAAGAGAAAAGTAAATTAAATAATTAAGTTGTCAAAAGTTACCTTTTAACATTTTAATTGATAGCTTACATTTAATTATTTAAAAGGGTGTTTTAAGTGTGTAGATAAAGTGTTGTTAGGCACAAGGTGATGAAAAGTGATCATAAGAACACTTTATATTATTTTATTTTAAAAAATTTTTTTTAGAAAAAACAACGATTTCAAAAAAAAATGGAAAGCAAAAACCACTTTTTCGAAAAAAGCAAAAAACACTTCTTCGGAAAAAGTAATGAAAAAAAAAAAGCAATGAAAAAGTTATAAAAGAACGAGCTGTGAAGAGAAAGGGGTTACCAATTTTCATATTTGCATTTGCTTTGAGTGAGACTTGAGTTTCCTCATATTTCTTGATGATGAAAACCCTCTAGAAATACCAATTTTAGGTACAAAAACCCTCCTAGCTAGATTTGATGATTTCATCCTAAAGTCACAGTTGTACTTACAAGTGAAGACTTTACATTTTGTTGCAAAGATGGATATTTTTTATGTGCTTTGACATGTTAAATATTTTGATGTTGCTGTTGGATCTTTTCAAAGGTTTTTACCGAAGTTTGTGTGTTTAAAGGAGGTGTTGTACTTGCTGTTCCAGGAATTTATCAGACATGTATACAGTTTGATTTGGTATCTATGCTCTGAAAATATTATCAGTTTGATATAATATTTATTTCAATGTGTTTGAGGGTGTTTTGTATCAGTTTGGAGTGATTTCTTGCAGTGTTTCAGTTTATATGTGTTGCTAGGTGTGCTGGGTATGCTGGTTGTGATTTTCTGGGTGTGTAACTCGCTGTTGTGGCATGTTTACCAGTGATTTTTAGTGCTGCAGCAGTCACAGAGATCAAAAACATTGGCAAGGGATTGTTTGGTAGTGATTTTCAGAGGGTTGACAAAGAGTTTCAGATCTGATTTGTCAGTACTATCAGCAGGACAAAGTGTTTTCAGCCTCTTGCATCAACTACTAGAGGTATTTTTCATGATGGGTTCTTGATTATATTGTTTATCAATGTTATTTGGCCTTATTTTGGATATTGCAGTAGTTTGATTTTGTAATCAGAATTTAATATCAAGTTTATAACAGCAGTTTACTTCTTCAAATGTCAATTTGTAATGCAATTTAAATAAATATTGTAAACCTTAAATGGTAATACTGCTGGAGGCTATCATTTGAATGCATTTTCATACTATAAGTTGGATGGTTTACCACCAACAGTTATAGCATTTTAATTTAGCCCTTTTTGGCATGAACAAGCTAGCATTATCAACCATTTTGGTTTGAGTCAAGTTTAGAAATTCTATCAATGGCTTACATTGCATACACGTAGTCTGTCGAAGAGGTGTTCATAGGTTGGCTTTGCTACCTACGTGCCAATCTACACAGTCCGCCAACGAGTTGTTGATTAGGCTACCTCTGCTGTCTACATATTCTAGTCAGCTTGTTTCCATCTCATTGAAATTGCATTCATTTATATTAGCTGTGTTGTTGGAGGCACCATATGCTCTCACCTTGCCCACTTTGGGATTTGGGTGATCAAAAAGTGTTGAATATGTTGCATTGCATCTTTTATATTGCAAAAATAAAATAGAAAAAGTAGGGTGGGTTGTTACACTATGTTGGCGTTTCAATTTGCACCTCTGGATTGCGAATTAGGAACAAACAACTATGCATAAAAAACTGCTCTTCGAATTAGGAAGGGAAGCTCCCTCTTTGTTGATGATTGTGGTGTACTGACACTCCGCTGATTTGTTTTCTCTTAATTCGTAGGTCTGATTTTTCGTTTCAGTTTGTGTTTCTTCTTATGCTTTGATTTTGTTTTCCAAAATTACAAGAATAATACATAAAGAGCATACGCATACCATGAAAGCTTCAATAACTAAACTAATGGAATAACTTGAAAACATTACTCATTTCGATGTCTAAATATAGTTCCTTCATTACATAAAGGTCGCTTACAATATATAACTTACACTAGGTTCGATGTTGAGTATTACATAAGTCATATTTTAACTTACAGCCAAAACACACTGTGAATAGTGCCCTGCTACAGTACCCGCGCCCAATGAAATGCTGATTTCTCTTCGAAGATGAACTTCTCCCACCAAAAACCGTAATGGGAAGCCTCCTAGGGTAAGGGCGCCCCCTTTAGGTGAAGTTGCAGCCTTGTAAAAAGGGCGTTTCTTTTGCTTTGGCTGAATCAAACCCTCACAAAATGCGGCTGGCTGTAGCACACCAAAAAAACAGCTCCAAAATACCACAAAATGCGAACAGCTCTTGAACAATCGAGATTGGAGACAACGGCAACCCAAAACACTCAAACCCAAGCTCGAACAACTTGCAACCAGCAACGTAGATCTCCAAAAGAGAAGCAAAATAACAGATCAGCAACTTTAAGGTGGTGTTTCACACCCTCAAGCAGCTCCAAACGAACAACCAAGCCCCACCAGGCTCACCCACTGCAAGAAATAAGGAAACCCTAGCCTCCTTCTTCCTCCAAGCTTCACTACCAAGTTTTTTTCAAGCCAAAATGATCATCTAATGAAGCAATTCGAATTTCACTCTTGCCTTTTATAAATTTTACAAAGGGAACACTATTCATTAAAGTAACACTATTCACTTAAGTTATAACATTTTCTACTTTAGTAATGAATAGTAACTTAAAAATAGAAGTGACCCCTTCATATTAAAACACATGGTCCCTAGGCCAAGGATGGTGAAATAAAAGGTGAATATCATTAAATTAAGCACCAGTATCATGCCAAATGCCACAATTCACCTTG
Organism: Sequoiadendron giganteum; assembly: GCA_007115665.2. Classification (NCBI taxonomy): domain Eukaryota; kingdom Viridiplantae; phylum Streptophyta; class Pinopsida; order Cupressales; family Cupressaceae; genus Sequoiadendron; species Sequoiadendron giganteum. The sequence goes on along the minus strand of CM021105.1, from coordinate 671,346,759 downwards.
CCACCATGCTCCGAAGATCAACACTGAAGTTTGACGACCAAGTGCCCGTCCAAGTGACCCTCTATCCAGAACCATTAGCCTACGAGGGTCAACCTAATAGGCTAATCTACTGATGTCCAAGAACCTATTTAGAAGGGGACATCACAGTCCGCCCTCCCTGAAATTGCTTGTCCCCAAGCAATCTCAACTCTGGATGCTGTAAAATGTCCTCGCTCTCCCATGTAGCATCCTCTACCGGCAAATCCTTCCATTTGATTAGATATTCTCTGACGACCCGCCTCCGCAACTGCCTCTCTCTGACTTCTAAGATGGCCTCAGGGACCAGAATCAATTTCCCCTAATCGTCCAAGGGTGGTAAGGCTGTGGAAGGAACAACGCGATGTCCCAATGCCTTCTTGAGGCGTGACACATGAAACACATTGTGTACCTTACTATCTACCGACAATTCCAACTCATAAGCCACCTCGCCTACCCGTCTGATGATCCTGAAGGGTCCGTAATATCGCGGGTTGAGTTTCTCCGCACCACTCTTCCGGAGAGTTGACTGGCGGTAGGGCTGCAACATCAAATACACCATATCCCCAACCTCAAAAGATCGCTCAACTCTTCTCTGGTCTGCATACTGCTTCTGCTGATTTTGTGCCTTCTGAATGTTCTCACGGAGAGCTCTCATAATATCCTGGTTCTCCTGTAAAAGATCCCCAGCACTGGGCACTCTACTGTCACTCAGCAACAAATCAAGAAAATTGGGTGCCTCATACCCATATAACGCCATAAATGGGGACATCTGAATTGACATGTGGTGCGTGGTATTATAACAGTACTCACAAAGATGAATCCACTTCACCCAACCCTTTTACTGCCCTGCTATATAGTTACGGAGATATCCTTCCACCCATTTATTAACAATCTCCGTCTGACCATCCGTCTGCGGGTGGTAGCTGGTGCTCGGAGTAAGCTCGGTCCCACATAGCTTGAATAGCTCCTGCCAAAAGTGGCTCAAGAACCGACTATCCCTGTCGCTGACAATATTCCAAGGTAGCCCATGCAACCTGAACACCTCACGAAAAAACAATTCTGCTACTTGTGTGGCCGAATATGTAGTGGTTATCGGGAAGAAATGAGCGTACTTTGTGAGGCGATCAACAACTACATAGATACAGTCTCTACCCTGGGCTTTCGGCAAGCCCGTAATGAAGTCCATCGACAAGCATTCCCACTTCCTGTCAGGAATTGGAAGTGGTTGAAGCAACCCTGCAGGATAGGTATGCTCCTGTTTATTCTGCTGACAAACAAGACACTCTCTGACATATCGAAGGATATCTGACTTGAGTCCTTTCCAAGTGAAATGCTCTCGAACCCGCCTGTAAGTTTTGAAATATCCCGGATGTCCGGCCATGGGTGCATCATGAAAGGTCCTCAATACTGTGTTCTTCATCTTTGATCCTGGGGTCAAAAAAATCCTTCCCTTGTAAATGATAAGATCATTTACTACTGAATATTTTCCACCTTGCACCGTACCCTCAACGATGCCAGAAGCCCAAGAGTCTTTGGCATACTCTGCTGTTATCAAATGTCTCCAGTTCTCTGAAATCTCAACCATGGAACTTAAATGTGGGCGGTGAGACAAGGCATCAGCAACCACATTTTGGGACCCTTTGACGTAGGCGATGTCAAAGTCATATGATTGCAATTTGCTCACCCACTTTTGCTGACGATCATTGAGATCCCGCTGTCCTAGGAAATGCCTCAAGCTGTTATGATCGGTCTTTTACGCAAAATTTGCTGCCCACAAGGTACTGCCTGAATTTGGCCAACGCATGCATGATGGCCAACATCTCCTTGTCATAGATGCTATAACTTCTCTCTAGTCCTCTTAACTTCTTGCTTTCAAATGCTATCGGATGCTTGTCCTGCATAAGGACGGCGCCAATCCCTTCACCCGAAGCGTCACACTGAAGCTCGAAAGGTCTGGTGAAATCTGGTAACGCAAGGACAGGACAAGTAGTCATCAGCTACTTAAACTTCTCAAAACACTCTTGCGCCTCAAGAGTCCAAACGAACGCCCCTTTCCTTCTCAAGTCTGTAAGTGGCGCTGCATGACGTGAATATCCACTGACAAATCTGCGATAGAAGCCACACAAGCCCAAAAATCCTCTAAGCTGAGTAAAATTCTCGAGAGTAGGCCACTCTATAATAGCTCTGACCTTGTCAGGATCCATACGCACACCCTCTGCACTAATAATATGACCCAAGTGCAGCAACTCCGTCATACCCAGATCACATTTTGACTCCTTGGCATACAAGGACTCCCTATCAAGAATGCTCAGTACCGTGTCCAGATGGGCAACATGCTCCTCCCAAGCCTTACTGTATACCAATATGTCATCAAAGAAAACAAGTACGAACCTCCTCAGTTGTGACTGGAAGACCCTATTCATGGTGGACTGGAATGTAGCAGGGGCATTGGTCAGCCCGAATGGCATAATCACAAACTCAAAGTGTCCACAATGACAACGAAAGGCTGTTTTCTCAATGTCCTGTTCCCTCACATGAATTTGATGATACCCCGATCTCAAGTCTATTTTTGAAAACCAGCGAGCACCATGTAGCTCATCTATCAGCTCATCAATCCAAGGAATAGGATACCTGTTTTTGATTGTCCTTTTGTTCAACAATCTGTAATCAATACACATCCGCAATGTTCCATCCTTTTTCTTCACTAACACAACGGATGAAGCGAATGGTGACTTACTAGGCCTGATATGTCCCATAGCGAGCAACTCCTTAATCGTTTTCTCTATTTCATCCTTAAGTCACTTAGGATGCCTGTAAGGTGTGACAATCACGGGCTTGGCGCCCTCCTCCAACTCAATGATGTGTTCGGTACCACGGTCGGGTGGTCTACCAGGTGGAATCTCACTGAACACCTTAGTGTGCTTAATCCTCAACTCCTGTATGTCTAGATGATAGACTGGGGTTTTCTGCTCCTCTTGTGATGGCATCAACATGCACTTTGCTGCCCACTCAATCATGTCATGTCGCATGAGTTTCTCCATCCTATTCAAAGATATCATTCTGAAATTACTATCCCTGATGGCTTTCAACACATGATTCCTCCCGTCCACCTTAAATCTCATCTCCATATCATGAAGGTTAAGGGTAAACTCTCCAATGTCATGAAGCCATTTCATCCCTAGAAACATGTCGGTGTCTCCCATATTCACCACATAGAAATCGGCCTTAAAGTCATAATTACTCAACCGCATAGGGAGATCTGAAACCATCCTATCACACTTGAGAGTGTAGCCGTCTGCGACCTTTACTCTTATGCCCTCGAATTCCTCAATCTGAATCCCACGCCTCTCAACCAGCCTAGCATCAATAAAATTATGCGTGGCCCCTGTATCCAACAAGGTAATGATCTTTTTCCCAACTAAGACCCCTCGCATTTTGAAAGAGCCCTCTCGCTGTATGCTAGTGAGACGTGCTTCTTGAAGCTTAACTTCCTCCTCTGTTTCTGCTTCATTTTCAACCTCATTTTCGGATTTTTCTACCTCGGATTCCTCATGCTCACTATGCTGGTCTGATTTCTCAGATTCAGAATCCTCATAGAATGCCCACATTATTCGGTTAGCCTTTCCCTTAGGCCTTAAGGGACAGTCGTGGTTTGCATCATAGGGTCCTTTGCAATAGAAACACAACTTCTTCCTACGCAAGTCCTCTATGGTTTCTCTGTCAAATGGAGCTACTGATTTCCCCTTGGAATCTGAGTTTTCCTTCTTCTTAGGAAATGATTTCCCGTCCTTGTATGAAGACGATGCTTTTGAAGAGAACTTACTTTGTGGAGCTGCAAGTTCCATGCTCCTAGCTTTTTTCATGGCTTCTTGTAGAGTCGGGGGATCAAAAGCTTTGATCCAACCTCTTAACGGTTCCGATAGACCTTCGATGAATAATACGACCAATCTTCTTTCTGAGATGTTGGGAACCATAACTGCTAACCGCTGGAAATCACCCATATATCCCTCCAAACTCCCAACTTGCTTGAGTTGAGCTAGGTCTCTGAAATAGATTTCCAGATCTTTCTTGTCAAAGCGTTCAACCAACCTGTCGACGAACTCCTAGTAAGAAGTGATGCGGTTATGCTGTAATGTGACCATCCCATGATACCACCAATCATGGGCTACTCCCTCCAAACTTGATTGCGTCCTCCTTTGCCATTGGTCGAAGAGTCAAGAACGTATCCAGCTTGTGGACCCAAGACTGTGCTGTGGTCTTACCACTGCCATCGAATGTAGGCAAAGCGAGTTTACCAGTGGCATGTTTCAAGTCTCTATTCTGACTTCAAGGCCTCCTATCTTGTCCTGTAATGCTCTCGTCGTTGACTCACAAACCTGTCGAAGCTGATGCGCTCCCTGACCTGTGGTGTCAATAACTCCCATTCATCGTTTGCTGCCATGATATTATCTGCAAACACTGACTGACCCTCTTCTTCCACATTTTCCTCTTCAGGTTCATTTGTCAAGAAGGTAGGACGTGTGGGCCTATCAGCAGTACGAGTGGGTGCTCGTTGTGCCCTGGGTGTCCCCACAACGCTCCTGTTATCATCAGGTATCTGGTTTGGCCTTCCTTGAGTGTTCATTTGTTGTAACTGTGTCATAAGTGCTTGCACAGCCATTGCTACCTAATCCTGCCCAGCTGCCAAGCGTCTAAGAATCTCACGGTCATCTTGGTCCTCATTATGTCCCCTATTTCCTCCTTCATTTCGAGGTGGACTTCCATTTCCCCTGTCTCCCATTGTGGCCTGTTGTATATCAGCAAACTGATTTCTTCGTTGGCCTGCTCTTTGACGGGTGTAATATCTGTGAGGGCCTACTTCTCGTGGCTGCATGAAAACTTTAACCCTCTAGGATGGCAGGATCAGAGCTCTGATACCACTGTGGTGTACCGACACTCCGCTGATTTGTTTTCTCTTAATTCGTAGGTCTGATTTTTCGTTTCAGTTTGTGTTTCTTCTTATGCTTTGATTTTGTTTTCCAAAATTACAAGAATAATACATAAAGAGCATACGCATACCATGAAAGCTTCAATAACTAAACTAATGGAATAACTTGAAAACATTACTCATTTCGATGTCTAAATATAGTTCCTTCATTACATAAAGGTCGCTTACAATATATAACTTACACTAGGTTCGATGTTGAGTATTACATAAGTCATATTTTAACTTACAGCCAAAACACACTGTGAATAGTGCCCTACTACGGTACCCGCGCCCAATGAAATGCTGATTTCTCTTCGAAGATGAACTTCTCCCACCAAAAACCGTAATGGGAAGCCTCCTAGGGTAAGGGCGCCCCCTTTAGGTGAAGTTGCAGCCTTGTAAAAAGGGCGTTTCTTTTGCTTTGGCTGAATCAAACCCTCACAAAATGCGACTGGTTGTAGCACACCAAAAAAACAGCTCCAAAATACCACAAAATGCGAACAGCTCTTGAACAATCAAGATTGGAGACAACGGCAACCCAAAACACTCAAACCCAAGCTTGAACAACTTGCAACCAGCAACGTAGATCTCCAAAAGAGCAGCAAAATAACAGATCAGCAACTTTAAGGTGGTGTTTCACACCCTCAAGCAGCTCCAAACGAACAACCAAGCCCCACCAGGCTCACCCACTGCAAGAAATAAGGAAACCCTAGCCTCCTTCTTCCTCCAAGCTTCACTACCAAGTTTTTTTCAAGCCAAAATGATCATCTAATGAAGCAATTCGAATTTCACTCTTGCCTTTTATAAATTTTACAAAAAAAACACTATTCATTAAAGTGAACACTATTCACTTAAGTTATAACATTTTCTACTTTAGTAATGAATAGTAACTTAAAAATAGAAGTGACCCCTTCATATTAAAACACATGGTCCCTAGGCCAAGGATGGTGAAATAAAAGGTGAATATCATTAAATTAAGCACCAGTATCATGCCAAATGCCACAATTCACCTTGCCACCATGCTCCGAAGATCAACACTGAAGTTTGACGACCAAGTGCCCGTCCAAATGACCCTCTATCCAGAACCATTAGCCTACGAGGGTCAACCTAATAGGCTAATCTATTGATGTCCAAGAGCCTATTTAGAAGGGGACATCACAATGATGCTTAAAGAAAGTAAACTAAACTAATTTGCCAATCTTTTTGTTCTCAGCTAAGAGCACAAGGTTATAAAACTCTAGCGCCACGGCTGAGATTTTCTCTTTTTGAATTTCAACTATGACTAAGCCTACTCAAATGATGCTTTTAACAACTCAAGTAAACTTAGAGCTTGAGAGTTAAAAGTAAACAAGGAATGATCTTTGACACAAATACTTAAACAAACTTTCTCTCAACGCACACCTGAAGACTCATTGTACTTTTCGATGCAAGCTGAAATAAATATTATTTAAGAAAAACAAAACTTAATAGAGTAAATCAAAGTAGCAAAGCAAGCATAAGATTTCCTTTCTCAAATTTCAAATAGAAATGATTATACTTTTGGGACAACAAATTTGTAGCAATAATAGGCTTACAATTTAGCGATGAACCAAAATACACTTGGCTCAAAACACATAAACTGAACAATATCTTGCAGCAAAAGGCAAGCATGCAAGCTTGCGTTCACACTAAGTGAACAGACACCGAATAACAACTTGTAGACAAAAGTAGACTCAACAATTTTCTATCACAATAACGGTTAAATAAATCTGGGCAAGGCTGCCCTTATTTATACACAAGTGAGGAGTAGGGAACCCTAAAATCTCCTTACTTTTACAACCAAGACTTGCCAACTCGTAAGCTTTATTTCTAAAACTAAAACAAGATAACTATCTAACAACCTATTGAAAGCAAAAATAGGGAAAGTTCCAACTATTAAATCTTGATTTTTCCTCTTTCTCAAAGAATAGATAAGCATGAGACAAGAATAGCAAGAAAACTTGGAAAAGGTATCAAGTTAACTACTGCTTTAAGTTCTATTCTTGGAAGTCTTCGCTGCCCCAAAAAGATGACTTCAAAAATACTAATTTTGGCGGCTCTGCAATTAGAGTGATGACCTTTTATAAATATATCCTCTTGCTTCAGCATATCTTTTTACCCTGTGTGACCATCTTCTGCCATTCCTCTATTTCTTCTCATCTTTTATGCTTCTGTCACTTCTCCTGTATTTTCAATGGAAGAATATTGTACGATGAAAATCTTGAATTTTGACTGTGAACATGCCTATGTCCAAAAAAGTTTACGCAAACTATTGAAAACAAGTTGCTAAATTTTCTTGAAAAAGCAAATTCCCAAAAAAAACCGAGGTCTGGGTATTTTTAGAGAATGTCGTTCTAAAGAGACCCAGATCGATGAAAACTAGAAAAACTGATTTTTTCAAGAACATGCAAGATGTTCAATTTTTGACTGAAAAAAGCTGAAAAACTAAGATATGGGTTTTGAAGATAACTATATTCTGAAGCAACCCAAATTGTCAGTTTTTTGAAAAAGTTGATCTTTCCTCAACATGCAGAGCTTCGAAAAATAGCTAAAAAACTAGGATCTGGGTTTTGTAGACAATTTCATATTGAATAGACCCATATTATTAGATTTTGAGAAAACTGAGGTTTTCCCAAAAAAGCGTGGAAAAAGCAGATTCTTGAAAATTCTAAAATTTTCCAAAGTTGTAGAGAACAAAAAACTAAGCTGACCCAGATTGTTGAGAATTGAAAAAGATGACCCCCTTTTTCTGAAAAATGATGCCCTGGAAATTTGAAGCATGAAAAGCGAGCCTCTATACAGCTTGATCTCAAAACCACGAAGAACATTGAAAAAGCACCACGTTTTGGCCTCCAAATCTTGATGTGAAGAAAATTGTATGTTTCCTCCTCTAAATGCTAATCTGCAAAAAGTGAATAATGAATGCCAAAAGCCTTCTTAAATAAGTTTTGAGGATAAAAACTCTTTATTCTCTAGCCTTAGATCCGGAAGCAAGTACATTGAACATGGATGCCGTTTTGAATGATGCATGACGAAATTTGGAAATTTCACTTAAGGCATTGAACTTGGGCACCTTTACTTGGCAAACTTAGCCATTTTTTCTAAAATTTTCAACTTTTTGCTTGGTTTCTCAGTTTGAACTTGATTTTTGAATGCCAGATGAAACCTATGAATTGATTGATGATCTCGTTGCAGAGCTTGATCAAATTGGAGAAGATTGTTCTAGAGGCAGCTTCTGCTAAAAACTGATTCTGGGCCCTCAAATTATTGGGCACCCCTAGCTACTTGGGGCACCTTTACTATCCAGAGAGAAAATTGTGTTCAATTTGTTAATGCTTTTTGTCCTTCAGATGAATTCTCATTTTTGGGTGCTCGACTGGCCTGATGAATTGGATACTGGATTCATTGGATAGCCTGATTGAATCTAAGAAAGATCTTCTAGGGGTAACTCGTCCCAAAAGCTGCATCTGAGGGGTCAAAAGGTTGGGCGCCCCTGGCTAGCTAGGGAGCCTAACTCCTCCAAAGTTAGATTTTTTCGTGTTTTTCATCTTTCACCTTTGACTTTTCTCATTTTTCTCATGTTTATCCCTTTGTTCAATCTGCGATCTCTGGTGCTTGACAAATCTAATGAGCTGACTAATGAATCTGTTGAAGAGCCTAATCAAAATTGAAGGAAATTCCTTGGAGGCAACAAACCTTTTACACCCCACCATAGATCCCTAAAATTACTTTTCACTTCATGGTAATTGCTATGATGAATCATGAGATTATGAAACCTTGAAAATATATATAATGATGGAATGTGTAATGTTATGCTATTACATTCGAATGAAATGATGATGATTATTTGATGTCATGAGTATGTTGAAAAACAATAAGATGATTCTATTTATTTAAAGCAAATGATTAATGAAATTGCAATGATATGATTATGAGGTAGTGGTTTCCAGTCTAACTACCTATTTGTTTTCTCGAGTGAAATTGCAGGAGCAATCCTAACACCTCCAGAGAGAAAGAGGGGGAGTATCACCTAGGAGAGGGGTACAGTTTAAGGACTTGCTAGTAATGTCATCTGAGCTCAATTTCACCTTGTCGGGTTAGTTTAATTATCTAGTTGGTGAGTCTTAAACCCAAGTCGATAAGGTTTTGTCACACTTATTTTATCAACGTATTAATCGTTATTTATTATTATAATCAAATTGATTTGGTAGCAATCTCGTCATTGCAATGAGATAAGTCGATATAGGGACATCATGGTACTATACTAATTATGGATGATAAGATCCATTTATTTCATTGACCATCTAATCTAGATTATTATTCATGATAATTCGATCAATTTTAAGATATGTTATTTTTGATATATATATAAATATAATAAACAATTGTAAGTATATATAAGAATATATATATGTGTGTGTGTGTGTGTGTGTGTTGGCGTTTCAAATCGCATCTCTAGAATGCGGTTTGGAAACAGACAGCTATGTGTAGTAAACTGCTCTTCAAATTTGGAGGGGAAGCTCCCTCTTTTGCTAAGTTTGCTAAAAGAAAGTAAACCAAAGCTAATTTTCCTATCTTTTTTGTTTTAGCTACGAGAACACAAGGTTATAGAACTCTTGACGTTGCAGCTGAGGTTTTCTCTTTAATAAAAACTATCAATTACAACTAACTTACGCTAAAGACGTTTCTAACTTCTCAAGTAAACGCAAAGCAAGAGAGTTAGAAATGAACAAAGTTCGATTCTCTAACACAGATACTTAGATAAACTTTTTCCAACACACGTCTACTAAATTTCAATGCAAGCTGAAAAGGAGATCATACAAGCATAACACAATAAACGGAAATCTGAGACTTTATATTGGGGCAGTGAAGCAAGTATAAGACTTTATTTCCTCAAACTTCGGGCACAAGAGATTACACTTCTGGGATAGCAAGTTGTAGCACAATACATGCAACATGCGATCAAACCAGATCAACACTTAACACAAGATACATGCACTGAACAAGGATTGCAGCTAAAAGAGTCATGCAAACTTGCTCTTAACACAAAGTGAACTGAAACTAAACAATAACAACTCGTAGGCAAAACATGCTAAGCAATTTGTTATCACAAGCACAGTTAAAGAAAAATGAGCAAAGGTTGCTCTTATTTATAACTAAGCAGAGGAGTAGGGAACCCTATAATCTCCTTGCTTTTACAACTAATACTTGTCAGCATGCAAGCTTTATTTCTAAAACTAAAGAAAATAAACATCTACAACTAAGAAAGCATCGAAAATAGGAAATGCCAACTATTACAATTGTTTTCTTTCTCTTCTCAAAAGAATGGATAAGAATCAAGCCAAAAATAGAAAGAAAGCTTCTAAATGAAAACTGCTTTTATATCTCAAGCACATCTGCTAGAAAGCGGGAAATTGTGTTTCTGTTAGGTGCATCAATACTATTAATAGCAAAGTTTCACTTTTCTAAGATTTCTTCTCCATCTGCAATAGATCTCAAAATATCTTCATTCTCCTTAGCTACTTTCTTGAACTTTGCTGACATCATCGATATCTGACTTATTCTTTTGGCACTGCTATTGCTGCCACGAACAACACTCTGAAACTGTGTTTGGACTTCATCAAGCCCAACATAGGAACCATCATCATGACAATATCGGCAAGGAATCTCTGTGACAAACTCCCTTATGAATTCGAGAGCATCGACAACCCTTTGCTTGTATGTAACAAACTCTTCAAAAATCCTCTCATAAGTTTTCACTTTGAAGAAGTGATGTTCTTTCCATGCAAGAATTTTCCTTTTGTGTTCTCTAGCAACTGTTGAGCCATATGCCATGTCTAAATCTGCAATGATGATATCATGCATAAGCTTCACTTCAACTATCAACTGCTCAAATCCCTGGATACCTTGACGTAAATCATGGGCATTATATCTCAGCTGAAATATCTATGCTAGAATTTTTGTGCCCCTAGTGATGATTTCCTCAATCCATTCCTGTGTCTGTTTCCCACAAATTACCAACTACCTCAACTGTTGTTGATCAACTGGTGTCTCTAAAACCTGGGGCAGCAACTGTGTTGTTTGTGAAGTGCCATGAATGAGGTTTGAATTTATAAATGGAGTTGACAATTTTCAGCCTTGAGGGCTTCCTTGTCTTCTCCATCTTTTAGCACTCTTTCTTGAAGGTTTTTCGATACCATTTTGAACAAACTCATATCAGCATGCCTAGTGCTCTTGCCAAGATTGGCTTTGACCATCACAAAGTCATCAACATCTACTTCATCCCTGTTTCTATCTTCAAGAGGTGTAGCCGTCTCCATGACCATCTCACCATCAAGATTTCTCTCAAACTGTATCTGTTTCTTTGCTCTCAACTTAGGTGCTTCCTAATACACATCATCAAAATTCAACTGATAAGAAGGTTTTTGTCTTGTCCTTCCCAAGGAGCTCTCAAGCCAAGATGTGGTTATCTCTACTAACATCCATGGGAGGTTCAACTGCAATCTCTTCTTCTACCTCCTCGTCCTCCAAATCAATGTGAATTGGCGAAGACCTCAAAGACGGCAAAGACTTGTGTATCAAGGGTAATTCTTTTTGTTTCCTCTTGAGGTATGGGCTCATGTGGAGGGGCTTCTATTTTAACTGTTGGTTGCTCTTGTATGACTATACCCGAGAAGTCCAACCTCTTCTTTGCATTCTTCATTGATCTACTACCCTTTACAACCTCTTGAGACTGACTTTTTCCTTTCATCTTCAGTCGAGCTCTAGAAGAAGAGGGAAGTGATAAATGTATTCTTGGCGGCTCTACTTCCGAGATGGATTTCTTCCTCTTGAGGACCAAGAAAGTTTTGTTGTATTCAACGACTTGGTGAGTCCTTTCTTCCACTGAGATGCATTATCTGTTGGCCCAATTAACCTGTGGAAGAGGTTGTTGCTCAATTTGATTTCGAGTGTATGCTGGGAGAAGCACGTCTCCGTCATCATCTGATAACCCCTCAATATCCTTAGACAAACAATCTTTCACCTAATGAAGAGTGAGTCTGCTATTGCTACGCCTTCAAACCTCGAACTCATCTCTACAATTGGCCCAAAAATCCACGAGTGCGGGCACATGCGCATAGTTCTGACCAAGTTTGGCAGCATAGACACCATGGGGATCATAAGATCGTCTCTCGCTCAAAGGCTTGAGACCAAGTTTAGCTAACTCGTTACCCATCATCTTGGCATTTGCTAATGATCTGCACCTGTAGATTCCTAATTCAAAAGGAAAGTTGAAGGCTGGTTTCCTTTTATTCCGTAGGCGAGTGTGAAGATTTGATACTTGCCTTGGAAATTCCATGCACACAACTTCATCTGATGGATACCTTGGTGTAACATGAGAGGAGCACCAGAATAGCCATAAACTCTTAAGTAAGTGAAAGTAGCAAACTAAATAAACCAATCCGCCCATTCTGACATTGCTGCCCTAACAGTAGATGAAATGTGTGTGTGTAACTCATTGTCCAGGTTTCGCACTATATACATCAAGAAAGCTTCATTCACTCTTTTGTAGTGATGTGATGATGCTATGAACTCCAACTGAGTGTAGTATTTGTAGACATGCTATACATTTAGAGACCCCTCAATGTTCAACCCTCTGAATTTGCCTTGGAAGGCTACTAGGTAGACTAGGTAGGAGATCATGTGGAATTCATGCCTATTGAAGTACTCAGTTATCCGTTGATGAAGACAGTCACTGATCAATGTAGGCCAATCATAGAACTCCGTTTTCTTCATGATATGAGGTATCACATAAAACATCCAGGGCTGAAATTTCGTTGCATCTACTTGGCCAGTAATACAGTTGAGCAAGGTGATTATTATGGCGATTTCATCCTTAAACTCTCCTCTCCCGATGTTCTTTGGCAATGTCTTATGTTTCTCCTTCATCCACTTCTGTGCAATCTTTTTGCATATTTTTTTTTATGCATTTCCCATACCCGTTCGCATTCATCCATAGAGATGGTAACACTCCCAGGCCAAGGCAGAATTGAGAAGCATTTTTCGATCATATCTGGCTTTAGGCTACAAATTGTTCTTCCATCCACTGGCTGAATCTCCCTCGCTGCAGGATTGTAATGCTTGATGCAAGCAATTACAAATTCTAAGCTCTGTACTGAAAAGGGAATGGATGTTATGGCAAGAAGTCCTGAATGGCCAAGGTCCCTGATGGTGACATTGTCTGCGTCTTCCAAAGCACGTAGATTGAATATTGGCTTGATGTGGTGTAAGTCAATCTAAGTTGTTTCGATGAAGTCATGATACAATGCTGATTTGGTCTTGAACTCAGTGGAAATGTACTCCATTCTGCAAAACTCGAAGATTGACTGTAAACTTGCCTATATTCTGACAAGTTTTTGCACACTTTCTATTTTTAGCTTGCTGATTTTCTTCGTCAAATGGATGAATTTTTTGAAAATTATTCTAAGATATGGGTTTTGTTCAAAATTTTGTTACAAGCAAACCCAAATTGTTTGTTTTTGAAAATTTTGAACGTAGACCGAAAAAGCAGCAAAATCCTAATTTCCTCTGAAAAAGTAGAAAAAAGCAGGCACTTGGGTATTATTCAGAGGCACATTCTGGATGAACCCATTTGATCAGATGTTGAAAACCTTGAAGTCTAACTGAAAAAGCAGCAACTTGAAATTTCTTTGAAAAAGTTGTGATATGGATTTTGTTCAGCAGAATGTTTCAGATGGACCCAGAAGATTAGAAGTTGTAAATTTTGAAGTTTTCTTTGACATGCGAAGAAAAAGCAGCTGCTGCAACTTGAGAAATTTCTTCAAAAATTATTCAGAATCATAAACTGAGATAACCCAGTTTAATAGAAATTGAAAACTCCGACCTCCTTTTTCAAAGATTTGATGTTTTGGATAAAAAAAGCATGAAAAAGCAAGCCTCCTTTGTTAGATTTTTATGATCAGATATCTTAAAACAAAAAGTACTTAGAAAATACAGCACATAAGACAAATAACACAGCAAGGTACCCTGGAAAAATCCTCCAGCCTGAGGGAGAAAAAACCCAGCCAATATATCTCTTATATATTGATTGAATAAGAGCAGAAATCTGCTTACAACTCAGGCACAACACAATGCAAATTTGATACAATAAATAATATCTCCCTTACATGCAAGATACAACTGAATATGTTTTCCTTGAATCAATCTGCTGCTGTTACAGAGTGATGATCTACTGCTACAGGAAGATGATCAGTTGCTACAGGATAATGTTTCTCCTTGAAGTCGATCTGCTGCTCCAGATGCGAACTTCTTCTTACCACACACCACTTAGATGAATGAACTTGATTGCTTGTCAAATGAATGAACCGCACCTTGTATTTATACATTCATACATGAAGGGATGTGTCTTATCCCACAAAAGATCGGCCTCCAAAGTAAAAGACATGACTTATTAAAACTTGTGCCTCTTAATGGTCAGCCTCAAATTATAAATAATAATTATTTATTAATTATTAAATCATGATGTCGGCCTTGGATCAGATCGCACCTTCATAATAAGTCGTGCCTCTTCAAGAAGTCAGCTCCAATAATTAAATATTAATTATTAAATATTATCATATAAATGATGTTTGATTTAATTCATTTGATAAGCACCTCTTCTCTCTTCAAATCGAATACATTTAAATTGAATAGCCATAGGCTATTATTCAATTTAATCTTTTCATGCGAATTTTCTCCTGGAAGTAGATGCCCGTAGCTGCATTTCATCAACACTCCCTCTCAGCTAGGGAGGAATACTTCCAGCTGTACAAGACATATCGCCTCAGTGTGATGTCTATCAACATAGCTACTCCCATGTGAAAGAGCTTATCACCTCATCGTGAAAGCATATCACCTCATCGTGATATCAGATATCACCTCATTGTGATATCAACCTGTTGGTGTAAGAACTAACACCTCTGGAGTGTAAGTTTGTACGAACAACTATGCACACTGCGTAATGAGTGCTCTTCAAATTAGGAGGGGAAGCTCCCTCGTTGTGCTGGGATGCATGGAAAAGGAAAGTAAACTAAATCCTATCTTTTTGTTCTCAGCTGGTAGAGGCATAAGGTTAAGAAAACCTAGAATGTTGCAGCTAAGGATTTTCTGGTTTTGCAGATCATCTAACTACAACTAAGCTAACTTCTTTAAATCTATCCAGTTTCCTCAAGAAAACAGAGCGTGAGGAAATGAAGCAGGAATGGTTTTTTATACAATAAGCTGGGTACAAATTCGCAACATGAAGGCAAGGTGGGCACAACTATTCGCTTGGCTGAATAAGCTTATTATCACACACATCATACGATAAGCTTTAAGTACGAATTCTCAACATGAAGGCAAGGTGGGCACAACTATTTGCTCAATTCGAATAGGCTTATTGATAACAAAACACAAAAGATAGCCAACTAGGACAACAAATCTTGAGAATAAGCATGTTGCCGACAACGCAACAATTCTCTATCACAAGGAAAAGCTAATTACAAATGAGCTGAAAGCTCTTATTTATAGACATCAAAGGTGTAGGCAACCCTAAAATCACCTTGAGTCAACTACAGTCCTGCAATGCATGCAAGATCTTATTCTCTAAACCTAATTGAATGAAACTACACCATTAACTGGAAAGATACCATCAGTTAACTGAAACAAGACTCAACAAAATGGACATGTGCAACATGCGCGTCCTTATTGAAATGAAAACTAACTAATAACTCCAACTATACAAAGATGTTTCCAAGAAAGACATGGCATGTAATGTGTAACAACGAGTTAACTCGGAAAGAGGCATCAAGTTTAACTCTTGTGTCTAATGTCTATCTTGGAAAAGGTGAGATGCCCTGAACTGAAGTTCACTGACCCTGATCTCGAGCAAGTAACCCTTCCACAAGGTTAGTGACTGCATCACCATCTAGAGGTCGTCACGTGTCTTAACTGTCAATTCACTGCTTGTCAGCAACTCAAGCGAACCTGGAAACCTCTTGGCACTTCATTGACTGGTAACTCTGGCGGCTCTGCAATTGAAGTGATGGCCACTGTTTCTTCTACAGTTTGACGCTTCTCACGTTTTTGACGCTTTTCTCGTTGGAAGAGTGTTGCATGATGAAACCACAAAGTTTGATTGCGAACACTTTGGTTGTGAGGAATGCAAATGAACTTGCTGCATACACAAAAACCCAACGGCATCGACCCTCTAAACTGGCCTGGGAAAACAATCAGCTATACGAGGCATGGAACCATGCGGACTTGAGTGACTACGCCTGTCAACCTTTCGGATGCGCTTGATACAAATCGGTGTCAGCTTTTCTGATGAAATCATGAATTAAGACTGATTTGGTCCTGAATTCGGTCTACATGAACTGCATTATGAAAGACTCACCTGTTGACTGTGAACACGGCTATATTCTGACTACTTTTCTAGAAAGCTAAAAATAGCTCTTTGGAAGTGAATTTTTACGGAAAATTCTGAGATATGGGTTTTGTCCAGAAAGTGATTCAAAGACAACTCAAAATGTTAGAAATGTAAAAATTCGACCTCTACTCAGCCATGCAAAGGAATTTGGGTTGAGAAAATTAAAGCTTCGAGAACTGATGTTCTGGAACAAATTTTCTTGAAAAATTCTAGCACATGGGTTTTGCCAAGGAGATCGTTTTGAATCAACCCATTTATTTTGTTTCGCCAAAATTTTCCTGTTATTCGAACTTCTTCGAACATGTGTGAGAATCTAGACAAGAAAATGGAAGAAATCTAGATGAGAAAAAGATGTTTTTATTATTTTTAATTATTTTTGTCTTCTTTCAAAATTGCCACTCTGCCTTGAATCTGATGCTAAATCTGAATTTGTACCTACAAAAGAAAGTTTCTATCGCCTTCAAACTTAATTATCTGATGAAAATTCGCCAACCTCTTGAAGAAATTCGAATTTTCTAAGCTGCATAAATGAGAAAAGGCGCCACACTTGGTTAAATAAACAAAGTCGTACCATCATGCATGCATGCTGAAACCCTAAATGAAAGAATTCGATTGGCCTCTCACCAGATGAACTGCCACAGACTCTGAGTCTCAGACTAAAAATAACATTTAATTTAAAACATGCAAGTTAAAAAGAGGCATCATATTTAGCTCTTTGAAGAAATTCGTCACTTTTTAATGCTCTGCATGCAAAAATATTATTTTAATCATTTCGCTAAAAATAGCATCTGGACATGCTCAGTAAACTTTATTGATTCCAGAAAGCCGAAATTTGACCTCCTCGGCGTCCATTTGCAAAAGTTATGAGATTTTTGAGTATCTCCTACTTTATAGCTGACAGCAAAGTTACATTTGACCATGTTTAGTTCTGATTTCCGGGTGACCAAATGATCCTGCGACTGATCTGAGAAATCCACTGTGAAGCCTGCATGACAAGGATGAAATGTCTGCTGGGAGCTACAACTGCTAAAATAAACATCTGACACCTTGGAAAATTAGGCGCCTTTGATTAAATTGATGCACTGATTCCAAACTTAGTCATTTCTCCGTATTGCCTTCTGATGCTTCAAACTGCCGCTGACGGTGAATGATGAACCCTGCCGACTGGATGGTAGATTCATTGCGTGACTGGAAGTACTCTGCATCCAATGACTGTATGTAAGGTATCTGAAAACTAAATCAGGAACCCCAAAAAGATGGGCACCACTCGCCTATGAAGGCACAAATACCTTTTTGACAAAAGTGACTTTCATCCGAACACCATACTTTGACCCCTAATACCGGGAGCTGGAGTGCTTCGTTTCGCGCGCCGATTGTCTCTCTGCACAGCTAACTCAACTTACAAGAGATGTCTTTGGAGACGACGAAGCCAGAAAACTGTTTCTAAGGCCTCAAGGAGAAAGGCGCCTTTTCAAGGAGATTGGTATCCACCATACTTAGCCATTTTTAGTCGTCTTCAGCCACTCACTTTTCAGCAACACCATCTTGACCTCGCACGTACAAGCGCTCGCCAAATCTCGGAGGCTGACGGTTGAACTCGTTGAATGGCTGGAGTAATTGCACGCAAGTCTTGTGAAGACTGCGAAAGCAAATAACCCCATCTGACAGGCCTAAAGGCTGGGTGCCCCTAGCCTACAAATATGCAGTTGTGTGTAGCTACGTTTCACCATCCTTTGTTTTACGTGCTCGGTAGAACCTTTGTCACGGTCTCTTAGAATATCAGATCATCTGTGAACTGCTGCGTTGCAAAGCTAGACTAAGCTGGAAAAGATCTCAGGAAGACCTCCACTGTAATTTCATTCATCTAGGTAGTCATATTCAAGGGCGCCCCTGAGCTACAGGGGCACTCAAACCATGATGTTGCAATCTTTGTTGACATGTATCCTGTTTGCAATTTCTACTTTTGACACTGATAGCCGAAGTTCTGCACTAGGTATGCCTCCGCTTGATAGCTCGTTGGAAAGCTAGACTGATCCTGCAGAGACTGAAACCAACAACAAGCACATGCATTTAGATCTTGACCTTCAAAAAGAAGGGCGCCCCTAGGCTACAAGGGCACAGATCTGCACTTCTAGACTGTCTCCATGATGTGTACACTCAGCATAACCTCTGCTTCCGCCTTCGTCTGCTAGAGTTTCGCATTTCAGATGAACTTGCTCCATAGCTAGTCGGAAAGTTGACTGAAAACAAAAGAGAATGAGTGTATTAGCAACCCAAAGCAACTGCATCTTGACCTTCAAATGGAAGGGCGCCCCTGGGCTACAGGGACGCAGATTGGCTCTGAACTTCATGATTTTCATCCATTTCATGCTCTGTGAACACTGTATTAACTGCTGAGGTTGACCATGTCAAAGCACTACTACTGTCGAGGTGTGTGTATGACTATACTTCATCATTCTCACATGTACAGACACTATAAAGTTGATTTGCACGTTGATTGCGCAAGTGTCTACTACGTTACATAGTGAAAATGTTCCCAGACTTGAATATTTTAGCACTTTTTGCCAATCTGAAAATCCCCTCCGTCAAAAAGCATATTTTTCAACATCTTTCATCGTAGAGCATTCTGCTTTGAGTTTCAGGCTTAGATTTCGACACCTGATACTGGCCAACTGCCATTGACGATCTCCGAGGTCTTAACTTTTTTCCTGAAAAAGTGAAAACTACCCACCAGGCTTAAACTGACTTTTAACTGAAACCGACTTCACCACTGTGATCATGAGTTGAAATAAGCCAATCAAAATTAATTTCAGCCAATTCTGACAAGGTCCTATTTTTTAGGGTTTTGACCTAAAAACAGGGTCCGAAAACCCTAATTTTCAAAATTTTCAAATTTTGCCAGTATCTTCCTGGCATCACATTGACCAAAAGCCCATACTTTATTTGCCCAAAAACTGAGTTTTGACCCCACTTTTACAAGGTTTAGATCATTTTAAGCAAAATGCCTTAATGAAGCAAAAAATTTGGTTTGGGTACAACATTAGGCTTCGGCTGGTGACCATGTCGGATACTTATGGCATAGGAGAATCCAGGAATCTCTGTGTTTCATAGACCAGTGACTTTAACTTTGGGCATTGGAGTCGGGACTTTTCCCAAATCACCTAATACACCTGGACTTTTCCTAATCACCTATAACAAGACTACCTATTTTATTCACCTAAAACACGACAAAACATCACAGAACAGGGAAACACAATACGACATAACGATAAAGCATAAAAAAGTATTACTTAAAGAAAATTTACTCCACCCCCGAAGGGATGAAATGCTTTGAATATTGTTCGCTGCATGGCAGCGGGAAGAGCCTCCCACTGATGTCGTTTTTGCCAGAAAGGCTTTACTTCTCTTTTGATGGGCATTGCAGGAGGCAATCCTTCTGGAATGAAGATCCTCAAGTATTTGCATACCCATGCAAAGATACTCTTACAAAAGTTAGAATATGATGCAAATGGGAAAGCTGATACTCCTGAGGTATCAGTTATGTTGTAGTCCATCCTTGGAATGTTGATTTCTTCAAACCAGTCGATTGAGTTCCAAACTCGATTTCTATAATGCCGTAGGTGATCTTTTCTGATCTGAAAATATCCTTTGATCGGCTTGTTGATCAGCTCTACATCACCTTTAACACATAGGAATTTGATTCCCATGTCTTTGCCATCTTTGAGGCCTTGCAAAAGCACCTCCTTTTCACCTTTAGTGAATTCCAATTGCACGGATGGGTGCAATTGTCCTTTAGGGGAGATGATCAATTCCCCTTCTTCTGAAATTGTATTTAAACAATCTCCATCCAATTGTACTGTCCATGACTTTGTATCCTCTATCGGTCTCTTTTTAGAACAAGCAATGTTTTGTTCTTCAATTTCTACTTTTGATAGAGTCGCACAATTACCAGGATCCATTTCATGCTTTGCTTCTGCTAAAACAGATGACTTGAGCACAGCCTGCTTCTTTACAACTTTGAGACTCTGATCTAGTTCTTTTGGATGGTCCTGAAGATATTCCAGTTGTGAGATTTGTACCTTGGTCTTCATCATGGAAGCTACAATGTCAAAATTTGTTGAAGACGTCTCTTGAGCAACTGGCATAGTAATCTCTTGTGAAGATTTGAGTTTAGAAGTGGGAAACACTTCTCTACCCTTCTCATTTGATTTCCGCCTTTCTTCTTATTCTTTCTGTGCCTTGAAGCGTTGAGCACGTGTAAACACGGGAGGAGCGTACTGGCGATATTCTTCTTCTTGTTCTTGATTTATGGGTTCTTCATCAAAGTATCCCGCAACGGAGTCGCCATTGAAGTTGTCCGTTTGTGGTAAAACAACCTTCAAACTTGGTGTTGGTACAAAACTAGAACTAGGACCAGCTTCAGTGTATCCCATGATTTGGATCATTCTCAAGTTCTCTGGACATGTAGATCCGATATGTGCATTGGTGTCATGGAAACAACAAAATACTGCATGGTATGCAGCTTCAATCATTGGTCTTGATGGAGATGCTGGCAACCGTGGCTGAAAATTGTCACTTTTTGGCTGTTACGGTTGCTGAACTAGAGATCTGATAGAATCTATCTTCATCAGGCCGGAAGTGATCATATTGTCCTCCAACTTGATGGCATGTTCTTGTGCACTCTTCAACTCTGTCACTTGTGTCGCCTTGAGGAAGAAGGCTATCTCTGATGGAAGAGCATTTATGAAATAGCTTATTAGAATCTCTGGTGATGGATCGAGTGTAGAAGAAATTCTTGTAACAAGATTAAATCTTGCCACAAAATCCCTCATGCGTTCGTTGTGCTCCATCTTTGAATTTGTAAGTTGGGCGAACAACAGGTGATTGTCTTCAACGGACGTGAATCTCGCCAAAAACTTCTTGCTCACAGTTGCCCAACTTGTGATACTGCCTGGCGCCAGGTGATTGAACCAGTTGGCAGCATTTCCCGCAAGAGTCTCGACAAAGAGACACACCGCGATGTCCTCATGTGCCACGTGAAAGACGACGCAAGCCGTTGTGAATGCAGAAAAATGATCCTCCAGGTGTTGAGTTCCATCACCATGAAACCGAGGAAAGCGCTTCCTTGACCCTTTAGGTAACTCATGATTTACCTGAAAAGCCAAAGGTCCAATGTTATTACCCCAAGGTAATAGGGGTGGACGTTTCCTGCCAGCATCTTTGTTGTTATCATCCATTGCTTCTATGTGGATCATGCAATCGGATTGCAGAGTGTCATTCTCGTGAAATAAAAGCGCCTAGCTTTTCTTGAAGTTTTCTTACCTCATGCCCCACGGTGGGCGCCAGAAAACTGTTGGCGTAAGAGCTAACACCTCTGGAGTGTAAGTTTGTATGGACAGCTATGCACACTGTGTAATGAGTGCTCTTCAAATTAGGAGGGGAAGCTCCCTCGTTGTGTTGGGATGGATGGAAAAGGAAAGTAAACTAAATCCTATCTTTTTGTTCTCAGTTGGTAGAGGCACAAGGTTAAGAAAACCTTGAACATTGCAGCTAAGGATTTTCTGGTTTCCCAGATCATCTAACTACAACTAAGCTAACTTCTTTAAATCTGTCCAGTTTCCTCAAGAAAACTGAGCATGAGGAAATGGAGCAGGAATGGTTTTTTATACGATAAGCTGGGTACAAATTCGCAACATGAAGGCAAGGTGGGCACAACTATTCGCTTGGCTGAATAAGCTTATTATCACACACATCATACGATAAGCTTTAAGTATGAATTTTCAACATGAAAGCAAGGTGGGCACAACTATTTACTCGATTTGAATAGGCTTATTGATAACAAAACACAAAAGATAGCCAACTAGGACAGCAAATTGCATAGGCGAGACATGCGTACAATCTACGATCGAACTAGCTACTATATCTAACTAAGGTAAGCATTCATCATAATAAGTGCATGGAACCCGAGTGGCATAACAATTCATTATCAAAACAAACGCTCATGAACAGATCCAACAAAGACAATATTACAGGCAAGGTGGGCACAACATATATTAATCTCCTGTAAACGTTCCTTGAACAGATACAATAATAGCAATACTATAGGCAAGGTAGGCGCAGCATGTATGCTATCAAGCAAAAGTTCTAATTTACAAGGGTGAACCAATCTTGAGAATAGGCATGTTGCCGACAGCACAGCAATTCTCTATCAGAAGGAAAAGCTAATTACAAATGAGCTGAAAGCTCTTATTTATAGACATCAAAGTGTAGCAACCCTAAAATCACCTTGAGTCAACTACAGTCCTGCACTGCATGCAAGATCTTATTCTCTAAACCTAATTGAATGAAACTACACCGTTAACTGGAAAGATACCATCAGTTAACTGAAACAAGACTCAACAAAATGGACATGTGTAGCATGCACGTCCTTATTGAAATGAAAACTAACTAATAACTCAAACTATACAAAGATGTTTCCAAGAAAGACATGGCATGTAATGTGTACAATGAGTTAACTCGGAAAGAGGCATCGAGTTTAACTCCTGTGTCTAATGTCAATCTTGGAAAAGGTGAGATGCCCTGAACTGAAGTTCACTGACCCTGATCTCGAGCAAGTAACCCTTCCACGAGGTTAGTGACTGCATCACCATCTAGAGGTCATCACGTGTCTTAACTGTCAATTCACTGCTTATCAGCAACTCAAGCGAACCTAGAAACCTCTTGGCACTTCACTGACTGGTAACTCTGGCGGCTTTGCAATTGAAGTGATGGCCATTGTTTCTTCTACAGCTTGACACTTCTCACGTTTTTAACGCTTTTCTCTATGGAAGAGTGTTGCATGATGAAACCACAAAGTTTGACTGCGAACACTTTGGTTGTGAGAAATGCAAATGAACTTGCTGCATACACAGAAACCCAACGGTATCAACCCTCTAAACTGGCTTGGGAAGACAATCAGCTATACGAGGCATGAAACCATGCAGACTTGAGTGACTACGCCTGTCAACCTTTCAGATGCGCTTGATACAAATCGGTGTCAGCTTTTCTAATGAAATCATGAATTAAGACTGACTTGGTCTTGAATTCGGTCTGCGTGAACTGCATTATGAAAGACTCGCCTGTTGACTGTGAACACGTCTATATTTTGATTACTTTTCTGGAAAGCTAAAACTAGCCTGCTGAGGCTAAAAATAGCTCGTCGGAAGTGAATTTTTACGGAAAATTCTGAGATATGGGTTATGTCCAGAAAGTGATTCTACGACAACCCAAAATGTCAGAAATGTAAAAAATCGACCTCTAATCAGCCATGCAAAGGAATTTGGGTTGAGAAAATTAAAGCTTCGAGAACTGATGTTCTGGAACAAATTTTCCTGAAAAATTCTAGCACATGGGTTTTGCCGAGGAGATCATTCTAAATCAACCCAGTTATTTTGTTTCACCAAAATTTTTCTGTTCTTCGAACATGTGAGAGAATCTAGACGAGAAAATGGAAGAAATCTAGAAGAGAAAAAGACGTTTTTATTATTTTTAATTATTTTTGTCTTCTTTCAAAATTGCCACTCTGCCTTGAATCTGATGTTGAATCTGAATCTGTACCTACAAAAGAATGTTTCTATCGCCTTCGAACTTGATTATCTGATGAAAATTTGCCAACCTCTTGAAGAAATTTGAATTTTCTAAACTACGTGAATGAGAAAAGGCGCCACAATTGGTTAAATAAACAAAGTCGTACCATCATGCATGCATGCTAAAACCCTAAGTGAAAGAATTCAATTGGCCTCTCACCAAATGAACTGCCATTGACTGTGAGTCTCAGACTAAAAATAACATTTAATTTAAAACATGCAAGTTAAAAAAAGGCGACATATTTAGCTCTTTGAAGAAATTCGTCACTTTTTAACGCTCTGCATGCAAAAATATTATTTTAATCATTTCGCTAAAAATAGCATCTAGATATGCTCAGTAAACTTTACTGATTCCAGAAAGCCGAAATTTGACCTCCTAGGCATCCATTTGCAAAAGTTATGAGATTTTTGAGTATCTCCTACTTTACAGCTTACTGCAAAGTTACATCTGACCATGTTTAGCTTTGATTTCAGGGTGACCGAATGATCCTGCGACTAATCTGAGAAATCCATTGCGAAGCCTGCATGACAAGGATGAAATGTTTGGTGGGAGCTACAACTGCTAAAATCAACATCTGACACCTTGGAAAATTAGGCGCCTTTGATTAAATTGATGCACTGATTCCAGACTTAGTCATTTCTTTGTATTGCCTTCTGATGCTTCAAACTGCCGCTGATGGTGAATGATGAACCCTGCCGACTAGATGGTGGATTCATTGCGTGACTAGAAGTACTCTGCATCCAATGACTGTATGTAAGGTATCTGAAAACTGAATCAAGAACCCCAAAAAGATGGGCGCCCCTGGCCTGTGAAGGCACAAATACCTTTTTGACAAAAGTGACTTTCATCTGAACACCATACTTTGACCCCTGATACCAGGAGCTGGCGTGCTCCGTTTTGCACACCGACTGTCTCTCTGCATAGTTAAGTCAACTTACAAGAGATGTCTCTGGAGACGATGAAGCCAGAAAACTACTTTTAAGGCCTCAAAGAGAAGGGCGCCTTTTTCAAGGAGATTGGTATCCACCAGACTTAGCCATTTTTAGTTGTCTTCAGCCACTCTCACTTTTCTGCAACACCATCTTGACCTCACACGTACGAGCACTCGCCAAATCCCGAAGGCTGACGGTTGAACTCATTGAATGGCTGGAGTAATTGCACGCACGTCTTATGAAGACTGCGAAAGCAAATAACCCCATCTGACAGGCCTAAAGGTTGGGTTCCCCTAGCCTACAGATATGCAATTGTGTGTAGCTACGTTTCACCATCCTCTGTTTTACGTGCTCGGTAGAACCTCTGTCACAGTCTCTCAGAATATCAGATCATCTGTGAACTGCTGTGTTGCAAAGCTGGACTAAGCTGGAAAAGATCTCAGGAAGACCTCCACTGTAATTTCATTCATCTGGGTAGTCATATTCAAGGGCGCCCCTGAGCTACAAGGGCGCTCAAACCATGATTTTGCAATCTTTGTTGACATGTATCCTGCTTGCAATTTCTATTCTGACATCGATAACCGAAGTTCTGCACTAGGCACGCCTTTGCTTGATAGCTCGTTGGAAAGCTAGACTGATCCTACAGAGACTGAAACCAACAGCAAGCACATGCATTCAGATCTTGACCTTCAAAAAGAAGGGCGCCCTTGGGCTACAGGGGCGCAGATCTGCACTTCTAGACTGTCTCCATGATGTGTACACTCGTCGTAACGTCTGCTTCCGCCTTCATCTGCCAGAGTTCCACATTTCAGATGAACTTGCTCCATAGCTAGTCGGAAAGCTGACTGAAAACATAAGAGAATGAGTGTATTAGCAACTCAAAGCAACTGCATCTTGATCTTCAAATGGAAGGGCGCCCTTGGGCTACAGGGACGCAAATTGGCTCTGGACTTCACAATTTTCATCCATTTCATGCTCTGTGAACACTGTATTAACTGCTGAGGTTGACCATGTCAAAGCACTACTACTGCAGAGGTGTGTGTATGACTATACTTCATCATTCTCACATGTACGGACACTGTAAAGTTGATTTGCACGTTGATTGCGCAAGTGTCTACTACGTTACATAGTGAAAATATTCCCAGACTTAGAATATTTTAGCACTTTTTGCCAATTTGAAAATCCCCTCCGTCAAAAAGCATATTTTTCAACATCTTTCAACGTAGAGCGTTTTGCTTTGAGTTTCAGGCTTAGATTTCGACACCTGGTACTGGCCAACTGCCATTGACAACCTCGGAGGTCCTAACTTTTTTCCTAAAAAAGTGAAAACTACCCATCAGGCTTTAACTGACTTTTAACTGAAACCGACTTCACCACTATGATTGTGATGTGAAATAAGCCAATCAAAATTAATTTCAGCCTATTCTGACAAGTTCCTATTTTTTAGGGTTTTGACCTAAAAATGGGGTCCGGAAACTCAAATTTTCAAATTTTGCTAGTATCTTCCTGGCATCACACTGACCAAAAGCCCATACTTTATTTGCCCAAAAATTGAGTTTTGACCCCACTTTTGCAAGGTTTAGATCATTTTAAGCAAAATGCCTTAATGAAGCAAAAAATTTGGTTTGGGTACAACACAACCATCATGGCTACACCCATGGATGGAAAAGAAAGATATCACCTCATCATGATATCGACCATCATGGCTACACCGATGGATGGTATGTACAAGTGCTCATCACTCAACGTGATGTTGTCACCTCATCGTGACATTTCACCATGGCTCTCCCAGAGGGTGAAAACACAAGTACAAGAAAATCATCACGGACTCTCTCACGTGATGTTGTCATGGAGTCACACACAGGACATCCACCATGGCTCTCCCAGAGGGTGGAAACAAGGGCTTCACCTTAAATCTCAAAGAGAAATGCATTAAAAAGGGCTTGCACCTCAAATCTCTCTCAAAGAGAAATGTATTAAAGAGGATCATTGATATTGAGACTCCTTCTCAGCTAGGGCTTGATTCTCTACCATACCAAGCTTGTCTTGAAGGTACACAAACTTTATCCTCAAGAGATGCTTGGTGAGAATGTCTACCATCTGATCATCAGTGTTGATATACCTCAATACCATATCTCTGATATAGTGGTATGCTTAGTTCTGTCATATAACACTGGAATGACAAAAAGCTTCTCAAAGCTTTAATTATCACAATGGATGGTAGTCGGCTCCAATGATTGTCCAAACAATCTTGCAAGGAGCTTCTGAAGCCACACTGCTTCTCGAGCTACCACACAAGCTGTAATGTACTCAGCCTCTGCTGTACTCAGTGCCACAGAAGACTGCTTCTTGCTACACCAAGATATCATTGCAGACCTCAACTGAAACAACATCCAAAGGTACTCTTCTGATCAGCAACACAACCGTCTTCTTTAGGTTCAAAAGGCTCCCTCTGAATCTTCAAGCTCTTGCATCGACCTCCTAACCTCATCATCCAAGATTTGCCTGCAATGCTTGCCTTAGAGAAATGGTTACCAATGCACACCTCTGTAGAGATTTAGGGCTGTCCTCTTTGACCTCATCCCAGATCAATCTATTTTGAATAGGTTTGCAAAGCTACCAATGTTAAATCTAGGTTAACTGACTTGAGCAATTCTGATCTCAACTGCTGAAGAGGTACTTCAAGAATTTAGCATCTGGCCTTGCAACACTGCAACCCTTACTTATTCTCAGTGAGTTATAGAACTCCCTCTGAAGGTTAATTCTTCCTCTTTGAAGTGATGTCCTCAGCCATTCACTCAGTCTCATAGCTGCAAGCAGTGTCTCCTTTCTTCAACCTACAGGATGCATCAAGCTCTTCTTGAAAGCAATCTCTTGCGCTTCTTGATCCGTCCTGAAAGCATTAAGAAGAGATTACTAATAGTTCATGGAACTCAACTATCTCGAACAAAAGTACCATTGCTAGAAGCATACATGATTGACTATCTCAATGTTATAGCATGAATTAATAACTACATAACAATTCATGAACATTATTCAACCATGCAATACTTATCTCATTGAAATCAGGATCTCCTAAGTAATCCCTGATAATTAATTCATCATTCATCTTCGTTGATTCTGACATGTTTTTCTTCCATTTTCTCAGAAGAGCTAATCTCAGCATAACAAAAGACAATCTACACAGAATCATAGATCATGCATATAGAAAATCAATCATAATCGTAATTTTAGTTCTCCTTTTATTTCAGAGTTCCACTCAGAAATTAGCATGATACAATTTGCAATGAATAATTCTTAATTCTAAAGAATCTTATCCCAGTGATCACTATTTACTGGTCACACGTAATCCAAGCAAATAATGTCAGATTTGCACAACTTAGCAAACTGAATTTTAGCCTAGAAGGGTGATTACAAGCAAAACAAAGAATACTTATCTCTTTAAATATTTTGATGGGTGGACATAGTAAGATACGCTGCTCTTGTGCTCAGATCAGTACACAACCTTCACGGCTTGAACATAGTGTAATGTCCCCGTTTTAGCTGACATTGTTTGTTGAGGAGTGAGCCTATTATTTTGACCCTCGTAGGCTGACAGTTGTGGATAGAGGGTCCCTTATGGCAGTTACCCAGTGGTTCGACACATTACTCCATCAGTTGTTTCAGGTTTGGGCCTTGGTAGACTCTCTCAGAGTGTTTTTCTGATACTTACTATTTATAGTAAGTCACCATTTCAGGGAAGTCAGGGTTACTATTTTTAGTAAGGCACCTGGACAGGTCTCAGATGCAGTGTTGACCTATTAATTCTTTGGATGGGCGAAATATTAAATGTTTAATGAGTAATTATCATTAAAGGTACTTTAATGATAATTAATTAATATAAAGTCATATTATAAAGTCAAAAGTGTACTTTATTTCCGATGAAGCCATGACCCTCAATTAAAATCACTTAAAGTACATTTTTTATAATATTATTTTGGACGCCCAAGTTGAGGAGGTATTATAAAGTTTTTATTAAAACCCTAAAGTGGATTTCAAAGCCAAATCAATTACAGCAAAAAGGGTCGACCCTCTTGAGGAATTATAAAAGGGCATCAAAGGCATTTTGAATGTTATAATGATATGTTATTCTAATTTGTCTTATTTTGCTCTGAGCATTGGAGTTTGCAAAACCTAGGGTTTCCGGCAGACGAATCGATTCTGGAGAACGATACCTCTTCAGAGTTGGCATACTGAGACTGTGCAATACCAGTTGAAGATTGCATCTTGGTGACTTCATACAGAGGTTACACATTGGGCTCATCGATTTATTCATTCAGAGTTTAGCAGAGAGTATTCATCAAGTATTTGAGGCGACCTATCAGAGATATCTTTTACAGAGATCTGGCATCTTTCCTTGGGCCGTACTATAATCATTAAGGCTGCTGGTTCAGGCCGTACCACTGCAGAAAAGCCGTACTTTGTTATTTGCAAATGACCACGCCTTGGATTCTTGGCATCTGACAGTTGCATTTGGTGCGCTTTGGGTTTTTGAAGATTCTTCTGGTGCCTATGCTGAGAGATTCATGCTAGCCGTACACTTTCATAATTCCTTCAGGCGGCTGCAAGGAGAATCAGGTTTTTTTGAAATAAATTTATATTTAATTCATATGTCATATTTCGATATTGTAAATGATCTAGATATTCAATGAATATGTGCGCCTACCTTCTCTGAGCAAGATCAAAGTCTATTCTTTGCATTTAGATTTATTTTGGATTTTTTTCAAGCATTTATTTAAGAAAATCGCAGCTCTCTTGTTTTTATGCAAAAACCCTCAAAACACAAAAAAATACAAAACTTCAAACAAATCAGCCTTCCAGTTGGATTTCCGGGGTTGAGAATCATCTGGATTCTTACAATGGTATCAAAGCACAGATCTCCTGCCATCCTGTGCTTTTTCAGTTGCTTTTTCAGAATACAGTGTGCTTTTTGGTTGCTTTTTCATGAGCAGAGATACTATTCATTATATTAAAGGTGTAGGGACAGGCAGAGTCGAGGATTGGACAGGTCCACCGATTCCTGAAGGTGAGACAGTGTCAGGTATATTAGGCATTCACAGATCCAGCTCTAACAGCAGTGAAAACAGTGTGACTACACTCATGGCAGATCAAGAAATTCCTAGAGATTCAGGGAAAGAGAAAGAAAATGCTGAGATGACTGAGGCAGAATACAGGAGTAGACATGACAACATGATGGACATGATGTCACAGCTGATAGGCACCATAAGACAGTATACTCCGCCTCACCAGCATTACATTCAGATAGGGCAGTCTAGTGGTTCAGGAGGCATTGACCAGCCGCAGATGTCTACACGACCGCAGCTATCACCGGTTGTTCACGAGCGTAGGCCTGGACAACCTACATTTATCAGTAGAGAAGCACCACCGACTCCGGTAGCGGAGCAACAGGGTCACCATACAGAGTTTCAGCCACAGCATGGCACTTCAGTGGCAGACGTGACCAGACTGTTTGGGGAGTATTCTACTCTGACTCCTGAGATTAGACAGTCGTTGACATTTCATGAGTTTATGGATGTGCATAAGCCCAGAGGTGGAGGTAGATTTGAGCGCAGAGCTCATCAGTACCAGCAACCGCCACAAGTGAACAGAGATCTTCAGCATGCAGTGAGCAAGATTGTCTTGCCTTATTTTGATGGCTCGGATAAGAATTCAGCGAGGTCGTGGGTACAGAAGTTAGACAATTACCTATCTTTGAGACCTATGCAGGAGGACAAGGCCATTAAATTTGCCACGCTACACCTTGATGGATTGGCGCATGATTGGTGGCATCACGGCATGTACACACTGGGTCATCATCGGGTTACTACTTACCAGGATTTCACTGGCAGGCTTATTGAGCGATTTGATAAAAAAGATCCAGAACTTTACTTTAGAGAGCTAGCATAGCTCAAACAGACAGGCAGTTTGGATGCTTACATTGGGGAGTTTTAGAAAACGGCAGCCATGGTGTTAGGTATTTCGGAGAGGAGACTTGTCATTCTTTTCACCGAGGGGTTATATGAGCCGATGAGAGGTTGGGTCAAGGCATTTGATCCTCCCACCCTTCAGGAGGCTATGCGGAAGGCACGGAGTATGGAGCTTGCTGCTCCGAAAAAGCAAATTCAGACAAAAACGAACACCTTGCCTGTTGAGGAGAGTCAGATATCAGTTGCAGAACCAAAAAGGAAAACAGCAACAAGAATTGATGATGCAACTCGTGATGAATTGAGAAGGAAACAACTATGTTTTTGGTGCAAGGAGCCCTACAGCAGGGAACATGATTGTCCTTTAAGGCCAAAGGGCAGAGCCAACCGTGCCATGTGGGTTTATCATGGAGATGTTGAGTCCGAGGATTCAGACCAGCAAGCTGTTCCGGAGCATGCGGAGGTTGGGAATGCCTCTACGGAGTTTGGGCCGGATGCCAATTTGTCCCCGTTGGTATTGTCTGCTAGTGCACGGGATGATTCATTCAGGTTCAGG
Source organism: Sequoiadendron giganteum (assembly GCA_007115665.2). Lineage (NCBI taxonomy): Eukaryota > Viridiplantae > Streptophyta > Pinopsida > Cupressales > Cupressaceae > Sequoiadendron > Sequoiadendron giganteum. The sequence continues at coordinate 671,315,234 of CM021105.1, read as the reverse complement.
GGATTAGTGGGCGGACACCGATGTATTGCCATGCTGGACACCGGAGCCACACACAATTTTATTGATGAGAGTTTGGTCAGCAGATGCAGACTCCAGGTAGAAGACTTCGCTAGATTTAGAGTTCGGGTGGCGGATGGATATACCCTCACTTGCACTCGGCGAATTTGTAATCTCACCCTCATGCTGACTGATTACGAGTTGCAGACAGATTTTTATGTGGTCCATTTGGGTGGGATGGATTTAGTGTTGGGTATGAGATGGCTTCAGGACATAAGTGTGTTCACCCTCAATTTGCCTAAAATGGAGATGAGATTTGAGATACAGGGCAAGAAATATGTGTTGAGGGGGATTACAGATGGGAGCCTATGCTCTATCTCTCTTGTTAGTGGGAAGAGCAAGAAGGTACAGGAGGATTTTGTGCAGACTAGGCATGGTTATGCTCAGTGTACCGAGGGTTCGGAGGTGGCTGTTGGGGATCCGTCTAGAGGGTTGGGTAGATTGGTGACCAACCCCTTGTTCGAGGCGGATGTTACATCGACATATGACAATCCATTTTTTGAGTTTGATGTCGATCAGTCTCTTGACCCGGGTCTTGAGATGAGTGTTGATAGCGATTGGGATCCCACCTGTGCACTGGGGTTTCAGACTCAGCTCACGGAGGAGTTTCACAGTGTGTACACAATGCAGAGTGCATATGGTTTTATGTTTGACCCACATGTACACGATTTGTTTCAGGTGCACTGTTCTGGAATGCACGTGTTAGATATGTTGGATGACAGTATATCTCGTGCAGTTTTAGGGGGCAAGTGTTGCTTGCAATTTCACTTGCTTCCTCTTGAGTTTCTTACTCCTAAAACAGACAACACAGAGCTTGATAGGGAATGGCATTCTATTCCAGTTGACCAGTTGTGGGAGTTACAGGAGATAGTCGCGGCTGACAGGGACATCACCAGACACTACCCTTGGAATCTAGGTGGTGTGGTGCTTCTTTATTTGCGGAGATTGCTTGAGGACAAGCAATTTCAGGGAGGGCGGACTATAATGTCCCCGTTTTAGCTGACATTGTTTGTTGAGGAGTGAGCCTATTATTTTGACCCTCGTAGGCTGACAGTTGTGGATAGAGGGTCCCTTATGGCAGTTACCTAGTGGTTCGACACATTACTCCATCAGTTGTTTCAGGTTTGGGCCTTGATAGACTCTCTCAGAGTGTTTTTCTGATACTTACTATTTATAGTAAGTCACCATTTTAGGGAAGTCAGGGTTACTATTTTTAGTAAGGCACCTGGACAGGTCTCAGATGGAGTGTTGACCTATTAATTCTTTGGATGGGCGAAATATTAAATGTTTAATGAGTAATTATCATTAAAGGTACTTTAATGATAATTAATTAATATAAAGTCGTTATAAAGTCAAAAGTGTACTTTATTTCCGATGAGGCCATGACCCTCAATTAAAATCACTTAAAGTACATTTTTTATAATATTATTTTGGGCGCCCAAGTTGAGGAGGTATTATAAAGTTTTTATTAAAACCCTAAAGTGGATTTCAAAGCCAAATCAATTACAACAAAAAGGGTCGACCCTCTTGAGGAATTATAAAAGGGCATCAAAGGCATTTCGAAGGTTATCATGATATGTTATTCTAATTTGTCTTATTTTGCTCTGAGCATTGGAGTTTGCAAAACCTAGGGTTTCCGGCAGACGAATCGATTCTGGAGAACGATACCTCTTCAGAGTTGGCATACTGAGACTGTGCAATACCAGTTGAAGATTGCATCTTGGTGACTTCATACAGAGGTTACACATTGGGCTCATCGATTTATTCATTCAGAGTTTAGCAGAGAGTATTCATCAAGTATTTGAGGCGACCTATCAGAGATATCTTTTACAGAGATCTGACATCTTTCCTTGGGCCGTACTATAATCATTAAGGCTGTTGGTTCAGGCCGTACCACTGCAGAAAAGCCGTACTTTGTTATTTGCAAGTGACCACGCCTTGGATTCTTGGCATCTGACAGTTGCATTTGGTGCGCTTTGGGTTTCTGAAGATTCTTCTGGTGCCTGTGCTGAGAGATTCATGCTAGCCGTACACTTCCATAATTCCTTCAGGCGGCTGCAAGGAGAATCAGGTTTTTTTGAAATAAATTTATATTTAATTCATATGTCATATTTCGATATTGTAAATGCTCTGGATATTCAATGAATATGTGCGCCTACCTTCTTTGAGCAAGATCAAAGTCTATTCTTTGCATTTAGATTTATTTTGGATTTTTTTCAAGCATTTATTTAAGAAAATCGCAGCTCTCTTGTTTTTATGCAAAAACCCTCAAAACACAAAAAAATACAAAACTTCAAACAAATCAGCCTTCCAGTTGGATTTCCGGGGTTGAGAATCACCTGGATTCTTACACATAGGCCCATGACTTAGAATAGAAATTCCTTAGAATCATTTTGAGGAGAGGTTTTATCCACATCCGCAAAAGAAGCGTGTTGATTAGGCCCGATTGGGCAATCCTTAGCATAGTGACCAAACTTGTCACATCTAAAGCATTGAACATGAGAGAGGTCCCTCTTCTTGAATGCAGGAGCAACATCAGAACCGTTATCCCTATTCCTCTTGAAGTATCCTTTCTTTCCTCCTTTTCCTTCCTTCTTCGAGGATTGAGCGGAAAGAACATGAATGTCTTCATTTGTAGAGTTTCGACCAATACCTCTAGCAGCCAACCCAGACTCTTCTTGAATACAATCTGCCCTCAAACGATCAAACTTGGGAAGTTTCGATCTCGCACCGATTCCTTGAATGTAAGACTCCCAAGATGAAGGAAGACCGTTAAGAGCTAGCATGGACAAATCCTTGACATCAACAATATGCCCAATAGTAGAGAGTTGATCTCTCAACTCGGTGATCCTCATAAAGTAAGCGATGACAATTTCTCCTTTCATCATCTTGACATGATGAAGTTGCTACTTTAATGCAAGTGCACGGCTTGTGTTGTTGATCTCATACATCTCCTCCAAAGACTTAAGAATGTCTTTTGTTGTCTTCAACTTAGAGATGATTGGAACAATATGGTCCTTCACGGAATCAACTAGCATATTCTTCGCCTTAGTGTCTTTCTTCTTCCATTGAACCTTTTCTTCCTCTTCTATAGGCTCAGGGACTGTGCACTCCACGAACTCTGGCAATTTATTTTCCTCCAAGGTGAGCATAATTCTAAATCTCCATGATGTGAAATTTGATGCTCCCTCGAGTCTATCCTCAACCTTGAGTCCGTTCACCATCTTGACGAAGTGAAAGAGGAAATCAACAAGGAGAAGAGAAAAAGTGTATCGCTGTAAATAAGAAATCTGATCAAGATCTTCTTCAAACCCGCTCTGATACCATGTTAGATTTTCATGATCAAATATCTTAAAACAGAAAGTACTTAGAAAATGCAGCACATAAGACAAATAACACAGCAAGGTACCTTGGGAAAACCCTCCAGCCTAAGGGAGAAAAACCCCAGCCAATATATCTCTTATATATTGATTGAATAAGAGCAGAAAGCTGCTTTCAACTCAGGCACAACACAATGCCAATTTGATACAATAAATAATAGCATCTCCCTTAGATGCAAGGTACAACTGAATATGTTTTCCTTGAATCAATCTGCTGCTGTTACAGAGTGATGATCTGCTGCTACAGGAAGATGATCAGCTGCTACAGGATAATGTTTCTCCTTGAGGTCAATTTGCTGCTCCAGATGCGAACTTCTTCTTACCACACACCACTTAGATGGATGAACTTGATTTCTTGTCAAATGAATGAACCGCACCTTGTATTTATACATTCATACATGAAGGGATGCGTCTTCTCCCACAAAAGCTCGGCCTCCAAAGGAAAAGATGTGACTTATTAAAACTCGTGCCTCTTAATGGTTGGCCTCAAATAATAAATATTTATTATTTATTAATTATTAAATCATGATGTTGGCCTTGGATCAGATCGCACCTTCATAATAAATCGTGCCTCTTCAAGAAGTCAGCTCCAATAATTAAATATTAATCATATAAATGATGTTTGATTTAATTTATTTGAGAAGCGCCTCTTCTCTCTTCAAATCGAATATATTTAAATTGAATAGCCATAGGCTATTATTCAATTTAATCTCTTCATGCGAATTTGCTCCTGGAAGTAGATGCCCGCAGCTGCATTTCATCAACATCTTTGTGTGTTGGTCTGAAAATTCATGAAAAACTTTGAAAAACCAGCAAGTTTGAGCTCTTGAATCTTGAAAAGAAATTTTTTTAAGTTGCTGCTCTACTTCTCCTTGGATGCCACCTACAAGAAAATATGAAAAATGAAATACAAAGGCGCCTTAAATAAGTTTTGCTTTGAGAAAAACAGCTTTTTTTTGCCCTAACTCGAACTTGTGCATTGAATGTGGACGTTTGTTCTTTATTTGAAATTTTGAAATTTTCAAAAATTTGACTAAGGCATGAGAGTTTGGGCACCCTTCTTGGCTAGAGGCGCCTATCTCTTTCATACTTAGCCATTTTTCCATCATTTTCAACTTTTACTCGATTTTCAACCCCTGTTTGATCCTGATTTTCGGCCTCTAGATTGATCTCATGGACGAGCTAAATGATTCATCATGGAGCTTGATCGAACCAAATGAAGTTTGTTTGGAGGCAACTTCTGACAAAAACTTCATCTGACCCTTCAAAATGTCGAGTGCCTATCTCCTCCAGGGGCGCCCATCTTTACTAGTTTTAGCCATTTTTATGAGATTCAAGTTCTTGCTCATCTTCTGATCTTCAGATGAATTCATGATTTCGAGGCTAAACTGATCAAATTGACTGGTTGTCAGATTCATTGGATAGTTTGGCAGATTCTGACGAGATGACCATGGAGACTGTACTTGCTCAAACTACCATTTGAGGCCTCAAAATCCTAGGCGCCTATCTTTTCCAGGGGCGTCCATGTTCACCAGACTTAACAACTTTTTCATCTATTTTCTCCTTGAAGTTTGGAAACCTCTTGTCATGGCCCCTTTTCATCCTAAGTTTCTCAGTGGCTAAGTGATCCGATGAGCTGAAGAAGGCATCCGCTGCGAAGCTAGCAGGAAACTAAAGAGATTGAACATATCTGCAAACCCTAATTTTTGGATCTGAACCTCCAAAAGGCTGGGCGCCCAGAGCTCCCAGACTTAGAATATTTTCATTATTTTCATGGTTTTCCTTTTGTCTTTGGGTTAACTGCGTCGTTCAATCTTTGATTCTGGATGACTGAGTGATCCGATGACTGCGTTGTCAAGCTCACTACGGAGTTGAGAAGAACCTGAACAACATTGCTTGGGAACACAAACCCTAATTTCATCATCTAATGCCTTGAAAAGCGTGGTGCTTATCTTCTCCAGGGGCGCCCATGACTGGCAGACTTAGAATTCTTTTTGAGATTTTCAAATTTCTCCTTGATTTGACATGTTTTCCTTTGCTCTGCTGCCGAAGATGAAAATTTTAAGGCATGAAGGTTTAGGCGCCTATCCTTGACAGGGGCGCATGAGCTCTCCATACTTAGCCAAAAATTCTTATTTTTCAACATTGACAGCTTCCCTTCTCCATTCCTCATTCTTCGTACGTTCATCATTAGCATCTTTTGTTCAGTGTTTGAATGTCTGATTCTGGCACCTGGCAGTTGACTGACCTCCATTGATGACCTTGGATCTCTAGAAAAAGCTTTCGAAAAAACAGAATAGACCCACTAGGGCAAAATTGATCATTATGTGATTTTGACTGCACCAGCCTAATGAGGAAGTATTTTGAGCCAATCAAAATCAGTCTCAACCCTAGAAGCCAAACTTTCTATTTTTTAGAAAATTTTGCTAGCATCCGTTTCAAAAGAAACCCAAAAAAAATTTCTATTTTTAGAAAACTGCTAAAAATAGAAATTTCCCTAAAATTTAGGGTTGAAAAACTGAAATCTGGGTATTGTGAATTTGGTCGCACTAAGCCGACCCAATTGTCTGATTTTGAAAATTCTAAGTTTTTGACCCTCATGCAAGACATGCAAACCCCAATTTTGACCTTTTTGACAGATTTAACAAGATTTTGACTCATTTCTTCAAAATGCCTAAGTGTAGCAAAAATTTTAATTTGGGGTACAACAAGATGATAATTTGGCATATATTCAACACTCATGCAACAAGATAATGCAAACTTCTGAAAATAAATTTCCTTTTGAAGCATATTTTGGTTACTTTAATCCTAATCTATATTATTTTGTGATGAGAGAGCCGAGAGGAAACCAAGAAAAATTGATCAAAAAAACACATAGGGCTGAAAAATTCATTGGCGACATATATTTTATCCATGTTAAGGTTCCCAAATTTGGGGATGGCGGGGGCACGACTATATAAAATATAGGGAAATTTTAAATATTCATATGATAACATGGATAAGGCAACATATAACATTTGTGTTCAACATTATTTATATGTTAAGGTTCTAAAAATGTATATTATGCATGCCTTATCCATGTTATCATATGAATATTTAAAATGTCCCTATATTTTATATAGCTGTCCCCCCACCATCCCCAAATTTGGCCTCGAAATCTAGAAACTTGGGGACTCATCCCGCCATCCCCTATCGTCCCTGTCCCGGAAACTTGAGGTAACACTGATATTTAGCTAGTAGATTCTTCCACTTGATAGGGAACTAAAAAATGGTTTGGTTTTGTGCTAACTTAACTCATTTCTCTATGACTGATTCAAGTTCCAAAATAAACTTCCCTTCATCTAACTCAAGTAATTCTAATTGGATTGGAAGCTTGTTAGCTAGTAGTAGTACTTTCTTCAAGCAAGAGACATGAATTATACGATGAATTTTGGAAGAGGGTGAAAGTTCCAATTTGTATGCTACATTGTCAATTGGTGAAGAACTGTTTAGGGGCATATTTGAGTGAAAGCGTGATGCAATTATGCTACTTAAGTGACATTTGTTTCTAAGGTTGCAAACAAAGGAATAACCAATCTCCCCCTCAAAGTGCCTTTCATTGCAATGTTGATTTGTTTTTTTTTTCATTCTATTCTAAGCCACAATTAAATTCTCCTTAAGGATTTGAAGTATTTCTTGTTAATGTTGAAAATGATCCTCTATAGTTTTTATGAAACAATTGAGCTCATCATCTAATCCTCTATCTATGAAGTCGTGTGTATGTAATATCCCTTACCTAGTTTGGTCTAGAATTCATTTGTTGATTAGGTTTAGGGTTTCTTCCTTCCAAATGAATGTTCTTTTTAATGAAGTAATCTTGGTTTAAAATCTGCATTCACCATATTAACAACATTTCCACATACAAATATATCCATTAGCATTAATATCTAGATATCTAAAATAGAAGTGTAATCATAAATGCAATTTTAACAAGCAAGAGGAGTGCCTTGTATGGATCTTGCCCTGAAGCCTTTGTGTTGGGCATAGGAGGTTGCCTCTCACAATCCTCCTTTCCCAATGGCTTAGTCCCTGCATATCCCCATACAAGACAGTACCTCAAAGGCACTTGCCCTATTAGGATAAGGTGAAGTCCTACGATCCAAGGGCCTATGACCTACCACCCCTATAATAGTGCAGTTTCCTACAGTGGGACCCCCACCTCTCTATGTCTAACCCGTTCCTTGGCCTACGAACATAAGAGGGGGGTTTTTAGGCTATCCACTTGGACTCTACTTCACCTGCCTAAGAGGGTACCAATCACAGAGAAAACAATCTTTACACGATCAGATATATTTGCATTCATCCAAGATCTATTTCATGCCTATAATCAAATATATTTTCATGTATCAATGATTCTTTAAGTTCATTATTTCCTAGAATGATTCTCATTATGATAAGATTAAAGAAAGCATTATATCAATAATCAGATTAGCAATATCTATTTCTTATATTCAAAATATGCTAAATATTATTGCTAAGTGAGTACATCACCTGAGTTGTGTATATCTCCACATTTTCTAATTCCTTACTCGCCTCTTTCAACCTTATACTTTTAATTGTTGTCTTCCCAAATTTCTGATATAATCATATATTGATTCCCTTCATAATTATTTTAATACAGAAATTACTCATCACCTTTATCATTATTTGCAGACCTTTCTTTATTTTTCCCAGCCCGATTCCTTATTCTACACTCACCTTTTATATCTTTATGAAAAGAAGCATATTTTTGAAAAGGAATACCCCATTGGAAAGACATGACCCTTGGTCATGCTAGTTGCTGTCTTTTCCATAAACTAATCGCAGCCTTCTCACAAAGTATTTGCTGCCCTTCATTACCATTTGCATTTTATTATATATTTAAATATTTTATTTAATATAGTTTATGTTCATTACATTAGTTTTTATAAATATTTATCTAATGATTATAAATATTGGAATGGTTAATATTTATATTTATGTATATTTTTAATATTTGTATTTATTTATTTATTTATTTGTAATTGTTTGTGAATATTTATTTATCTATAAAACATGATATTTATTTATTTATAAAACATAGGCGTGATCAGATATTATTGATTGTAAATATTAATTTATTCTATTTGATAATTGTCTTACCATTATAATATTATTCATAATATTTAGGATTCTAGTATTTAAATGGTAATTACTTATTTTTATATTTTACTCGACTTTGTTATATGTATTTCATTGTTATAGTTTTCTAGTGTTGTAATTTCGGGGACATGATTGTTTACTCGATACGGGTACAATGACGTACAGAGTAAACGAAGATATAAAATAACATTGACAGCATATAATAATCACATGGCAATCGTACAGAACATAGATATGCTTCTTTATTAAGTATTCGCCAATTACATCATAATGTCTCCAGACAGAACATAGCATAGCATAGTAGAACCATCTCCTTCCCGACTACATGACTCAAGTACATATAGTACGTTGGCGGTGGTTAAGGTACCAACCGTCATGTCCCTTCATTATAACTAATTACTTCATCAGGAACTGTTCCCTAGACAACTAACCAACATGACACATACATAAGTACATGGATTATTAATATTAACTAATATCTTATTTACTTATGGCTCACAGCCGACCAAGTACACTCTCGGCCGACTACCTCGACACATGGCCGACTACATCATCCCCCCCACAAAGTAGTCGTCTTCCAGACGATTGAAAACCAAGAATGCCAACTGATCCTTCTTTGCCAACTGATTGTCACTCTCACTCAATACTCCTCTCTCCGCCAATTTCTCCTTGAGAGCTGCAACTCTCATCTGCTCGGCAGCCAATTGCTCTTGTACAATGATGGTTGGTGGCACTGCAATTTGACAATTCCAATAAATCTAATGGGTGTTTGGGGGCAATGCCCCCAGCGGGGTTAAGGGGTAGCGCCCCTTGCGGGGGTCTGGAGGCAGCGCCCCCAGCGGGGTTGAGGGGCAACGCCCCTCACGGGGGTTTGGGGGCAGCGCCCCCAGCGAGGTCGAGGGGCAGTGCCCCTCGCGGGGTCCAGGGGCAGTGCCCCTGAAATGCTCCCTGTCGCGGTACAGGGCGGGGTCAAGAGGCAGCGCCCTCATCGCTAAGGCCAATTTTACACTTCTGAAACCACACAGAACTCCATTCGGCGTCTCATTTTCATGAATTTCCAAGAGACACTAGCCAATGCTGATACAACCAAAAAATACAGATTTTGCATTGTTTTTCTAAGACTTCACTTTCTTCAGGTTGATGCTTGGTACAAATGTGCTTTGTTCGACCCGTATTGACCTCCTCCAACTCACACGTACGGACTTCTGCTTCCTCATGCGTATGACCCTTTTCAACCGTACGAATTTCTTTTGACTCAGCCGTACGGTTCTTCCCACCACCTCCTGTACAAATTTCCTGTTTAGGCATACGAATTTTCTATTTTGTCGTACGGTTTTCTCTTTGCAACGTACGGATCCTTCCTGGTTTAGCCGTACGGCTAACTGTATCCAGCATACGGGCTTCTGAGCTTGGCGTACAAACTCTTGGGTTTGACGTATGGATTTTTGAGTCTGGCATACGGTGATCTCCTTAGTGTGGCGTACGGATTTATGTCTTTGGCGTACGGATTTGGCAAGTACCGTGCTAGTTCTGTCTTCTCTTCGCCGTACGGACTTCTCCTTCTGGCATACGGATTTGGCAAGTGTCGTGCCAGCTTTATCTTCTCTCTGCCATACAAGCTTCTTCTGGCGTACAGACTTCTTCCTCTGGCGTACGGATTTTGCAAGTGTGATACCAGTTTTGTCTTCTCCCTGTCGTATGGACTTCTTCTGGCGTACCAATCTCCTCTGTTGTACGGTTTCCTTCCTCCAATGTACGGATCCCTTCTCTCTCAATCGTACGGATAATTGCTCACCGCGTACGGATTTTTGTAGTGGTTGTACAGATTTTTGTATTTGCCGTATGGGCTCCTTGTGTATTGGACGTATGGACTCCTGGCGTACAACTTCTTGTTTTTGGCGTACGGCTTTCTCCTCATTATGGCGTACGGACCTATGGCTCTTGTTTGTCGTACGAGCTCCATATGGACTTGTCTTCTCGTTCTGGCGTACCAATTTCTCCCTCTCCGTCTCTTTTCTTCTCTCTGCATCTTTAACATTTTCTAATTCCTCTACTTTATTTTTGCAATTTTTTGGCTCCAACACAATTTTTCTATCTTGTACATGTTCCGATTTGTGGGCTGGTATATCGTTCGGTTTTGATATTCTTTCTTCTTCCTTGATTTCCCCAATCTGTAGCATGTTACACTCTCGGTGGAACACTTCATAGTCTTCCATCTACCAATGAAATAAGTCATTCAGTGAGCTTGTCTCATCCTCCGAATAACTCTCAAGTTCCAGTACGCCCTCGGCGATCGGTTCCATCGTCTTCCTTCCTTCGTCAACATCTGATTCCCCTCCGTTCGATTCTGATCCGAAGGAAGCCAATTCTTCGCTCACTGCCTGGTTCTTCAAGTCGATGACGTACTTTTTCCCGTTGTTCTCGATTGAGAGTGTGTTTCTCTTCCAATTATGATTTGCCTTGGCAGCTATCATCCATCCTCTCCCAAGTAGTGCATCATACGCTTTCCTCTGTAATGGGATGATGACAAAATTTAGCAAAAACTGTTGTGTCCCGATCATCACCTTTTGCACCATCAACGTCCCCAACGGCTTGATACCATGTTGATCGACAACGACGATTTGGAATGTCAGTGGCCAGAGTGTAGGCTTCCCTAGGCTCTTCCATGTGTCTTCGGGCAGTACGTTGACTCCTGATCCTCAGTTGACGATAGTATTTGTCAAGATATTCCCTCCGATCTCCATCTGCACAACCGCCGGCATTTTCCCGATGTTCGCCGTGAGTAGTGTTGACGTGTGTTTTATGACAACGCCAGCACAGAATAAAATGTCCAACGGCCACTCTATTCTCTCTTGATCAAAGTGTTCCGCATGCTAAGATTGCGTGAAAGTTCATGCGTTCGACTCCAAGGTTCCTTTAATGCGAATAGACTCGGTTGGTTGATGTGAATATGTTGGGTATTCCAAGGGGACTTACGTAATTGTTCGATTTTATATGCTCAAGCAAATGAAGGATTTTGACTATGATGCTCTGGTATTTGAACGAATCGGGAAATGCTGAATTTAAAGGAGGTAGGGATAGGAATTCTACAATCTATTTCTACGGGTGGAATGCAAGGATTAGCTTTGACAATCTTCAAACCAAACTTCATTTTGTCTCCCCTTCAGACAACTCTGACAAAGCTGGTGCAATCTTCAAAGGATGGATGAGATGTTCAAATTGAGATTCACCATGCACACCCCTTCACAACGAAGCAAGTGGGCACGCTAAACACAATCAAAGTTAAGTGCTGAGATTCCAGTTGACCACGCAGGAGCAGACTTACCGTCAGCAAGTCCGCCAGTGGTATGGATACGGGAAGATACGCCCAAACTAATGTCACATTCCACGATTAACTCTACTTGCATGAAAACAAATCTACTTTACTTTACTCTATTTGAATCGGAAAGACGAAAAGATCTCGTCAACTACCCACAACACAAAATGAAGTCACCAATCAATGAAGTCTTTATATCATGAGAGTTTTACACAACAATCTTTTGCAAAAAATTTCAAAGGGAAAGTCTTCCTTTCCTTTCCAACTAAGCTAACTCCTAGCTCTACTTTAACTTCTATCACTCTCTATCTCTGTCTAGCTCTGATCTATCTCTGATTCTAATTCTAACTGTCTACAAATGAGGGGGGATGCCCCTTTTATAATGAGTCCAATTAGTGGACAGTTCAGATCTGATTACAATAAAGGGCTCAGATTGAGCCACCCATGCCCTAATTAGGGCTTCTGCCCTAAAAACCGCCACCGAGAGGAGTGGGGCAATGAATGCGCCCTCCACTCCTCATCAATGCACCATACCCTGCGATCAATGCACGTCGTCTTCCTCCAGAAGGTCATCGTCCAGAAGGGCGTTTCCTTTCTCCTTCTCGCTGGCTGCAAATCTGATGAACCTGTCCAACACTGCCTCAACTTCCTGATCCGAAATAGGAGGAATGTGATCTAGCTGAAACTCTAAAACTGCAACTGTTTGCCCATGCCGGGCACATGATTTCTTCCAAGCAGCAAGGGCGTCCTAGGTGTTCTGTATGATACTGGAGAACGTGGTTGTGTTCTCGAAATCATCCTATGTGAAGGTCTTCACCTCAGAGAAGAATGGCGTCAATCTGTTCTTCAATCCATCTGCAGTTACCTCTTCAGAAGTCAACCTCTTGGCAAAGATTGCCTCCAATGTGTTGAGGATTCCATCTAAGATGTTCGTCATGGCCTTCCTGACCCTGACAGAATCTACCTGTGATGCATCGTAGAATCCCCGGCCTGTGACTACTGAAGAATACCATCTAGCGAAGTCGTATCTATCCCCCTGTTGGATAACACCTCCCTCAACCAAAGCGTGTTGAGGTATGCTCATCAAAGCCCCTAAATGGAGAACAACTCTTGTCTGATAGATGCGAGCCTCACCCCAAGCATGGTTAACTACCTCCACTCTAGCCATAATATCGGAAGCTTGCCCATAGGCATGTGCAAGATCTTCCATGAACTTTCTTGTTTTTGTACGCACACTGGCAACCCACTTGTCTGCCTGCTGTGCCATTCTCTTCAAATCTTCTAACCCACTGATTGACTCCCTGGAAAACTCAGCTGGAAGCTCAATTGCCGGATTCTCTTGCCCACAAGGGCGGGACAAGTGTTGCACGTAGCCAATCAGTGTCTTGTGCTCTACCTTCAATTTCTTGTATTTGCCCTCAACATAGGACAATCTATCCTTGAGTGCTCGATAGGAATTATCGCACTCCTCTACCACTTGTGCTCCAGTAGGGCGGCCTAGTTCCATGGTTGTCACAACATAGTTCTCAAGAATGGCCTCGTCCCTATCACATTCTACCCGAGGAACTGCCATATGCAAGGTTCAGGATTCGTCTTCATCTATTGAGATCTTGGAAAACTTCCTAGCCTTTTTCTATGCTGGAGGTGCACTGATCCTCTGTAACAACTCCTCCATTTCGGCTACGGGATCAGTCTCATCTACAGGATCACGCCTCATCCTATCCCTTAGCCATTCTGGCACCTCCTGCCGCATGTCTGATATAATAAAAGGTTGTTCCACCTCGGCCTCTACCCCGTGAACCTCTCCTCTGCCATCGTTCTGATGAGGCTCACCGTCATCAATAGGCTCAGTGTCTCCTGAGCTCTGGGCGTCCTAATCCGAAGTAGCATCACCCTCGAGAGCTGCCTCAATTTCCTACTGAAACTAAGTATCAGTAGCCGTCCCCTCATCTGTCTCTTGCTGATTTGCTTGCTGATGATCTTCTTGGGGCATGTTGATGCTCTGACCCACTGATTCTCTACGAGGTGGCTGACTCTCCACTCGCACCATCTACTCTACACCCAATCTCTCCCTCTAATCAACAAACAACGACACCTCCTGTAAAGCTTGGAGAATGTGCCCGAGATGGCGTATGCATGGACTCCTCAACTACCACAGGCTCAGGTCGAACTGGCTCCTTTCCTCTAGGCTCTGGAGTTGGATTACTCCGTCTCCTTTGATTAGTTGCCGGTAATCTACTGTCTCCCATCAAATTGTACGTGAGGGGAATTGACCTTCCCTTGAGTCGGTTGGCGTGCCTCTCTACCCAACTCCGTGTAAATGTCAAGACTGGGATACAAAGTGTATCCAAGTCAGTGATCTCTGGCTCAAACCAATCTAGGAGTGGCAGAGGCGTATCTCTTACTGTTTCGTAGTCAGCCTGTACAACGTTTATGTCTTCCTCAATCTGATCCGGTACTGGGATAATCTCACACTCCCTGACCATCACCAACGGTATTCGAGAGAACATCCTCTTTCTGACTTCGATCTCATCCACTGCACTTGCCCAAAAGTCTTCGATCTGCACCTTGTGCCTGAACTCTTCTGTCAATATCCACCTGATGTTTCTGTGGGGATCGTAGTAATGCCTGTTGGTGTGATAGGAAAGGTGGAAGAATTGGAGCTCCGCTTCTGCCTCTCTTGTTGCTTGCAGCGATGGGCAGATTTCATCCGAATTCCCATGGTAATTGGGAATCCGAGTCCACCTTTCTTCTTCTTCTTCTGAATCTTATCATAGGCAATCAGTTGCCTAGATACTTCCAACATCACTATCCTGTTTGTGGGATACCGAGGCAATCTGTATGGATAGGAGGAAAATCCTTGCAGCCTTATGTAGGTGAATTTTGGAAATTGGATAAACCAACATCCGAATTTCTCAATCATTTCTTGCGCTTCCCTCGATATTCTGTGATGGGTTCTTTGCTGCAGGGTCCTCGTTATGTGCATAGTAAAGGCGTCATTGACCCTCTTGTAATTAGTCGTGCTTGTCAAATGCAGCTGTGGACAAGCCTCATATATTTTAAACTAATGGGAACCGCAACCAATTGGTTCCTTATAAGAGATTCCTCTGTATCTCGTCATGCGAGCCAGCATATAGACAAGGTAGGAGCCCATATAAAATGTCTTCATTCTCCTCACGCCACGAAGCTGCTCATGTATGCTATCACTGATCATCAGTGCCCAATCCATGTAATCTTTTCCCTCTAACACCAAGTGGATAAAATAGAACATCCAAGGTTCAAAGATGAATGCTTGGGGGCATCCTCCAACTCTGCTTAAATGTGTGTTCGGCGGTGTCGACGGTTCTCCTTGAGCGAAGAGTGCTTGTGCACTTTTGGCTTTTACATTGTATGGGCATTCCTTGACGGAATGTCCCATCACTCGACAGATATCGCAGAATAACTTCTTTGGACAGTACGCCTTCATGTGACCTTCCCCATTGTAGTCTGTACACCATAGTTCTCGTGCTTCCCTCGTACTCTATTTGTCGGCCTTCAATTCTTTTATCATTCACATCATATTTTTCTTGAGTGCTTGTACGGTCTTGGATTCACCGTCGCTGTCGTCCGCACTCTCCTCGTCGTCCATCTTCTTTTTCCCTCGAGAGGATGTTTTGTTTTCACTTTCTATATCCATCGCCCAATTGTATGCTTCAGCGTACGATGACGGAGGCACGACTTTCATCTTCTTCCTTAGCGACGGAAGCAAGCCTTCAATGAACCATCGCTTCTTTAGCCCATCGGTCAGTTGAACCTCCAATTTTCCCAACAAGTCTTTCAATCGCCGATTGTATGTGCGCACATTCTCGTGTTTTCCCTGCTTCGTACTGTAGATTTTTGCTACAATCTCACTGTCATCCCTCAAGAGTTTGAATTCGTCCTGAAAGGCCATCTTGAGTAATCTCCATGTAGTTTTTTGTGCTTGGTCCAACTCTGAGTACCAGTCGATGGCACTATCTCTGAGTGTCAACGGAAAGGCTTTCAACCAATGATCCGGGTCCTCTTCTCCACTTGCTATCCAGATTGTCTCGCATGTTTTGCAATGTCGAACTGGATCCTCTGACCCATTCCTCGTAAACTTTGGCAGCTTTTGCCGTTCTGGAGTCACCATCCTTCCCCGCTGTCCTCCTTGTATATTGGACCCGATTGGACCGGTTTCCCCGTTACGTTCCAGTGCGTCACTTGCACTCTCGGCCACGTACAAGTCACTTTCCTGTCCTCCGTCAGCGTCCTCTACACCTTGAGTTTCCTGGGTCCCACTCCGGTGCTCCCTCTGCCAAGGGGTCTTGGGCTCAGATCTCCCTGTCCTCAGCCCTTCGTCGTCGTCCGATATGGACAACTCCTGAATGCATTGGATGCTATTCTCAAGTTCTCTGTTCAATTCATCTTCATTTTCTCGGTTTTTATATTTTTCTACGTACAGGGTGATGAATGGTTCTTCGTCCCTCTCTTCCACAGGGTGCTGATGTGCTTTACTAAATCTCAACCGTCGGTTTTCTTGCTCTTGTATTCTTAATGATCGCCGAATTCTTTCCTCCTCCACTTTGTGCCCAAATGGTACTCGGTTCTTGTCCTTGTTCGGTCGTACGAGCATTTACAGGTCTTTCACGTGATCATTGTTGGTTGCCAGAGGTACGTCTCCGACTAGTGTCCCGTTCCTCTTCTTCTCGTTTGGTTCGTTCCTCGTACCGCTGCAAGATTTGCTGCCTTCGGCGTTCCTGTTCCTCTTCCGCCCGAAGATCCTGTAAGATAATGTAGTGGCGTGCTATCAGTCTTGGCAAACTGGTAAGAAGATGGTCGACCTCTTCGTTGACGCGCAATCTATCCCAAATGACCGCCTGAGGGATCTCTCGCTTGAGAGCCTCCCTCTGTACATGGTCCTTTAACGAGATTTCCCACAGACTGTAGAGGTCTTCCGTCAAAGCATCTTCATGATCCTCGTTTGCTTGTTTCGGCCCTTCGGTCGGCTGCCCCATCACAACGCCATTCTCCTGTCTGGGTGGTTACCGGATTCGCTTAGGCAACGGCGCCAAATGTTTACTTGATACGGGTACAATGACGTACAGAGTAAACGGAGATATAAAATAACATTGACAGCATATAATAATCACATGGCAATCGTACAGAACATAGATATGCTTCTTTATTAAGTATTCGCCAATTACATCATAATGTCTCCAGACAGAACATAGCATAGCATAGTAGAACCATCTCCTTCTCGACTACATGACTCAAGTACATATAGTACGTTGGTTGTGGTTAAGGTACCAACCGTCGCGTCCCTTCATTATAACTAATTACTTCATCAGGAACTGTTCTCGAGACAACTAACCAACATGACACGTACATAAGTACATGGATTATTAATATTAACTAATATCTTATTTACTTATGGCTCACAGCCCACCAAGTACACTCTCGGCCGACTACCTTGACTCATGGCCGACTACAATGACAGTGCACTACTTGTAGCAACCAACACTATAATCTACCAATTTTGTTATCTAACTATCCACTTTAAGTGTTTTCGGTGTTCTTATCCCATTCAATGCATGTAGGGAGATGGTAAAGATTTTTTTCTCCTTAGAATTTTCATGTTTAAGTTCCACTTTTGGTTCTTCTATAGCTACTTCTCCCTCTTCTTCAACCTCATTCTCAATAATCATTAGTCTTTTCTCATTATTGGTACAATTATGATCTCTAGACCATTTGTTATACTTATCACAATGCCAACATAAATCTTTTTCTCTTTTCTATGCCTCCTATTGAGGAGAAATATTAGTAATTTGTCTTGGGTTAAAGAAGTGACACAATTTGGTCAACAAGATTAGTCACATTTCTCTCCCCACCCAATGGTTTGACCTTGCATGGATCTTCTAGTGGCAAAGTTTCATTACTCAATATGTAGTGCTTGCTACATATGTCATAAACCCGTCCAATTGCTAAAATAAATCACAGCAGATGGTCGATGTAAGAAGCATAGATAAGGTTATCGCTGATAATAGATTAAATAGGATTAATTAAGTTTGATTAAAATTGCCCAAACTAATGATATTATAAGAACAACTAATGGAGAACCACAATCAGTTTAATAGACGTCATGTAAAGGGAAGCAAGACAAAGATTAAAAGGATCGATGTTACTAATTATTAAAGCCGACTAAGAATTAAAAGACTGCGATAAATTTATAGGCAGCGATTATGCTTAACCAAGGGATGCCATTAGTTTTGAAAGGTCAATCAATAAAGAAAACTCATCACCTTTCAGAAGGGGTGTCTTTAATCATAAAGATATAAAAAGACAATGAGAATTGTGGAGAAGGGGCATCGAATATTAAAGAATTATATATTTAACACCTCAGATCGAGTGCTCTTTAAGAGCCCACGACCAGCTTATTGGATGGACGCATAATCAATTGGATAATAATCAGAGACAGCACCCAGAAGCATTGCATGAATATAAAGATAGCTTCAAAAACAGCTATCTAATAGAGGTCTAACCTCTTGCATATGCAACACATGGTTTTAAATTAACATATCAGAAACAGCACTATATTTACTTGGCACATTGCCATTATTGAAATAAAATTTGAATCAGATTTCTTAATTCAAGAATTTATATCATAAACATATCAATATATTAGTGTTAATCAGTTGCTCTTTAAATAGAACGAAAGTGCATCATTTTTACCCTATCTTAAAAACATTGATTCTTGGATGTCTTAAAATTGAAGGAAAAATTCAAAGTAAACTCTACAAGGGACATTACAATTGGTACAAGTAATCCTGCACAACCAGAAAGAATTACATTTTCTTTAATTTGATTTTGTTGTGAATTTTTTATTTTGATCTTACAGGCATGATTTCAGGGTACTTTTCACACATTTCCAGCATATTAAAAATTAAATTCTAATACCTATTGGATATATGGCACCAAAGGCTTGATTTTCAAATGTTTTATGGCTCATTAAATGACTTTTGCCTCCCCAAATTGGAGGAAAAACTCCAACGCCCAGGCATGAGGAGGCCATTTTTGGCACCTATAACTCCTCTTGAATTTGAATTTTGCATTAATTAAACAGGCAGGAAGAATCTAGACGCATAGAAGTGGGGTAGTGGAGTGAAACAATGGAAGATAATTTTAGCAAAGAAGTCAAAATTCTTGTTGAAAATGAATGAAGGGGATTAATGATGAATATGGCAACACATAGGAAAGGGAGAGGAATGAAAATGCCGTTGATTAAACAGGAATGACAATTTCCAGGTTGAAGAAGGGAAGAAAAGGAAGTGAAAATGCAAGAAAAATAAAGGAAGTGAAAATGCAAGAAAAATCAAGGAAATGAAAGGATAATACTTGTGGGGCCTTGTTGGAAGGCCTAGGGGTGATGCAATAGAGATTTGTAGCTGCATGTGCTGCTGATTGTAGCTGATTAGGAGACTCTTGGGTCTGATTTTCTGATGTTGAATGTAAGATCTTGCCTATGGCAGTGTTTTGGTTGTGTTTGTTTCTCTTTGTAGCTTGTTGCAGACTATGCAAATGATAATAATGAGAATCAAATTTATCCTTGAATTTATGTAATTTCATGTGATGATAAATCCTTTGGAATGTGCTCTCTATAGTTTAAATTCATAATTCTTGGGTTCAGTGATTTGGGTGTTGTTGCAACCATAGTTGGCTCACTCGCCAAAAACTCGCGAGTTTTTCAAAAACTCGCGAGTTTTTTTCAGAAACGAGTTTTTACGAGTTTTACTCGCAAAAGGTACAGTCCGTACTTTTTGCAAAAACTCGCCGGAAAAACTCGCGAGTTTTTGCAAAAACTCGGCGAGTTTTTAAAAAAAACCCGCGCGGCCTGTGTCTTATGTCCGCGGCCGGCCAAAATGTCATTGTCATTTCATTTTTTCACTTGTTTTCACTTTTAGCAGAGGAAAAAACTTGCCCAAAGCATTTTGCACTATTTATCTGTGATTTGGCATCGACGGGACGAGATTCGAAGGGGATTTTCATCAGATTTCAAAGGCAAATTGGATTTCCAGGTAGGTTTTCTAATTTTTCTTGTTCTTTCTTTTTTTTTCATTTTTTCTTCTTTTTTGTTGATTGTATGTTTAAAAAACATCATGAATGAACTATAAAACAAATTCAAATACATTTATATGTTTAAAAGAAGATTTAGATTCAACAAAACAAGAATTTGTGACACTTTTTATGATTTTTTAATATATTTTGCAGTTTTTTTCATTTTTTTCAAATTTTCTTCAAATTCTAGTTATTTTTTGTAATTTTGATTCTTCTTGTTTGTTGAAAACATGTTTAAATTTATATATTAGCTTAATTTGTTACTAATTTAAAGTAGTTTTCTAATTTTTACATTTTTTTGTAACCCTAGTTTATTATTTTCTTTTTTTAATCCATTTTTTTTGATGAAAAATTGAAAATGTTTAGAGTTTAGACTTTAGAATCTTAAATTAGTTTACTATTTAGAATCTTAGATTAGTTTAGAATCTATTTTGAAATTTTCAATTTTGATTTAATCTAATTTAGCTTGTTTTTAAAATTTCTATCAAAAAACTAACAAGTTGTGATTTCACTTTGTGTGTGTACTGTGTAGGTAACAGGTTAATTGATCATGGCTTCTGAATCCGCTTCTACCCCTACCTCAGCCCCATCTGTGCCTGGGAGTGGGGAATATGTAGGCACTCGTCCAAAAGGAGCTAGAGATCCCGCTTGGAGATATGCATATGAAGGACCAGAACCTGGATCAGTGTATTGCATTAGATGTAAAGAAATTTACCGTGGAGGCATCAATCGCCTCAAATACCACCTTGCAGGCATCCCTAGACGTGATGCTAAGGCTTGCATAAACACCAATGAGGAAATCAAAAGACAAATGAATGCAATACTTTCCGCTGCAGAAGAAAAAAAGATGCAAAAAGCGAAGGCAAAAGCAGCAATGCAAGCTGCCATAGCTTCTTCTCAAGGTGTTGCAAGTGCAGACAACCTTCACTCACTGTCAGATGATGATGATGTAGTAGCCAACATAGCGGGCTCTCTTCGTGGTCCACGTGTGCGAAGGCAACCCACCACCACCACCATGCCTTCATCTTCCTCTACTAGAGTACCAGTGGCAGGATCAACACAGACACCTAGAGCCACAGGTTCACACATTGGTGATTTTTTTGTGCCTAGAAACACACCTGGTGCACAACCTTCTTTAGAGGCAACTGGGTGGAATAAGGAGGTGCGTGAGCATGCAGATGTTGCTTGTGCCGATTTTTGGTACTTCAACAACATCCCTTTCAATGTGGCAAGCTCACCTTATTGGGACAATTTGGTGACCGCATTGACAGTTGCAGGGAAAGGCTACAAGGCGCCTTCGCGCAAAGAATTGAGTGGAAGGTTAGAAATTAGTTTATGTTCTTTAATTTAATTTTATGTTTCTTAAGTTTAATTTATGATTAATTTAAGTTATTTTTTTGTTTACAAATTAAAATTGTGTACTTAATTTCACTTTGTACTTGTAGGTTGCTTTCTAATGCTACTGAAAGAGCAAAGGCAGTGATACAAGAACAAAAAGAAGAATGGCAACAATATGGCTGCACTATTCTTTCTGATGGGTGGACGGATGGAAAAAACCGTACCATCATAAATTTTTTGGTTTCTTGCAAAAATGAGGTGGTGTTCTTGAAATCCGTAGATGCCTCCAACATAGTAAAAAATGCAGAAAATTTGGCTAGAATGTTGGAGCAAGTGTGCATGGAGGTTGGGCTTAAAAATGTCGTGCAAATCATAACTGACAATGCAGCGGCATATGTGGCAGCAGGAAGAATCCTCCAAGATAGACACCAGACAATTTTTTGGACACCATGTGCTGCCCATGTCCTTGACCTTCTTTTGGAGGACATAGGAAAATTACATTGGGTCACACCGATTGTAGAGGATGGAAGAAGGATCACTAAATACATCTACAATCACCCTTGGGTTCTGAGCTTGATGAGGGAGCACACCAATGGGAGAGACTTGGTGAGACCTGGTGTGACAAGGTTTGCAACGGTTTTCTTAACGTTGCAAAGCATTCTTGGCGCATTGACGGCTTTGAAACAAATGTTTGTGAGTCAAGCATGGATAGACTCACCTTATTCAAAGAAGCCGGAAGGAGAAAGAGTTGCAAGCATTGTCTTCGAGCCCCTCTTTGCACAAAAAGCAACAGAGATTGTGAAGGTAACTTCAAAACTTTGAGTTTGAATCTAAATTCAAATTGAACATTTTCTTAAAGTTAATGTCCTTCATTGTAAATTTGTAAATTACTAAATTGTAACTCTAATAGTTTTTTGCATTTTTAAATTTATATTGTAGGTGTCAGAGCCCTTGGTTAGAGTGCTCCGTTTGGTGGATGGGGATCAAACCCCAATGGGTTATCTTTATGAGGCCATGGATAGGGCCAAGGAGGCTATTAGAAATTATTATAAGGGGGACAGCCTCAAGTTTGATCCCATTTGGGAGATTATTGACAGGAGGTGGAACAATCAACTCCACCAACCTATCCATGCAACAGGGTACTTCTTGAACCCCCGTTTCATCCATTCAGGCACCTATACAGATCCTACTGGAGAGGTTATGGAGGGCCTCACTACTTGCATTCAGCGGATGACATCCACGCCTGATGAGGCAGACTGCATTGTTAATGAATTGCAAAGTTACAGGGAAAAAAGGGGTGTACTCTTCTCTTCAGACTTGGCAAAGAGAGCAGTATCTAGGCTGCCACCAGGTATAAAATTTGAAATTTACAAGTTACAAAAATGAAAATTTGATAGTTACAAGTTACAAGTTACAATTTTCTAACTTTTTCTTCTTTTTTTTGTAGATGTTTGGTGGACACATTGGGGTGGAAAAACCCCACATCTTCAAAACTTTGCCCTCCGTGTTTTGAGCCAGCCTTGTAGTTCATCCAATTGTGAGCGCAATTGGAGTTTGTTTGAGGCCATCCACACAAAGAAGAGGAACAAACTCGCTCAAAAACGCCTCAATGACCTTGTCTATGTGCAATATAATCTTCGATTGCGCATAAAAAAGGTAGAGGAGATATCATATGATGATCCAATTGATTTGGAGGAGATAGATCCATACAGTGATTGGACAGGGCGAGGGGAGCAACCTCCATTGTTTACCGAGGATGAGATTTATGATTTAGAGCGACAGGCAATGGAGGAGGGTGGATTTACATTCTCATTGGATGACCTTGAGGATGATCCTGAGGAGGAGTCATTGCCAGTGCCACCACCAACAGCTGCAGGAGGATCTACATCTAGGATGGAGGTTGAGGAGCCACAGGCACAGCAGGAGCGGAGTCCTATGATTACACGGACACCCTCTTCCGGTCCCATATTGAGATCTAGACATGGGAAGAGGAAGATGTGATTCATGTGAATTTGTAAAAACTGAAATATATTAATGTTTATGACATATGTAGTATTTACTTTCAGTTTTACAAAAACAAATTGCTATTTCATTTTGTTTCAGACTATTATCATATCAGCACATTGACCATTCCACATGAGGATGCCATTTTGTATCCAATTTCTTTCAAATCAATCAAATATAGCTTGTTTCTTATATGTACTCATTTATTGACTCATTGGATGCATCTTATCTTTGAATTTTGCAAAAAAAATGAGTTTTTAGTGAAGTTTAAGCAATTTTTTAAGTTCCCGAGTTTTTTGCCGAGTTTTTTCCGAGTTTTTGCCGAGTTTTTGCCAAGCCGAGTTTTTCGGGCTTGCCGAGTACTTGAAAATGCCGAGTTTTCCAACTATGGTTGCAACTATCTTATGTTCTCAGGAGCTAATTATTGAAAGTTGGGATTTATGGGTTTACTGAGATTTTAGCTATGAATTTAGAAGGGTATTGTAGGGGTAAAAATCTTGATCTACTTACTTTCTTGAAGATGAATGTGGGGAATTTCATTACCCAAGTTTTCAGTTGAAAAGGCAATCTTTTGATGGTCCAAATTAATTTTTTAAGGAAGGTCTATCATGAGCTTTGAGTGCAGATTTAGAGTTATTTGAATTTTCCTTGTGGGCTGCAATATTCCCATTGTTGTTTGGAGTTTTGATGTTTTCTCTTGCATCACTATGGAAGATGCTACGTGGGAGAATGAGCAAGTCCTCCAACATCCTCACTTGTGAATGCTTTTGGGCAAGCATTTCCAAGAAGGGGAAACTGTCATAAACCCATCCAATTGAGCAAAATAAATCACAGCAGATGGTTGATGTAAGAAGCATAGATAAGGTTATCGCTGATAACGGAATAAATAGGATTAATTAAGTTTGATTAAAATTTCCCAAACTAATGATATTATAAGAGCAATTAATGGAGAACCACGATCAGTTTAATAGACGTCATGTAAAGGGCGGCAAGACAAAGATTAAAAGGATCGATGTTACTAATTATTAAAGCCGACTCAGAATTAAAAGACTGTGATACATTTATAGGCAGTGATTATGCTTAACCAAGGGATGCGATTAGTTTTGAAAGGTCAATCAATAAAGAAAAATCATCACCTTTTAGAAGGGGTGTCTTTAATCATAAAGATATAAAAAGACAATGAGAATTGTGGAGAAGGGGTATTGAATATTGGAGAGTTACATATTTAACACCTCACATCACGTGCTCTCTAAGAGCCCACGACCAGCTTATTGGATGGATGCATAATCAATTAGATAATAATCAGATACAGTGCCCAGAAGCATTGCATGAATCTAAAGATAACTTCAGAAACAGCAACCTAATAGAAGTCTAACCTCTTGCACATGCAATGCATGGTTTTAAATTAAAATATATCAGAAACAGTGTTATATTTACTTGGCACATTGCCATTATTGAAATAATATTTGAATTAGATTTTCTTAATTCAAGAATCCATATCATAAACATATCAATATATTAGTGTTAATCAATTGCTCTTTAAATAGAATGAAAGTGCATAATTTTTACCCTCTTAAAAGCATTGATTCTTGGATGTCTTAACATTGAAGGCAAATTCAAAGTAAACTCTACAAGGGACATTATAGAGAAAACCAAGGAACTTGAAGATCTTGTTGTAGTTGACAGTAGTATTTTGGATCTAAAATGACAGGCAGGTACAGTAGTCAGCATTGACCTTTTTGTTGATTTGAAGATGCCTTCTAGAAAAATTATAAAAAAGACGTCCCTAGCAGGAAGCTGGAAGGGATAAGAGCATTCACAAAAGAAGATCACACACTCCATGGATCTTGGCTAGGCAGGGTTGTTGAGGCGGTAGATAATGTAATAGTTTTGTTTGATGCTATTCAAAATGTAAAGTAATGAGTGCAGACCCTGAGAGCCTTATGTTAGCTTCTAAGAATGTTTTCAAAGGTACACACTTTCCTTATAATCTTGGTCAGCATGTACCAGGTACTTCTTCAGTTGTTTTCAAAAGTGACAGATGCATCTGAGGTACATGGAAGGCATTTCGTATAGAGGATACAGTCAATAAAGTGGAGGTAGGTTCAGTATATGCTTACTAGACTGCTGCAGCAAATCCTGGTTCTAATATGAAATCAACAAGTGTCCCTACTAATTGGCAACCGGGTGATTGGTTTTTCCTCCCAATATTTGGAAGGAAATTGGGCATAACTTTCTTTGTCAAGAAAGATGCCTTCCCAGATAAAGGCACAGAATCACCAGCAAACTGTAACACCCTTGCCTGCTTTTGATTCATCTTCCCATGCTATTTCAGCACTGCTTATTGTGAATACAAAGACAAAGGTTGGAGATGTTAAAGGAGCTAAGAGGATATTCAAAGAATGGGAATCAACAAGTTCAAGATATGATTTCAGATTTCCTAACCTACATCTTGCTGCATATGTAAGGGGAGTTATGCTAGAAAAGGCTGAAAGTTTTCACAGTGATATTGTAAAGGAAAGAGGTGAGCCAATTTGTAAAACATGGGAAATTCTAGCATAGGGCTTTTTATAGAGCAAACAGATGGATAAGGCAGTCACAGACTCACAGCCATGATGAGAGCTTTATCAAAAGTGAAATCTACTGACTGGAAACCACATTTTGAAAATTTCATGGGCATTCTAAAATATATTGAGGAGCAAGGGAATGTAGATAGCGTAGATGCAGTTTGGAAACTTCTTAGGAATATTCAGTTTGTAACTACAGAGATTTACAACTCGCTTCTTTCAACATATGTCAAGGTGGATGGGAAAGAGGTGATACTCCAAGGCATTATGAATGTGACCCTAGGCATAGCTGAAATAAAAAGAATGGAAATGAGCGCTAGGGAAAGTCAAACCACTCCAAGCTTGGAGATAGTCAAAGATTCCTTTCAAGGTAAGATACCCCACTATGATAACTTTTGGTCCATTTTGAATATGTCCACGAGAGCACGCAAAAAATGGCCACCATATGAGGTATTGGAAAAAAAAGGAAATTTTGAGGAAGAGTTATCATCCTAGCAGGGCTGTTTGGAATTTCAAAGGTAAGAACTATAATACATGAACCCTTATGTGTGTTGTTTCCATCTCAGTACTATTGTTTTCTACATTGTCAATTTGTCCTACCCACTCAGGACCACCACCAAGCAGAGGTTGATTGCTTGGAAGGTATGTTTTCCACCTTTGGTCTCCAAAAAGGTACTTGAGATTTAAGCAAGGAGGTTTCAAGCTTCATTTCTGAGAAAAGGAAGGCATGGGAACAATCATGGCAGTGTGTTTCAACTGATTGGAACACCATTGAACAGCTTCAAGTCAGCAGTTACAGAGGCAATTTCTGAGTTTAATGAGGTAAGTTGGTGGTACCACATGTGGAGAGCACCTAGAAATTGCATAACAGCATTATTTGCAGAGTCAAGGATGAAGTTTGGAGTAAAATGTGACTGCTGTAATCCCCTAACTGTATTCAATACAGTCTTAACTTAAGTCACTTTTCGAGAGGGACAATGTGGGGTATTGCATTCAGCAATTGGAGACTCCCAGATAAAACTCATAACAGCAGTCCGGAGGTGGCAACTGCACGTGATGTTGAAGCTTACACATATTATGCGGAAATCATTAAGAAAGCAAAGGTCAAAGGGAAGCCAGGATTACTGAGTATTACTGCTAAAGGGGATAGTTTATTGTTGAATCTACAAGAGAAGTGGCCAAGATCGATAAACATCTTTGGCATGAAGTGGGTAGAATTTCTGGAACTGTCATTGCTTGAGGACAAGCAATATTTGGGACAGGAGAATTTCACCATTTTGGTTGCACTTCCAAGATGCAAACCCTGCCAAGTGTGAAGAGGTTAGACGAAAAGTAAACCTAACCCCTTCTAGCAATATTCCCTCAATATCCTACAATTTAATTCCCTAATCTGCCATTTCTCCCTGTGCAGGACTGAGTTTGATAAGCCCTAATTTATGTGCTTTGAGGTTGTCTAAGAGGAGGTTCCATAATCAGATTTACACAAAATCTGCCATAGTTAGAAGACCATCATTGGGCAGCGCAGGACCTAGGCGGCCAAGTTTGGGAAGCAGTAGGCAATTCAGATCCAAGAAAATTGGCACAAGTTTGGAGTACTTGCAACTATCATTGAGAGATTGATTTTTAAGGTCGGATCTGAGCACAGACCATTCACCTGTAAGGACCACCGATCAGAAAGGAAATGGATTGAGGGTTGTA
This sequence comes from Sequoiadendron giganteum, assembly GCA_007115665.2. Lineage (NCBI taxonomy): Eukaryota > Viridiplantae > Streptophyta > Pinopsida > Cupressales > Cupressaceae > Sequoiadendron > Sequoiadendron giganteum. The sequence continues at coordinate 671,287,602 of CM021105.1, read as the reverse complement.
TGCCTCAATCCTACATTGTGGAAGGCGAATTCTCATCACCATTGGGCGATTTTTCCATTATACATCTGCGTTCCTTTCTCAGGAGTTATTAATTTCAAGTAATTTCAAGGGAATCAGGTCTGAATCCAGTCTAGGATCACCATCATTCATCACAGACCTGCCATCCGCAATAACTCTGTACTCCAATGCTCAGACTTAATGCATTTGTAACTGTTTATTATTGGCTTTTTCCAAACAGCGTGTGATATCTAAGTTATCATTTTATTTCTGCATGAATGGTGAAGTTTAAGCCAGTTTGCACTTATATCATTAATAGGGAGGTTGCAGATCTAGGTCTTTTTTGTATCAGAACAGGTCTGATTGAAAAATACAAGGGTAAAACCATAGTTACAAGACTCGCCCAAACTCGGCGAGTACTCGCGAGTCCCGAGGCAGGTGAGGCTGGGTGAGTCCCAAAGACTCGGATGCCGAGTACTCGCCAAGACTCGCCAGACTTGCCGGACTCGGCAGACTCGTTGAGTCCCGTGCCAAAGATTCGGCCGTCACTTTGTGGGCTTGAGTTGCAGAAAAAACACATTTTAAACTTTCTTTCTTTTTTCTTTTTGCTTTTATACTTGCCTCTATTCCTCCAAAAGGCACTTCATTTCATTTTCAAGCCAAGTAAGAGAGAAAAAAAAGACAAGAGAGCCAAAACACATTTGCATTGAAGGAAAATCAGCAAAGAGATTGAGCACCAAACGTTTATTGAATCACATTATTGAATCACATTTGTGCAGGTTCGTAGGTGATTTTGCTGCATCTAGAGGAGTCTACAAGGGATTGGAAAGAGATTTCCAGCATTATTTATATCTATAAATTGTCTCCATCATATTCACCATGTCTCAAAGTAGAAGAGATCCTTGTTGGAAACATGCCATTATTACCCCTGGGCAAAAAAAAGGACAAGTACAATGATTTCATTGCAAAACAATTTTTCTTGGGGGTTGGCATTAATAAATTGAAATACCACCTTGCTAATCCTTGCACAAAAGTCCCTGCTGAGGTAGTGCGTGAAGCGCAAGTGCAATTGGAAACCTTTGAGCAACAAAAAGAGTTAATAAATAAGCAAAAAGAGGAGATGGCAGCCATGTGTGGAGTTGGATATTCGAGTTCTTCTATGCCTTCAATTCCTCCACAGTCTTCACCTTCAGTTGTTGGTAGTGGTAGTGGCAATGGCAATGGTAGCATTAGCATTGGGCCTAGAGTTCGTGGATCTAGGCTAGATTCATATATTTTGCCACACACTACTCCGAGTTGTTAGTTTTTAATGATCAGATTATATAAACTGAAAGCAATCAGACAATGCAGCACTCAAGATAATAAACATAACAAGATACCCTAGGAAAACCCTCCAACTTGAGGGAGAAAAACCTAATCAATATATCTCTTATATATTGATTGAATAAGAGCAGAAATCTGCTTACAACTCAGGCACAATATAATGCCGATTTGATACAATGAATAAGAGCACCTCTCTTAGATGCAATATACAAATGATGTGATTCTCCTTGAAGTCGATCTGCTGCTACAGAACAGAAAGACAACTTTCTGCAAGCGCGATCTTCTTCTGCTGGGAAATCTAAATTATCATGAAATGAACTTTTTTGTAGAATGAATGATTATTGACTTGTATATATACACAACCATAGGAAGGTTCACACCTCTTCAAGAAGGAAGTCGGCCTCATTAAGAAAAGACGTATTTCTTCATAACAATAGTCGGACTTTAATAAATCGTGCCTCTTCATTAAATGACGACTTTCACAAAGTTGGCTACATTTATAATTAAATATTAATTATTATTGATCATATAAATAATGCATCATAATTGAGGCGCCTCTTCAATATTAAATAAATTGACTTAAGACAAATTAAAATAGCCAAAGGCTATATTTGAATTTATCTTCACAATTTGTGGTTGGAAGTAATTCGTCCAGATGCTGAACATCAACACGATTTCCCAATCGTCTCTTGAGAGAATGGGTTGGAACAAGGATAAACATGATACAACTAAAGCTGCAATTGGAGACTTTTGGTTTTATTGCGGCATTCCATTTCATGCAACTAGCTAATTCTTCTTTTGTTTTGTTTTAAAATATATAGCTTGTTGTTTGATAGTTGATTCTTTATCTCTTGAAGTTTACTTTTAGAGCTATGTTGAATTCAAATTGAAATTATACATTTTTCAAAACTAAATACTAACTTAATTTAATTTTTTTGTGTTAGGTCTCCATATTGGCAAAATATGATTGATGCAAATACTGTTTGTGGGGCGGAGTTCAAAGCCCCTGATGATAAAGAGATAAAAGGCCCCATTTTGTCCCAAAAAGTGGCTGATGTGAAAGCCAGAATAGAGGGGCAGCGAGAAGTTTGGAGGACGAAGGGTTGCACCATCATGACTGATGGTTGGACCGATAGAAGAAATAGGACATTGCTCAACTTTCTTGTTTCTTCCTCAGGTACATATTCTACTTACTAAAATGCATTGCTTTAGTGATTAACATTGAACAATCAAGATTTTTAATTTATATTTTATTGAATCATTTATTTTGTTTCTTTTTCAGGTGGTACCATGTTCATTAAATCTATTGATGCATCTAGCCACACCAAAAATGTTGAATTCCTTTGTGAGGCTTTGGAGGGTGTCTTGGCTGAGGTAGGAGAGGAGAATGTGGTGCAAATAGTCACGGATAATGCAGCAAATTATGTTGCTGCAGGTAGACTATTGATGGATAGGCACCCATTATTGTTTTGGACACCTTGTGCCGCTCATTGCCTTGACCTCATATTGGAAGATCTTGGCAAGTTTGACTAGATCAAAGCATGTGTGGAGACTGCAAGGAATATTTGTAAGTTCATATATAATCACACATGGGTCCTCAACCTTATGAGGCAATACACGGGGCAAAAGGAGTTGGCTCGCCTTGGGATAACACACTTTGCTACCAACTTCATCACTCTACAATCCTTACTGCAGTCAAAGGGAGCTTTGAGGCGGATGTTTGTTAGTGAGGAGTGGTCTTCCTCAACATATTCTAAGACAAATGCAAGGGTGAATGCGTCAAGTTGGATTTTTGATAAGCAGGGCTTTTGGGTGCCTACTAAGGAGATTGTCAAGGTAAAAGTAATAAGTAATTAGTTTAGTAACATTATATTTTCATTCTTATTTTTTATTTTATTTGCTTATTTTTGTTGACTCTTACTTATGTCGATGTTTCATAATAATTGCAGGTCACAAAGCCTTTAGCAATTCTATTACGAGGTTTCTAATGGGGAGAAGCCCGCAATGGGCTACATATACGAGGGCATGGATAGGGCCAAAGAGGCCATTAGATCCATTTATGGGGGAATTGATAGTAAGTATCGCCCCATTTGGGAGATCATTGATAGACGATGGCACCTCCAGCTTCACAAGCCCCTACATGCAGCAGCATATTTTCTCAATCCGGCATTCCAATTCCGCAAAGAATTCAAGGCGGATGAGGAGGTTTTGAGTGGGCTCTACATAGTCATTGAGTGGACGTCTGATTCTCATGTTGGATCCCAAATTGTCGTCGAGATAGAGATTTTCAAACTTGCAAAAGTAGATCTCTTTGCAAGAGATATATGCAAAGATACTCGATCAACATTGCAGCCAGGTAAAAATTTATTGAGGGCATAATAGTAGTTTAAAAATTACCACTTTTCAATCTTTTATATTCAATGTTCATTTTATAATTAAATATTCACATTTCTCAATGAGATTTATTTTTTTTCTTTTTCTCATCTCAGATGCATGGTGGGAGAGATTTGGTGCTAAAGTACCAAATCTTCAAAGGATTGCAATTCAAGTGTTGAGCCAACCATGCAGTGCCTCGGGTTGTGAGCACAATTGGAGTATGTTTGAGCACATACACTCCAAGAAGCACAACAAATTGTCAGTGCAGAGGTTGAATGATCTTGTTTATGTTCATTACAACCTGCACCTCCACCATAGACAGATATTGGGCACTGACTTGTCACCCATCACATTGGAGGAGATTGATTCACAGTCAGATTGGATCACTAAGGCCGAGGATCTTGTTTTTACCGATAAGGACCTTGATTGGATCGACCAGGCGGATCGAGAGGCAGAGGCAGTGGCCATGGCAGAGGAGGAGGATAGAGCACAAGGAAACACCTTGGATGTTGGTTTGGGTGCCACTGAGTTTGACACTAAGACACAGGCAGAGATGATGGTTGCAACATCATCTAGGACCTATCTTAGATGTCTACGCAGGAGGACTAATGCTTAGTGATGCAGGCTCCTCTAAGCCATAGACTTATAGCTTTTGTTTTACTTTTGTTATATGTTTCGAACTTTTGATGCCATGGATTTCATATTCCATGAGTATTGTATACATTTCAAAACATTTGTATATCTAGCTATTTTGACTCTTACTACTGTTATTTGTATAAGTTCCTTCAACTAAAATTTGTGTTTATACTTATGTGATCGATATATGTTTGTGTACAAGATCATAGTAGTTTCTATTTCATGATGTTATTGTGTATTTAAGGTTTATTTACTAAAGGGTGCATGAAACAAGATTTAAATCCTTAAAAATATCTGAATTTCTTGGGTTTTTCTATTTGTCGAGTCTTGGGCGAGTCTAGGCTCCGAGTTCGAGTCCGAGTCAAAAATTGGCTTGTCGAGTTTGAGGCAAGTTCGAATCTTGTAACATTGGGTAAAACCCTAAGGATCAAAACATAGACACATTTTTTGTAGAGTAAATGTTGTTGTTTCACTTCAAACCCTAGCTCTGAAACTGGTTATGCAGTTTGTTAACCCTAAGGGTCATAAAACCCCAAGTCTCGAGGATGTCCCCATGCCAAAAATGTGGGGATTTGGGGCACACATCCCCGTGGAACACTATAAATAAGTGCCTTGGGCACAAGACATTCTTAACAATAGTGAAAGTTATGTTATACTATGAAAATTGGCATTCAAGCTTTAAAGCTGAAATTTATGTGCAATTGGTGTGTTTGGTTTTTGTGGGTTGAGTTAAAAGTGAAAAATAGTGTCAAGCTCTATATTAACATTGTGATTCATCTTGTAATTTTGCATGCATCTATGTAACTCAATTTATGAATTCTTGTGTTGTTGATGTGTGTTAGAAGTAACTTATTCCTCCTATTTTCATATATGTGAACTTACTGGCCTCTGAGTTTAACCAGTACGAAAGTGTTTGTTGTTTCTAGTTTAATTGTGTCATTCAATTGCAAGTATTCAAAATGTAAAACCTAGTTTGTGAGATAAGAACCTTTCAAGTCTTGTGCTCAACCACTGAGACTCAAAAAGATGGGTCAAGTTTATTTTCAGTTATTTCTTTATGGGAAATCCCTACTCATGTGTAATGTCCCCTTTTGGGAAATTCCTAATTTTAGGCCTGCAAAACAATAATAATCACTAAAAATTGATATTAGCAATAACAAGCACAAAAACGAGACTCGCCAGGACTCGGTGAGTCCCAAGTCGAGTCCACCTGGCCGAGTTTTGGGGGCTCGGACTCAGCCGAGTCTTGGCTGGACTCGCCCAGTCTAGGCGAGTCCCATCAACAAGACTCGGCAACAGTTTTGAAAAGTGCAAAAATTACATGAAATTTAAAGTTAAAAATTGTTTTTTTTTTACTTATTGTGAATGCAAAATGATATACGCCATGAAGGTTTTTATGGTTTTGGAGGTCTTAATTTGGGCTTGGTGGTGGGGGCTCCACCCCTCGACCCTACCCTGTATTGTGACAGGGAGCACGCCCAAGGCGCAACCTCGGACCCCACGAGGGGTGCACGCCCCTCGACCTCGTTGGGGGCGCTTCCCCCAGACCCCCACAAGAGGCACTGCCCCCAGACCCCCGCAAGGGGCATTGCCCCTTGACCCCACTAGGGGCACTACCCCCAGACCCTCGTAAGGGGCGCTACCCCTTAACCTTGCTAGGGGCACTGCCCCCAGACCCCCACAAGGGGCACTACCCCTTGACCCCATTGGGGGCACTGCTCCTAGACCCCCCAAAGGGCACTGCCCCTAAACCCAATTGGGGCAATTGCCCTAAAACTTGAGATTATAGCTACTACATCATCCTTGACCTATCTTAGACACATTCATAGGAAGGATGTAGGCTCCTTTGAGCCATAGACTTCTATTTATTGATCGATGTATACTTGTGTTAGTGACGAGAACCTTGTTTGGGTTGACCAGGAAGATGAAGAGGTTGAGGTTGTAGCCATGGAAGAGGAAGAGGCTAGAGCACGAGCAAACACAGCCACAACTGATGTTGGTGAGGGTGGTATGGAGTCACAAGCAGAGACTATGGCTGCAGCTGCTACATCATCTAGGACCCACCTTAGACGCCTTCATAGGAAGGATGCAGGCTCCTTTGAGCCATAGACTTGTAGTTATTGTTTTGATATTTCATATTTTTTTGGAACATTTGATGACATGGATTTCATATTTCATGAGTTTTGTATACATTTGACTATATTTATATATCTAAGTGTGCTATTTCCTTCAGCAGCTCAAATACAATTTGTGTACTTTATACTTATGTGATCAATGCATACTTGTGTATGTGATCGAATTTGCTTCTATTTAATGATGTTATTGTGTCTTAAGGTTTATTTAATAAAGGGTGCTTGAAACAAGTTTTAAATCCTTAAAAAATTCTAAATTTCTGGGGTTTTTTCATTTTGCCGAGTTTGCGCCGAGTTTGGGCGCCGTGTCCCAAGTCGAGTCACCCTAGTCAAGTTCAAGCCGAGTCTGAGTCTCGTAACTATGATAACAAGTATCAACTTTATGGTAATATTCCAATTAATACATGAAATATTATAATATTGAAAGCAATACATCATAATATTTAGATCTATAGTTCATAGCATCATTATATTTGAATTCAAATTACCCTAACATCATTAATGATTATTCTAAGGCCTATTCCTATAGTCCACCATATTAGTAATTCACTAGAAATGCTTGCAAACCGCAATCTCAAGGGTGTTGCCTCTTGTATTGTGAGAGCATGGAATGATTCTAGATCCATTCCATCCCTCAGTCAGCCTTGGAGGCTGGTTGTCCTCCTTGATCAAGCCCAAGAGCACCATTTGACCTCACGTCCCACGAGTATGGAAAAACCTCCAATTCATCCATCTTGGGGTGGCGTGCTTGATAAGATGCACAAAGGCTGTCCTCTTCAACCAATCCCAAGAGCATGGAATGGATTTTGTGTCCATTCATCCTCCCAGCCCATGAACATGGCAGAACCTCCAATTCATCAATACCTCTTAATGAAATGATTGATTTACTCTTAAATGGCTGCCACCAATTATATTTCAGAATATTACCAATGGTTGTTCTCAATCTCTATTCCAAAGAGATGTCCTTATATTTCTTATTCTTATTTTCCTTTTTCCAACTTGATTGATATCCTCAATGGATATTTAAGTGTGTGTTACTTGGATGAATTGATGATTGAATGTATTGATAGACTTATTGCTGTTTGCTTGATTGATCTTTCTGATATTTTGATTGCTTGATTTCTTGATGGATAGATGAGTGATGCTTGCTTGATTTCTTGATGGATAGATGAATAATGATTACTTGTTTTCTTGACAGATAGATGAGTGATGATTGCTTGATTGAATGTCAATGAACTGATTTACCCTTTATATCCATTTCTTGAAGGAGTCACCACCCTTCATTGCTGCCTTTTTAGAATGATAATTTTCGTTTCAAACTGATTCATTCATTCATTCCCCATAGATAATTTCTCCACAAGAAAATGACCCCCCTTTTACATCTTATTATTGAGGGAGCCACAACCATTCACATTAGGAGTTGCATCCTTTCTCACATCATCACTACTCGTGAGAACATAATTTAATTTACTTGCAAAGTCACATAAGGTTCTATTCTCAATTTTAATTATTGAATGATGTTATGGATGTCTTTCTAAAATGAAATGCTCTCCCTTTTATATCTCAAGTTTGAGGGAGTCACACCTCCTCACCTCTATTGCCTTTTCAATAGTTACAACTCTTTATCACTGCATTTGGAGAATAATAATTTAATTTTAAATAAGTTAATTTGTTAGTGCTGTTGTTTATTACTTGTAATAATTCCTAATAATTCCATTCCATTCCCTTTCCTTCTAGATCTACCTTCCTTATATATCTTATCTTGCTCAAGGAACAAAACCCTTCATATGCTGGTTGACCATTCTTAACAACTTAATCTTTATTTAATGCCAGTTTGATGTAATATTAATTATCTTTATTGATTTCTTTTGAAACATAGGCTGCAGACATTTAGGAATTAAACGGGACATTACATGATGACATTGTAAAATGTGCATAACTGTAAATCTTGTCCATAGCTTGAGGTTTAGGAGTAGTGTTTAGTTTTCAGGGAGCTGCTTCTGCTAATTCAAAGAGAGGTTTATTCTTGTGTGCTGCTCTGTTTTGTATTATCTTGTAATAGACAAATTAAAATGTTACCAAATACATAAACAATCTCCACTGCTAGATGCTTCTAATATATCCTACAAGTGACCTCCCCTTATAGAAACTTCTAGGATTAGATGAAATCATCCATTTAGCAGGGCACTGATTATATGACATGATACGTACTGACCTGGAATCAAATCTACCAGTTAAAAAATAATAATCATTAATAGTTTAACACATATGGTTGAGTAAGCTGGACTACAGCTCCAAAGAAAACCTTCTAATAACAGAACTGTCGAGGAAAAGTTTTCTGGATGCTTTTACAAAGAATTGTGAAGACTGAACAAAGATAGCACAACTTCCAAAAACAAAGATCATCAGAGCTTATGCCCCGTCCACAGCTTCCAAAATAGAAGGAAAATGATGAGAAATCTGAATTATACAAATGAAGAATGATATAACCTCCAAACTGCCTGATGCAAGATTTATCTATGCCATATGTGACCCTTAAAAGAATCTCATCTGGTTTATTGGAACAAACAAGAAGATGACTGCACATTTATGTTGACTATAGAATAAAAATAAAAATCTGTAAAGACCACCCTTTGCAGATTAATTCTTAGGCAGATTGACATGAAGAAATATCCTCTACTCCTTGAAAGCTTTCAATTTTCAAACAATTTAAGACCATGTGGAAAAGCAAGATCGTGAATTATGCATTTATGTATCCTTCTAGCATATGTTGAAAACATACTTAGTTTTGGACTTTATAATGCCTTCATCAAATTTGGAAGGATTGAGGGCATTAAGTCAGGAATTTTATTCATAGATTTTTTGAGATGTTTGTAAATGAATGAAATGTAGAATGACACTTTGTATCAACCAATTAGACCTTTTCCTTATTCAACATGGAAATGCAGAAAATAATTTCAAAAGAGTGAAGGTTTGTTTACCTTTGCTATGGCCACACAGATCCCCATCGGATTAATGTTAGGTTTCCTTCACGAGCATGATCTAAGAGTGTCTGTGGAAGTGGGCACAATCCTGTGCAACCACTAACATCCAAATACCTTAGAGATTTCAACTCAACAATCTCCTCAGTTGGAATGGAAGTAAGACAGGTGCAGTTTCTTAGGCTCAGCCATTCTAGCTTCTCCAGTTTGCCCAACCCAATGCCTATCAGGGAAGTCAGAGCAGAACAACCTTCCAAATCCACCTTCTCCAGTGAAGCTAGTTTTTCCATTGTAGGGGGGAGGGTGCTAAGAATATGACATCCAAAAAGTCTCAAGTGCTTCAGCTTTGGGAGGGCATGCCATGAGAAGGCTGGCAGTGATTTGAAACCACAATATGCTAAATCAAGCTCCACAAGTTCAACCAGAGAATTTGGATTTCCAATGGAGCTGGGAAGAAGAACAAGATCCCAGCACTCTGACATGTCTAAGCACCTCAGTTTTGGCAGTTGACTTATAGAATTAGGTATACATAAAATCCTGGAGCAGCCTTGCAGACTGAGGCGGAGTAAGTTTCCCAGCTTACCAACTGAATCTGGAAGCTTTCTAATGGCAGTGTGACTCAGATCAAGTTCTTGCAACAGGCACAGGTTACCAATCTGCTCTGGTAAGATATCCAATCTCCTGCAGTTGGAAAGATCAAGGTGGCGTATGTGCTGCAAGCCACATATTGAATGGGGCAGAAAAGTCAAGTTCTTGAGTGATGCCAATCGAAGGACCTCAACTTGACTACAATTCCACAGGGCAGTTGGAACTGCCATGCTTCCTATTTTCTGGATTCCTATGATAAGTAGTATTAACTGTGCATAGTACGGAAGCGTATAAGAGAGTTTGCTACACTCACTCAAATCTAATACATGAAGCTCTCTGAGAAAACCAACTGATAGAGGCAAGGAGTGTAAAGACAAGCATCCCTTCAAATCAAGAATCTTGAGTAAATGCATTCTCCCTAGTGTGGATGGTAGAGTTTTGAGCTTTACACAACCACTAAGCTGCATGGTTTCCAGATCTTTCAGTGAGCCAGTAGATTTTGGCAGACAGGTTAAAGACGTACATCCAAAAAGCCTGAGAAACTTCAATTTTTTCAGATGGCCAATAGATGATGGCAACGATCGAAGTGAAGTGCAAAAGCTGAGATCAAGCAATAGGAGTGATTTAAGAGCAGATATCGCTTTTGGAAGGTGTGTAAGAGACACACAGCTTCTCAAATTAAGAACTTGAAGTTGAGTCAAATTCCTCAAAACAGAAGAGGGAAGGAATGATAATTGTGCATTCCCAGCAAAGAGTCCAACATGAAGAAATGGACAGCTGAAAGAAGATGGGAGCTCCTGAAAATTGCTATTGCAAAGAGAGATCTTTGTGGCCCTGTTTAACAAACTCTCATCTAACAACCCTCCTCGTGCAGATTTCACATTGCAGCCTGGCACAAACAAACGATGCTCCTGATGGAAACGGTTGGCCCAACAATCCCTGCCAATGTTTCTTGAATCATTTCTTTCATTTGGCAAAATCTGAAAGCTTTCAAAATCCATCGCCCCCAACAGATTATCGTTTCCTAAGTTCTGCATAACCATCTCACCTGACTTAATATACATATCCTCCTGGGCACATTTTACATACACATTACCAAAACCAAATATCCTCTTCATGTGTCCAAAGCATTTTAATGAAATACTCTTGCATTCTATCTCTTTTCCCTTGTTGGAATGCTCTGGGGAAGTCATATGAGCATTACAGTGTTTCTTCCGTGGGTGCACTGGGATACCTAGATTAATCATTCTTGAGGCCAGATTGTAGAACACCCCGGGGAGTTTGAACTCTATCTTAAGATCCTGATTATAGCTATCAGGTATATTCAGCCTCCAGTCTACCATCGATCTGCATACCAAAATACTAAGAATGACCACAATCTCTTCATGGTTGAGCCCATTGCTGAAAGCCAGCCATAACTCCTCCAACATTGACAAACTTAACCATTCTTCTTCCGGGAAAGCAGCAAGGTCCAGAAAGCACTCCTGCAAAATTGGATGAATTAATCCTAATGAATTAAAGCAATCAATAAACACAGCATACATGCAATTTGTTTCCCTTCCAGAATTACTCTCAGTCAAGACTGTGTCTTCATTTCCAGATTCCTGAGTGTTAAACTTCTTATCCACTATAATCCTTCGATCCACATCCAACTCCCCACCTTTACTTAGCAATATTTGCAGAATATGTCGTTGCTCTGTTGATCCTGGGTATAAAGTGCTTGAAAGGGCCTGAATAAACAAGGGTGAACCCTTGCACTTATTCACCAACTTGGCTGCCGCTTCCTTTTCTTCCAAGGTCCAAGTGTCATTCAATCCTGCACCCCACAGAAACAAGTCTGATGCATCTTCTTCTTTCACAAAGTTCAATGTATGGATGTGGATGTCTGTTGCTGGAAGGATGTGAGGGTTTGAGGTAGCCACAATAATCCTTCCTTGATGCTTGCCATCAAAACACATGAGCCCTTCTATTTGGGATGCTTCCCAGGCACCATCCACAATCAAGAGGGAAGGAAGGTAATTCAAGAATTTCCCCTTAAGTGCAGTAAGACCTTCCTCCGCAGATTTGAAAACAGTGCTGGATCCAGAGACGGCCTTCCAAAGACATGATTGCAGAGACATAGGATCTGCAATTCTTTGGTCCGCAGAGATCCAGAACAGTCCTCCAACAAAACGTCTCTTAATTTTAGAATCAGAAGCTAGAGAGGCTGCAACAGTGGTTTTCCCAATGCCTCCAGGTCCGCATATGCCAACTATGAAAGGTCCGCCAGGATCCAAAAGCTCCAAGACAACCTTCTCCACCATCGGTCTAGCTATCCGACATCCAATTGGGCATAGTGTTTCTCCAGATTCAATAATTGATTCTTGAAGTGTGCTAGAGAAACCTTCAACGGTAAATTCAATTCATAAAATTAGCATTCCAGACAGAATTACAGAAATGAAAGAGAAACTTTCAAGTGATAAAAATGTTATTAGAAGCATAGAATAATTGGCAAATCTCTTCAACTTAAAATATCAAAATAAATTATACGCCAATTCCGACCAAAAAAAAAAAAACTATAAACAAATTGCATATTTTTGGTGAATCCAATAATTAGATGTAGTGAACAATTAAGGCTTCCACAGTCCATAATAATTTGCAAAAAGAGATTCCTGAAAAACTGTGAAAAAAAATTATTTGTATCAACTTTTAGATGAGACTTATGTGGTCCATCATCACGATGAAAGTCTTCATTTTTATTTTTATTTTTATTTTTAATATTTTGCAGAAATCTCTTTTTCAAACTTAGCCAGATAAAAAATTAGAATTTGTTAATTGGTAAATCTTACGAGCCTGTTGGCCTGAAATAGACAATTTAAAAGTATCCAGCATAAAATTTCAGAGGGCTCACTTTGAAAGACGAGGCATGATTGCATTACTTCTCTGAGATGGGCTCTCACCACAAAGCTTGGCAACTGCGGTTCTGCGGAGAAGAAGACCGCCTCAAGTGATTCTGCAGCCTTGCAAAGCCTGATTTTCAAGTCCATTATAGAAAGCCTCAGCTGTTTTATATTGTCACCTCCTATTTTGAGGGCCTCCTCTGCTTCTTTTAGTGTCGCTTCCAGTTCTGCAACTTCAATTGGGCTTTTCAAGGATTGCAAAGCGGGATTTTCTAAAGATTTATTGCGCAGATAAAAGGAGCGAACCCCGGGTCCCCTAACTTGTGCTTTTGGACTACGAACTTGATCCGGAAGAACTGAAAATGCAGAAACAAAATGCCTCTTTTGGTAAAGCAAATCAACAGTGCTGGAATGATACTTCGAATCAAGGTACCCTTCCAACCACGACAAAACTGCTCGCGTGAAGTCAAACAAAATACAGAGAATTTCAAGGTCTCGGAATGGACCCACCTGGAGATTAGCTGCCATGGAAAGAACACCCCAGCCATTTAATTTTTGGAGTAGTTCTGGGATCGAATCCAGTAGCCTCAAAAAACTCGTGCAACAGTTCGCTACAAGTGGGTTTTCAGTACAACCGGCCAACGAAAGCGCCTCTGCATGTAATTCATCAAATTTGGTCTTGCCCGGCTCTGTTTGCATGATTTTAAAAGATTGAAATGCTGATCACAGAGTTGAACTTCAGGCATCCGGCAAGCTCAACACAGTTTAACTCGGTACATTTGGTATTGAATTTGATTTGGAACTTATTGAGAAAGCTAAACTCATTACTACAAGTACCACCGTTAAACAAGAAATAATGATCTGTGCAGTACGAGGAATAAACTTGAAAGTAGTTGCGTCTCAAAATTTAATAGTACAGCAGCCGTCTCATTAGGCCTTGCATAATGCATATGATGGCGATTGGTATTAAACAAGTCTAATTACAAAGAATTAATTAACAGCCACCAAAGAGAGAGACGTGCAGATGATGGCGATTGCCTGGTTGTTTTCGATCTTAAGTTGTTTCACGCAATTCTAATTAAGTGGGGCAGCGCCAACTCTGTATTGTTTATGAATTTCTTTCAAATCAAAACCCAAAAATGCGGCTTCGGCCATGCTTATCCGCACGATTTAAAGCATGAATATGCATTCAGTGAATTTGATAATCTAATAGTGGCTTCCTTCTCCGGGTCGCCACTTTTTGTCAACTACTAGACTAAATATATAATATTGGAAATAATATTTAAAACCATAGTGCGGATTCAATTTCTTCATTAGTGGACTGAAAAGTAAATGGTTGAAATAATGTGTTTTACATAAGTAAAATTACTCACGAAAAGAATGAAAAAAAAAAATCAATTCTCTCCAAAATTAAAATCATGTTTAAAAGGTTTTAAAAACCAGCATATATATCTTTTATAAATTTATATAAAATATGGTGAGAGATTTTTTTTTGGAGGCATCTATTTCAATTGAATCCTAGTTTTAAAATCATGATTAAAATGTTTTAAAACCCTAGCTCTAATCTTAATTGTAGTCTCATGCTTTATCTTACAACCCTAATTCTAACATAACCCTAATTGAACCCTATTAAACTCTAATCTTAATTAAACCCTATTTGAACCCTAACTCTAACTTTGTCCTTAAATGACCCCTAATTGTAATCCTAACTCTAACCATAACCATAATTGAACCCTAACCTTAACCATATCCCTAAATGAACTTTGACCCTAACCTTAACTCTAACTCTAATTGAATCCTAATCCTTGTTGAACCATAAGCATAATTGAATCCTAACCCTAACCCTAACCCTATCCCTAAGTGAACCCTAATCGTAATCTTAACTCTAACCCTAACCCTAATTGAACCTTAGCATTAAATGAACCCTAATTGTAATCCTAACCCTATCTAAACCCTAATTTAACTATTACCCTAACACTAATTGTAACCCTAACCCTAATTGAATCTTAAGTGTACCTTAGTCAAACCCTTACCTTAACCATAGTTGAACCCTAACCCTATCTAAACCTTAATTTAATCGTAACCTTGACAATAATTGTAGCATCGACACTAATTTAACCCTAATTACAATTAAATTGTAACCCTAATTGAATTATAACCCTAACAATAATTGCACCCTAATCCTATCTTAGCCCTAATTTAACCATAATCCTAACACTAATTGTAACCTTAACCTTAGTTAAATCTTAAGTGTACCCTAATCGAACCTTAACCTTAACCATAATGAACCCTAACCCTAACTGAATTGTAACCTTAATCTTAATTGCACCCAAAATTTATTTGAATCCTAATTGAACCATAACCCTAATAATAATCGTAACCAAATTTTGTAGGTTAGATGGTGGAGCAAAAATGGACCGCATGAAACGAAGCAATGGAGACCATGTGAACAGTAACTTTTCAAAAAAAAAATCTCGTTCTGGAAGTTCCTCGGCTCTCCATGGAAGGGATTGGCACAATAATTGGCATTACAAGGGTATGCAACTGGCCTCAGTCGGTTCATCTCATAGATCATTGTTTAGGGCATCGGAATATCTCTTCATTTCACTTTTTAATGGTAAGAGTCGAACGAATATCCCACCCAGGAAACCGCTTAATAGGGCAAAGAAAAATCCGTTTGATATTTGCCCTTCTGACTCTCAGTACGAAGGGGATTCTCAATCTTGGGTAGATGTGGTTTCTGATCAGAAATTACCTGCTTCATTTCCTAATAATATCTCGATCTCTCTTGGAGCTTCCTTCAATCCAAAGATTGCACATCGTCTTCATTCCACCAAGGGTCATTATGGGTCTGAGCCGATCATTAAAGAGTTTTGCTCAATGGCGGATACGCCTGCTTCTTTCCCCAATAACATTGCTCGAAGACATGCAGATTGTTATCGGGTTCTGCATCTACAAATTAGGAATATGCAGCGTAATAAGGTAGATCCCAAGTCTTTTCTTGAGAATCTTGTTTCCATGAAGGATACGCTTGCTACGTATCCGAACAATATAGATTGGAGGCATGAATCTTGTATTGGGACTCAGCGTTTGCAACAAAAGAATGTGCTTTGTAATAAGGTAAGGCCTTTATCTTCAACTGATAAATGTTTGAATACCTCAGTTTCACCAAATGTTAGTTTCAAAAAAATTGTGCAACGAAGAGTAGACAAGGATGCCCTTCCCATTCTTCCATGAAATATTTTGATCCTGAGGACTTAATTCAAATTTCAATCTCTGATAAATCTCTAGTTGCACAAATTCAGGATCTTAAAGATCATGCACTAATATGTAAATTTTAGAATTTTTTACCTAGTATTGAAACTTTAAAAGATCTAATTTTCTCTAATTGGGATGGGGCTAATCGATTTTTTTACATAGATCAGGGAAATGGTTTTTTCATTGTCTTTTTTTCCACTAAGCATCAGAGAGATTTAATTCTTGGTGATAAGGCATGGTTTTTTGAGGGATTTGGGTTGTTTACTTAGGCCTAGGTTCCAAATTTTGATCCTTGGTAAACGGTGATACAATTTGTTCCTTTCTGGATCCAACTTCCTGCTCTTCCTTTAGAGTATAGGGAGCCAGCAATTGTGGAAACAATTGCTAATAATCTTGGGGTTTTTGCTTGTCATGATATGGATTGTTTCAAGAATCCAAATAAGCCAATTAGGTTTTGTGTTCAGTTAAATGTTTTGAAGGATCTTCCTTCATCACTTATAATACATTAAAAAAATGGATCTTGAGGAAGGCAATTCTTATTAAAAACTCACAAAATGTATGTACTTCTTTCCATCTTCCGGGCCATTCATCAAACCACTATGCACAGAGTATGGATGTTCAAGGGAATTTACCTCTTTCTAATAGCAGTCTGCAAAACGATTACAATCTTGAAAAAATTCCATCTGTACAACAAAGTGATTCTGATTTAGTGGTCTTTAATGCTCAAAAGGGTTTGTCTTATAATGATGCAATAGTTAGTAAGGGTAAATCCATGGTGACAAAAGCTTTTTCTTCACAATGGAGACCCTTGCAATGTACATCAAATTATTTTTTATCAGACTTGATGAATCTGAACCTTGGGAATCATAGGGTAATAAATTTTGTTGTAAATTTACCCCAAGGGTTGGCAAAAAAATCTAGCTTTTCTGTCTTGGGAAAGATCCTTGTGTTTATATACTCCTAGCCTCTCAATAGGTAGTAAGAAGCAACTAGATGGAATTGTTTCTAAGCTGATTTGAGATACTTCTCTGTTACATAATTCTAGCATCCAAAAAGAAAATCTAAATAGATGTGATTCAACTTTGCCTTCTCATAGAAAAGACTCCATGGACGGACTGGGTTTACATGATTTTGATGCCATGGACAATCAAGATAGTTTGGAGATTTGGGTAGACCGATTAGAAAATATGGTAGGTTCAAATCTTTTTGATGAAATTGCAAAGGCTATAACTAAATAAGATGAGGAATTTTTGACAGAAAAATGTGACAGTACTTTACTAGGTTCTCCATTAATTACATATGTTACACAAGGAAGATCTAAATAGGCACCATTGAGTAATGAAATTGAAAATAAGGAGACTAATAGATCGAATGATGTTGTTTTTGACTTTTCGAAACATCTTTCTATCTGTCAAATTTCTTCCCCTACAATTGGATTGCCTGCTAAGAGAGGTAGAATATCAAATGTAGTTAAATTGTAGGAGGAGATAGCTTCAGGGTTACAGTTAACCTTAGATGGTAACATGATTTGTATAGGATCTAGACTAATTGCGTAATTGAATGCTTAATTTCAACAACTTAAAGGAATTACAAATTCATGCATACATTATAGAAATTATGCATAAAAATTGAAAACTTAAGGTGAAAATCAAAACATGAGAGAGGAGAGAAGAAAAAGTGCAAACAATCTGATAACGGAGTTCGCCATAATCGTGACTACGTCTCTGGGTCTGCTCCAATAGAGAGACCGATCTGATTAATCTCCAAAAAAGATTACAAATGCACCAAGACCAATCTTCTAACACCTCAACAGCATGTCAATACTCTGATGTTCATAGATGGCACAAGAACTCCTTAGAAACTCTCCAGCATATCACCTGTTTCTCAACTTACTGAACACCTAAGAGCTTTCACATCCCCCCTTTTATACATAGAATTAGCCTAATTAGGCTTAACAAAAACATTAAATGTCTAACCCCCTTTAACAATTCGTAACAAGGTTTGTTTATTTTTCCCTAACCCCCTTTTGTTAATTTGTTAGGTGGTTTTGCTTATTTTTGGCCTTATAGGCCATATGGTTATAAATTCGGCCTTAATAATACATCAAAACAAAACAGACTCCTTTTAATAACCAAGCTATACCGATGGTCTGTCGGTGGCATGGTATTTAGGTGGAAGGTTGGGCGGAGGTTCCAATCCCGCCAACCACTTTTTGTTTGTTTTTACCGCTGCAAAACTGAACAAAAGAAACTCATGGCTTTTATTAGTAAAGCCCGCCGCTCGTGCTCTAACGATAGAAACCGTCAGCTGTTATGATGGAGGTCATGGGGTCGAGCCCCAATAAACCTTTTACCTGACTCAACAACTACTCGCCGACGCCGATGGAGGAAGGATGGACACATGGCACGCCAAGGAGGGGCCACGTGTCAAAACTGGATTGGATGATGAAAACACGTCATCATGCTGACTATGCTGCCAACTGTGCTACGGACTACTGATTGGACCGATGACTGTGCTGCCACATGGATGCTGACGTCATCGTACGGATGACACGTGTCAACCATGGATTGGTCCACCTTTGATCTACACATATGCTGACGTCATCATGTACGGATGTTGATGTCATCACTGTACCTTCAAGTCAACAGAAACTTTGACCGGTCATATCTCCCGCGTACGAGCTCCATTTTCGATGAAACGAACTTCGTCAGAATCGTCTCGACGAGCACTTCGTGATGAAGCCATTTTTGGTGAATTCCATGACAATGAATTTTTCCGCTCCTTGTCGGCCCTTGGTACGCTGTTTGACCAAACCTTTGACTGGCCATAACTTGTGCAAACGGACTCCTTCTCGCTCCATTCAAGTTGCATTGAAATCAGGACATTGAGATCTTTCTAATGGTGCTGAAATCTAGAGATTTTGAGACACTTCAATTTCCACTGAAAATATCCCCCGGATCAGGTCTCCCCACTGGAGAACTTTTGGACCTCCAAAAGTGGCATTTATTCAAACATCAAGTGAGGACTTGGCCTCCCCACTTGTCCTGTATCATTTGTACATCTGAATACCTAGCTCACAAACACAATGAAGACTGCAACAATATTGTTGAACATAAACATTATTCTATCACTTCCATAAGCTTCTACATCGACTGTCGTAGCCACTAACCAACAAAAATTGACTAGCATCAAGCTGAACAATAATGCAGAAATGAAAGAGAACAAATCAACAAGATAACGATCCTTTACAACAGGAGCATTTTTACCCAAGGAACCATCAAAGCTTTCAATCAGCATTACCTCATGCTGTACTGCGGGTGCATCCTGCAACATCTGACCCTGGTTAGCTACTTCAAGTTCAAGTTTAGAACCACCTGTACTGACAGACATAAGAGTTAATTCTTTACTTGCATTAATTACCCTCTTTAACTTCCCTATGTTTGCAAAAGAACGATCAGTCTTAATCTTGTGAGAATGTACAATATATTGTATGCCATCTTTAAACAAGTGATAATGATTCTTTTCCCTATAGAAAATAGCTTTCTTGTCATATAAATAAGGGTACCAAGCACTATCCCACAGATATCCAGTGGAACCACATCAAACTGTACTTCATCCACAAACTTACTAGTGATTGTGAACCTTAAGGTGCATTGTCTTGTTACTTGCAACTTATCATTTTCACAAATCTAGCCTAGTGGATAAGGTTTCTTATGTTGTGTAGTTTTTAATCCCAAGTTTCTTACAACACTTTCAGAAATTAAGTTAACTTGAGAACCACTATCTATGAGTGCATCAATTTTACTGTTCTTAGCAACAAACCTTAAATGAAAAAGCTCATTCCTTTTTTCATCTTCAGAGAAATCATTAACTTTAGATGAAGAAGCACAACTATGAATAGAAACACTGGAAATAGGAGCTTTACCTTTCAAACCCATAGTTGTTATCTTAGTCTCATCATCTGAATCTGAACCAAGATCCATAACAACATTTGCGGCTTTCTCCTTACCTTTCTATTTCTGATTACGTTTCTGAGCCCACTTAGGCCTCAGTTCAGGATGCAACTTCCAACAATGTTCTTCATCATGACCCTTCTTGTCACAATGAGAGCAAGCAAACTTATCATCCTTCTTAACTGTAGCTGTCTTCTTTCCTTTCCCTGTCTCTGCAACTTTAGAAGATTTCTTTACAGAGTTATCATTATCAATGAAAGAACCCTTTCCCCTTGACTCTAAGTGTGTAGCTTGAACAAACACTTCATCCAAACTACAAGGGTTCAATACCAAAATGGAATGTCTAAGATATGAATGAAGACCTCCTATGTACTTTAACAAAGTATCTTGGGTGTACAAAGGAACATTCAAAGCAATAGCCCTTTTTCTAAATACATGGGTGTACTCCTGGACAGATTGACCCTTCCCTTGCCTAAACATTTGCCAGTCCATCATTAACTGTTGCATATGGCCTAAGGGATAGAATTGCTTTTTAAGAGCATTAATAAATTCTAACCAAGATAAATTGACTCTACCATGCTGTGAAATTTCTGCTCTAGTCCTACTCTCCCACCAGGTAAGAGTTGTACCTCCCAACCGAAGAGTGGCTAACTGGATCCTAGAAGCATCATCAAAGAGGTTTTGAACTCTACAATAAACTTCTACTTGCTGAATCCAATCATCTAGTTTTTCAGCATCTAATTCACCACAATACTTAGGTAGTTCAAATTTTACATCCAATTTAATTTTAGGCTTATGCCCACTCTTGAAAGGATTAAAAGAAGTAGAATGAGGAGAAGATGGAGAAGAAGGAGAAGAGGGAGGAGAAGAAGAAAAGGGGTGATCTGGTTGCTAGCCACCATCTCCATGTTGTTTCCCTTTCTTGTCTTCACAAACATCTTCCTTCGACGAACCTCCTTCACGTTCCTTTCGTTCTTGTCTTTCTTGGAAAAGAATGTCCACCTTAGCCTTCATCTCGAGGAATGCTCTTCGGAATTCCTGCTCACTGATTTCTTCAAGAACCTCCATTCCAGACACAGACATCTTCAGAAAAATTCTTCGCTTCCCGATCTCAGGATTAAAGTCTTCAAGCTTGCCTTCGCCCTTCTGAATCCTGGATCTCATTAGCATTCAAGAAAACAAGAGCAATAATAGTCAACTGAGCTCTGATACCACTTGATCTGTATAGGATCTAGACTAATTGCGTAATTGAATGCTTAATTTCAACAACTTAAAGGAATTACAAATTCATGCATACATTATAGAAATTATGCATAAAAATTGAAAACTTAAGGTGAAAATCAGAACATGAGAAAGGAGAGAAGAAAAAGTGCAAACAATCTGATAACGGAGTTCGCCACAATCGTGACTACATCTCCGGGTCCGCTCCAATAGAGAGACCGATCTGATTAATCTCCAAAAAAGATTACAAATGCACCAAGACCAATCTTCTAACACCTCAACAGTATGTCAATACTCTAATGTTCATAGATGGCACAAGAACTCCTTAGAAACTCTCCAGCATATCACCTGTTTCTCAACTTACTGAACACCTAAGAGCTTTCACATCCCCCCTTTTATACATAGAATTAGCCTAATTAGGCTTAACAAAAACATTAAATGTCTAACCCCCTTTAACAATTCGTAACAAGGTTTGTTTATTTTTCCCTAACCCCCTTTTGTTAATTTGTTAGGTGGTTTTGCTTATTTTTGGCCTTATAGGCCATATGGTTATAAATTCGGCCTTAATAATACATCAAAACAAAACAGACTCCTTTTAATAACCAAGCTATACCGATGGTCTGTCGGTGGCATGGTATTTAGGTGGAAGGTTGGGTGGAGGTTCCAATCCCGCCAACCACTTTTTGTTTGTTTTTACCGCTGCAAAACTGAACAAAAGAAACTCATGGCTTTTATTAGTAAAGCCCGCCGCTCGTGCTCTAACGATAGAAACCGTCAGCTGTTATGACGGAGGTCACGGGGTCGAGCCCCAACAAACCTTTTTCTCGACTCAACAACTACTCGCCGACGCCGATGGAGGAAGGATGGACACATGGCACGCCAAGGAGGGGTCACATGTCAAAACTGGATTGGATGATGAAAACACGTCATCATGCTGACTATGCTGCCAACTGTGCTACAGACTGTTGATTGGATCAATGACTGTGCTGCCACGTGGATGCTGATGTCATCGTACGGATGACACGTGTCAACCGTGGATTGGTCCACCTTTGATCTACACATATGTTGACATCATCATGTACAGATGCTGACGTCATCACTGTACCTTCAAGTCAACATAAACTTTGACCGACTGTATCTCCCGCGTACGAGCTCCGTTTTCGATGAAACGAACTTCGTCGAAATCGTCTCGACGAGCACTTCGTGATGAAGCCATTTTTGGTGAATTCTGTGATAATGAATTTTTTCGCTCCTTGTTGGCCCCTGGTACGTTATTTGACCAAACCTTTGACTGGCCATAACTTGTGCAAACGAACTCCTTCTCGCTCCGTTCAAGTTGCATTGAAATCAGGACGCTGAGATCTTTCTGATGGTGCTGAAATCTGGAGATTTTGAGACACTTCAATTTCCACTGAAAATATCCCTCGGATCATAACATAAAGAAAATATTGAGGGGAGCAGGGAGCTCTCCTCGATCGATATGAAGATCATTTCTTGGAATGTTAAGGGCTTAAATGCCCCTAACAAACAAGCCCAGGTTAAGCAACAAATCAATTCTTCAAGGGCGGATATAGTTTTATTACAAGAGTCAAAGCTTTCTAAGGAAATTTATGAAAGTATAATTGTCAAGTGGACTAATTGGAAGTCATATCATTCGGTTGCTCAAGGGGCATCTGGGGGACTTTTAACATTATGGAACACTCAATCAATTTAGATGGAATCTATTACTAACACTTCACATTGGCAGTTGGTGTGTGTTACTCATTTTGATTTAACCTTTTGACTGATTAATGTTTATGCACCAAACTCAACAGCAGGAAAAAGAAAGCTTTGGAAGGAGCTTGAATTAATCTTTCATTAATCAGGGGTGGAAAAAATAATATTAGTAGGTGATTTCAATGCAATACTGTCCCGACATGACAAGATAGGAGGTATAATTTTGCCTCATAAGTTAGTTGAAGATTTTAATAAGTTTATTCATAATAATGCACTTGTGGATGTGCAACCTGAAAAAAGGAATGTATACATGGACAAATAAGAGGAGGGATTTTTTTAAAATTATTGTACGACTTGACACATTTTTAGTCTCCTCAGCTTGGGTAGTAGGTAAGTTTGCATATATGTTAGAGATTCTCCCTTGGCCTGGATTTGATCACTTCCTTGCTTCATTAAATCTGGAAGCCTCTTCTTCTCCTCAAAGATGGACTGCTTCTTTTAAATTTGAGTCAATGTGGTTCAAACATAATGATTTCTTGTCTCTATTAAGAATATGGTGGATGCAAGCACCGTATGAATCAAGATCCATTATGTATAGATTTTGTAAAAAATGCAATTCTTGGAAGGAAAAATAAAATAGTGGAATAAACATGTGTTCAAGAATATATTCCATCAAAAAGAATTAGTTACAAAAGAATTGGCTACAGTGAATGAGCAGATTATAAATCAAGGGTTAAATCCATAAACTTTTGAGCTTCAAAAGAGCTTACAAGCAGATTGGGAAGAGTTAGTGTTGTGTGAGGAGGTGTATTGGTGACATAAGTCATGTGAGTTGTGGCTTAAAGAAGGTGATAAAAATACTAAATACTTCCATATGTTAGCTCAAATTAAAAAAGCTAAGAACACAGTGTTTCGCATTTAGGAAAGTACATCAAGCAACTGGTTAAAAAATGAAGGTGACATTCAAAATGAAGGGGTTAAATTCTTTTCAAAATTATTATCTACACCAATACAACAAACCGATCACTATGAGGCTGATAGAGAGGAAATGTTACAAGCAATCCCCATTTTAGTCATTGAACTTGAAAATGTACAACTCAATAAACCTTTTACTCTAGATGAAGTGAAGGCGGTTGTTTTCTCTCTAAAAGCAGATAAGGCTCCAAGACCTAATGGATTTACAACTTTATTCTTTCAAAAAAATTGGGACTTCATAGGAAATAATTTTCTCAAAGCTTTGGAGGAATCTTGAACTTCTTGTTCCATGCTCAAACAATTCAATGTTACTCACATAGCTTTAATTCTAAAGGTAAAGGACCCCAAATCCTTCTCAGAATTTCAGCTATTTCTCTTTGCAACACAATTTATAATATTTTTACCAAAGCAATTTACCTTCATTTGGTTCTCCTCATTCCAAAGTTAATATCAGAAGAACAAGGTGGTTTTGTCCTAGGCAGGGAGATAGCTGAGGGTGCACTAGTAGCTCATGAAATTTTACATTCTATCTCTTTGCACAAAATTTATTGTTTTATCATAAAGCTTGACATGATAAAAGTTTACGATAAAGTGGATTGGACTTTTTTGATGCAAGTGCTAAGAAAATTTGGTTTTACAGATAAATGGTGTAAATGGGTTCTATCTTGTTTAAAGGGTGCCAATTTTTCAATATTAATTAATGGCACATCTTCAAGTTTCTTTAGTTCCACTCAAGGAGTCAGGTAAGGTGATCCATTATAGCCTTTTTTATTCATAATATTAACTGAAGCCCTTAGTAGAACAATCAAACAGTTTCATTCTCAAGGGAAGTGGAAAGGTATTGCAATCCCTTTTACTGATTTGTCAATAACTCACTCCTTGTTTGTCGATGACACACTATTATTTGGTGCAACTCAAATTCAAGAAACCACTCAAATCAAGTGTATATTAGATAAATATTCACATGTGTCGGGGAAACAAATAAATGTAGACAAATCAAAGATATATATATATATATATATATATATATATATATATATATATATATAATTCATATCAAATCAAGTCTACAATTTAGAGAATTATTAATATTCTAGGGTTCTAATTAGCTGAATTACCTTGTAAGTACCTTGGGATTCCTTTCTTTTCAGGGGCAAAAAAACCTACTTATTGGTCTACCATTATTCAAAGTATTCAAAACATAATAGCATCTTGGAAGGGTAGATGGTTATCTTTATCAGGCAGAATATTATTGATAAAATTTGTTATTGTTGTCATTACCAATTACTTTATGGCAGTATTAAAGGCTCCAAAATATGTGGTTTTTCTAATTGAAAAGATAATCAAGATTTTTTATGGAAGGGAAACATTGATAATAAAAATAAAATCTCATGTATCTCTTTACAAAATCTATGTGTTGAAAAATCCAAAGGAGGAGCTGGAGTACATAACTTATCAGCTCGTAATCAGGCACTAGGGGCAAAACTAGTGTGGCACATGTATGCTAAGTTTCATTCAAAATGGTGCAAAATCATGCAAGCCAAGTACTTAGATAATATGGATCCAGAGAGAATTTTTACAATTTCAAATCCTCCATAAGGCTCAATGATGTGGAATTTCCTGGTTTCTTGTAGAAATGTAATTTTACCATATCTTACTTGGGAAATACATGATGGATCAAAGGCAAAATTTTGGGAAGATTTGTGGGGAGGTCATGTACCTTTGGATTCACTTAATAATCTGAACAATATCAAATCACAAATCAGCGCAAGTTGGGGGGATAAAGTTAGTGATTATTTTGACAGCATAGATGGTTGTACTAGGAAGGTAAACTGGAAATATTTTTCTACATTTGATTGTCCACTGGGACAAAAAGAGGAATTCAAAAGTTTAATAGAACAAAGGATAGTCTTCTTGTCATGAAGGAAGGATAAATTGTTATGGGCTCCTTCTAAATTTGGAAATTATACTGTAAAGTTGGGTTATATGTGTAGACACCCAAAATTGTCCATGTCATAACATTACCTAGTCGATACATGACCTTGTAAAACATCTTATAATATTTTACCCTAGGTCATTACATTATCCCACTTATCCCATTTATTCCACTTAATCACCTTCCCAATTAATTAAATAAATCTCATTTATTTAATTAATTCCCCCTTCACATGTCTCAAAATAATTCAAATTAAATATTTGAATTGATCCCTCACTTATAATCACATTGCAACATATGTCACATGACTACAACTCTTCACATGCATAAATAATTTAAATAATTTTATTATTTAAATTATGAGATTCTCACTTACATCCTATTTTTACCCCCATTCATTGTGCGTCATAGGTATCTTTTCTCTCCAAATAAATAAAAGAATCTCACTTATTTCCTCACATCTCAATTTTAGCCTCATGTCATAACCCAATTAATGTGCGTCATAAGCACTAAAATAAACTTTTAATCCTAGCCATACATATCACAAATTTGACTTTTAATCTTGGCCATCGAATCGAATCAGCCTTCTCCTATAAATCAAGCATTTCATAGGCCATTTAGGGGATCTTCTTCTAGCATCCTCACTCTGCCAAAATTTCTCTCAATCTTCTTATCTATCTATCTATCTATTTTTCTTCTATTATCTTTGTCTTATCATTATGCTGCGAAAATGAGAAATCAACATATCAACAATCAAACCTTCAAAATCTTGCATTCTCATGCAAGTGGAGAAGAGCAATGGAGATAAATCAAATCTAGCTTGGAGATCGGTTTGCTTTGTTTTCTTGTTTTCATTTCATGCCAGTTTGTGCTCTATTGTGCTTGTTAGGGTTTTCATATCTTGTTGTTTTAGTTTTATATTTGATTTTCCCTAACTACATTTGGTGAACCCGACGTGAATCATTTGATCTAGCATGCTTTTTGCAGGTTTTTTTTTTTTTTTGTTGCAGATTTATGAGTTTTTGGATGAAACCCGAGGTGATCATAAGGAGCTTTAGTAGCAGCAATATCAGTCACACACAACAGATTGGAAAGAGAAAACTTTCGGGTACACTCATTCTATTATATTTACCTCTCATTTGATCAATTAATCTTATTTGCAAAACACTTCAATTTGGGGCTTTAAAATAAACATCTTGCTTGCAATCACACTTTTAAATTGGGCTTAAAAATAACCATTGTCTTCCATCACACATTTTGACTTTGGGTTTAAAAAGAACAAGTGTTTGAACTGTTTTACACACATTTTAATTTTCTAAAGGGAAATTAACAACTGCTAGTGAGAATCAAATGTGTGTGTGATCAAAAACACCTCACTTGGTTTTCTTTTGTCAAACCCTTCATAGGAGGCCTGCTAGGGGATTTCATCACCCCTAGGGACAACCTCAATCAAGGTGTGAATCGTAACACACGCTTCTTTGAGAGTTAAAATCTTGTCACTCTTGGCTAAGCCCCAAAGAACTTTATACCTTTGGGAAGTGAAGGTGAAGGGTGGGTTACCCCTTTCTCCCAACTGTGTGGCAGGAGTTTTCTTTCAAATTATCCCTAGTCAACCTCGTGCATCCTAGCTTAAAACCTAATTGTCCATACCCACTTGACTATTTCTAGGACTTGTTGATGTGTCTTCTTCAAGTGTGTGCTTAATCATCACATTCATAATTTCAAATTCAAACTTGCTTATGTGTCTTGCGTGTGTGATTCATGTGTGTACATGTGTAATCATTTATTTGCAAATTTTCATATCAAGCTATAAACACCAACACATAAACATATCATTCTAATCATCTTAATCATCCTTTTTATAATCACATTCAAATCAATTTCACCCTAATCCTAGTCAAGCACTTGCTAAAATGGTCCTAATCCTTTATGATCTTAGTCACAAGCCCAAGGTCATACTTCGAGAAGCCCCTTCACCTAATCATGAAGATAATCCAAAACCATATATCCTCCAAGGTGGGTCAAACTTTACTCCTAGTGATGATGAGAACTTTGTAGATCTTAGTGATGATGAGGATGCTGTAGATCCTAGTGATGATGAAAAATTTGTTGAAATATTAGGTCACCTTAATGATGCTATTGACAAGGGAAATACCACCATAAATTTGGAATCATACACCATTCCATCTACTAGTCCTCCATCACCATATAATAAAATGCCTATCTCAAAGCACACTAGTCCTACACCAACACCACCATCCAACTTCTCAAGCTCTAATCCATCAACCAAAGAATCATTTGACGGTTTTCTCCAAAGACTACTAGCACGAAATAGACCATCCCCATGTCAAGCACCCATTAATGAGCTTACCAACGAACCTTTGAATGTCATGTCTATTCTTCTAACTCCATCATACAGTCCACAACCTATTGATCTTATATGTCTAAGTCAAATACCATCATGCCCTCATGTTGATGATCATAAAGAGCATACCAAGCCTCTTCTAGATTCTTCCACTTCCATTTCCACTCAAACCCAAGAGCTATGTCAAAAGCATTATCCTAAGCATGAAGAAACATTAACCTCTCATTCTAATCAAGATCTAGACCCTTCTAATGATCCCACTCATAACATACTTGGTCTTATTCATGATGAAGCTTCCCTCTATGATCTAGATCCTACGTATGATCAAGAAGGCCATGATGATCCTCTTAGCCAACTCTATGCATTCCATGGTCAAGAGCCTATCACTTCACCTATCCATGAGCAAGAAACCTCCATTTATCCTATAGACCCCCTACCTAGTCCTATCCATGATCCCACATTATCCACTTGTCATGTTGAGACACATGCCTCCCAAGTAAATGTAGAAGATCAAACCATTAGTGTGGATCTAAATGAACATAATCAAGATCCTAATGATCCTTCCACATCCACTATAAACCCCATTTCAAATCCACCAACATGTCCTATTGGTCTATCCATCTTTATTCATGAATGTTCCTCCTTAGAACAACAAAAAAATTTATCCACTTCACCTTCTTCATATAATAATGAACTCAAGTCTAGTGTCCAAAACACACCTGGTCCCATTGTCCATCACATGCTTCAAAACATGAACTACCAAGGTAAAGGTTTAGGCCTTCATGAACAAGGTGTTTTGGAGCCCATCCATATCAAAGTCCCTCCACGCTCTTATGGCCTTGGATATACACCCCAAGGACACCAATCTAAAGATGTTGGTACTTCCTCCATCCATCCTAAGTCCTCTTTCCACCATAAATCCTATCATATGCCTAAAACATATGTTGCCATCCCTCCTCCATCATCTTACAAATGTCAAAAGCATGTGACCGTACACCTTCCACCATCAACCTTGCCACCATTGCTTCAAACTCCTAATATCCATCCATCTAATCTACCTCCACTACTCCCAACACCTAATATCCCCATTATCCAATCCCCTTATCCACCTATCCATAAATCCTCTAAAAATCCTAATCATGACCAATCAATGTGCACATTGTCTAAACATGAAGCTTCCACTCATTCCACCATACCCATGGGATTCAAAAGCAAAAAATTTGATGCCTCTATCTATAAATCAAAAAATATGAAGGGTCCCCATGCCCTAGAACACAAAAGCAAAGAACCAAAGAAAAATCCATCCAAAAAGCAATATAAGCTCATACTTTCAAAAGAAAAGTCTAAAAACAAAACGGTTTGGGTACCTAAGAAAAAGGAAAACAAGTCAAATGAGGCATCTACATCTCAAAAATCCCAACCATCCACTTCCACCTCACATTCCCACTCTATTCAAGAATCTCATATTCCATCCCACAAGAAAAATAAAAGTCATAAAAATACTAAATCTATGTGGGTACCTAAAACACTTCATCACCCATCTCCTAAGCAACCATCTCCATTGCTTCCTACACCCCCTCCACATCAAAAGATTCAATGTTTATCACAATGTGTGCAACCATTGGTCATGGTTCCCTTCCATTTCATAAAAATTTCACATACCTCCATCTCCTCACCTTCACTCATTATCCTACATACCTCCCCCATCACCTTCCTATGGTCCATGCTTTTGGCTAAGCCTCTCATCCATCTTCCCTACATAATCCACATCATAATCCACCAATCCCTCCATAATCCACATCATAATCCATCATCTACCTACTCCATCTCCCTTTCATGTCATCCCTTACCAACATCTATGAGCATAATGGACATTTGACATGGTCCATGCGATGACATCCATCTCTAGTGGGACTATCATCTTTCATGGAACTAGAAAATTGAGTCCCTCTATCCATATTCCCCTTCTCTTATCCAAAAATCATAAAAAATAAAAAATAAAATCAAAAAAGAAAAAGAAAAGAGAAATCCCTTCATCCAACGGTGAAAACCTGGTAAATAGGTGCCTTGGATAAGTACCATGATGAAAACCTGGAAAACAGGCGTCATGTGTAGGTTGATCTTCTATGTCACTTACACTTGGGGGCACTTTGTCTCATCCACACTATCTATCCTATCATGTCATTTCTTATCATATCATTCCATCCTACCTACCATCTTTATCCATCATACCCATATACTTATCATATTGAGTCCATTCATCCTTCTCTTCCTCTTTTTGATCTTGATAAAAATATGGGGCAAAATGTTGAAACATGCTTTGGATATATTTTGATATACCTCATCCTTCCAAACAAGCCTATCATTATCCTAGTGTCATAAGCTTTGTCATGAAGAATCCTAAGTATTGTACCTAGAATGGGGCATGTTATTCCTATGCGACATAGTCTTTGGAGATCACATCCTTGCCCTCTTATGATGCATACATCCATTCATATGACATCATTTTTTATCCATCCATATATCATGAGCCTTTTATCCCTTATCCTATCACCCACCCTTTCATCCATCAATCCCCTTTATCTCCTTGCACCTAGACTTGGTTTTCCCTTGTCATTGGTATCTAGCACAAAGGCTACCCAAATTTTCATCCATTGACATCTCAAAACATTTCAAAAAAGTCCAAAAAAAACAAAAAATCCAAAAAAAATCAAATATTCCAAAAATCCAAAAAAATCAAAACATTTCGAAAAAATCTAAAAAAAATCAAAACATTTCAAAATCCAAGAAATAAAATCAAACCAAATCACTTCTTCCAATCAAATCAACGCATCAATTCAACTTCTTCAAATCGATGCTTCAAGTCAATTTCTTCATCAAATTATCTAATCATATCACTTCTTCTAATCAAATCCATTCTTCTAATCAATCACATCACTTCTTCTAATCAAACCCATTCTTCTAATCATTATCATCAAATTAAATCATTTATTCATTAATCCAATCAATCAAAATCATTCCAAGTAAATCAATCCTCAATTTAATTCATCAATCATCATCCAAATCTTCAAATCTAGCATCTTCAATCCTTCCAAGCAATAATCCAAATGCAAGTCAATCCTTAATCCATACCAACGAAGCTAATCAATCTTGCCAAATTATCCAATCACATCCTTTGATCTTGATCCTAATCTTGTTGTAAACCCAATCAATCAGTAAATCATCCTTGTGTTGATCTAGGGATATATCGTTCCCCGCAATGACAACACTATCATCATCATCAATAAATCAATCAATCATCCTTGTGTTGATCTAGGGATATATCATTCCCCACAATGACAACACTATCATCATCATAAATCAATCAATCAATCATCCTTGTGTTGATCTAGGGATATATCGTTCCCCACAATGACAACACTATCATCATCATCAATCAATCAAGTAATCATTGGTTTACAGCTTGACTGGGGCAATAACTTGTTTGTTTTTGTATCATTTGTGCATGCTTGCTTGTGTGTGTTATCATTTCAATTTGCATTTGCATCAAATCCAAATCACTCCTAGCTAATATTCATATCTTGTATCTAGACAAGGTTGTATTATGTTGGGGCACGAGACACATCATCACCTTGGTCCTTATACCTTGGTACATAGCGTCTAGTGCTATATCAAACATATGATTACTCACTTTATTGCAGCATAGCGTGTCATTTTTCTTTTTCATCTACTTCTTATCTTGTATCATTCATCTTATCCCTCCTTTATTATTTCATTCATTTCGAGAGCATATCCATGTTTATGCAACCCGCCTATCCTCTCGAGGGGGCATCATCATCCCATTTCTTCATATCTTTTGCATCATCATATTCTTCTATCATCCCTTTCCTTCATTCATCATACTCCTCACTTCTTCAAGTGGTTGAGGTATCATATTTTTATTTGTTTTCATATATCCATACCTTAGCTTCTTTGAAATGATGTTAGTCGACATAAGTTTCGCCATCTCGAACATCATCTCAAAGAGGGGCAAAATGTAGACACCCAAAATTGTCCATGTCATAACATTACCTAGTCGATACACGACCTTGTAAAACATCTTATAATATTTTACCCTAGGTCATTACATTATCCCACTTATCCCATTTATTCCACTTAATCACCTTCCCAATTAATTAAATAAATCTCATTTATTTAATTAATTCCCCCTTCACATGTCTCAAAATAATTCAAATTAAATATTTGAATTAATCCCTCACTTACTGTCACATTGCAACATGTGTCACATGACTACAACTCTTCACATGCATAAATAATTTAAATAATTTTATTATTTAAATTATGAGATTCTCACTCACATCCTATGTTTACCCCCATTCATTGTGCGTCATAGGCATCTTTTCTCTCCAAATAAATAAAAGAATCTCACTTATTTCCTCACATCTCAATTTTAGCCTCATGTCATAACCCAATTAATGTGCGTCATAAGCACTAAAATAAACTTTTAATCCTAGCCATACATATCACAAATTTGACTTTTAATCTTGGCCATCGAATCGAATCAGCCTTCTCCTATAAATCAAGCATTTCATAGGCCATTTAGGGGATCTTCTTCTAGCATCCTCACTCTGCCAAAATTTCTCTCAATCTTCTTATCTATCTATCTATCTATTTTTCTTCTATTATCTTTGTCTTATCATTATGCTGCGAAAATGAGAAATCAACATATCAACAATCAAACCTTCAAAATCTTGCATTCTCATGCAAGTGGAGAAGAGCAATGGAGATAAATCAAATCTAGCTTGGAGATCGGTTTGCTTTGTTTTCTTGTTTTCATTTCATGCTAGTTTGTGCTCTATTGTGCTTGTTAGGGTTTTCATATCTTGTTGTTTTAGTTTTATATCTGATTTTCCCTAACTACAATATGGTTGTAATGAGTCAAGGGAGAGAATCAAGCAACAAAGAGCCTTATCATTTTGTTGGGATCCTTCGATACTTCCAAAGTCTAGGTGTTTCTCATGGTTGGCCATCAAAAGAAGGATTTTAACAAGTGACAGGATGATCAAACTTGGAATTGTAGCCCAATTTAAGTGTGTCTTATGTGAAAACGATAATGAAGAAATAAATCACCTCTTTCTTCATTGCCCTTTTTCTTTTCAATGTTGGTCATTTATTAAAGAAAAATTAAGCTAGTGTGCTCCATTGCCAAAAAATTGATGGGACCTTTTCTCAAGCTGGCCAATATTATATAAATCAGCATTGTTTACTTGCATATGGAGATTAATTCCTTCTATTGTTCTATGGACCATTTGGTGGGAACGAAATAGAAGAATCTTTAGGGATGAAAAAATGAAGATGAATCAAATTCTGGTAAAATTGGAGTCTTCAATTGCAAAGATATCCAATGCATATGTTATGAGGATAAAAAATGTTGGTTCATTGTTCACAGATTGGGACTCAAAGGCTATGAAGAAGTGGAAAAAGATTGTTCTACCATTCAAGGGAAGTCTTCATAAAAATCCAAGCTCTGAAGTGGATAGAAATCAAATTCATTGGTCTCCACCTAGGGAAGGATTCTTCAAAGTAAATTTTGATGGTGCATCACGGGGGAATCCAAGTTTGTCAGGGGCGAGAATTGTAATAAGAGATCATAAAGGTCTTCTAATTTCAACAAAGTCAATCAAATTACTAAAAAGTACAAATAATGTTGCAGAAGCACAAGCTTTACTTCATGGATTGCAGCTAGCATATAATATGAAACTTGAAGACTTGGTAATTGAAGGAGACTCACTAATTATTTTGAATTCCTATAAGGAAAGGAAAATCTCATGTTGGCAAATCAGATATGTGTTGCAGCAGGTATGGATGTTGCTCAAAAAGTTCAAAACAATGTAGATAAAACATATTTATAGAGAGGGAAATTTGGTGGCAAATAAACTGGAAAATACTGGTTGTGATCAAATTCAAATTGAGAGGATTTATGACAGTAATATGGGAAATTTATCACAGGAATTACAAAATATTATAGAAAGAGAAATTACTTGATAATAGTAAGTGGTTTGGAGGAAATGTTAAATATGAATTCCAAATTGCAATTATTATATTGAAGTAATTTATCTAAATTCAATAAAAACAGTGATTCTTTATTTGGAATTACCAGTTAGCGGATTGCTAAGAATGGAAAAACATGGGAGGAAAGCTAAATTAAATAGAGGCATCGTCAATTGGATTTCTAATCGGCACATTTTTAATTCCTAAAAAATAATCATTTCATTTGTACAACATCTGCCAAATAATTGTTTGGATACACATTGCTTGTCCCTAACCATGTGTAATTATGCGATTTCGTATCTAAGCAGAGATTATCCAGTACATCATACACAAATTTTTAGAATGGGCACTTGACACATTTAAAATTGAGAGAACGGATGTTCAGGTGACATGCTCTAAAACTTTGGGAATTTACCTCACACGAACAAATGTGATGGAAAGGGATTTTATCAACAAAATTTACTCTCATTCTATCCGACTGTAGCAAAGGTATGTAATTTTGCTAACAAGTGTCGGCTATTTGCAGGATTTGATGGTGAACAAGGCTCTAGCATCAGGAAAAATGCAATATCAAATTGGCATAGGCCGATCTCGAATCAAATCTAATCGAGCTTTGCATGTGGCAGACTCCATTTGGTCTATACAATTTTGGAAACCATTTAAGGTTTGGGGTTATTAAAATGCATGTCTAAGCTTTAATTTAACACTGTACGAAGATGGGTGAAATTAAATCAAGGTTCTCTACTCGAGCTTGATACCAAGTGAAATGTGGAAGGAATCCAATGAAGCAAGCGGCTTGAAGGTCTTCTATTAGAATAAAAATTCTTGGTGTTGTGAAAATTGAATATGGTATGTGCATATATTATTATTCAGGGTAGTTTACTATCATTTCTCTTGTTTCATTACTCAACTCTTGAGTTGCATGATGATGGTAGTGTGGCAGCATTACAAATTATAGGATGCAAAATCATAGATTGCTAAAAGTCAAATTGTAATTTCCAAGCCACTAGCAGTTAACACTTTTTTAGTATTTTCTCCATTTTAGAGGATAGTACGACTATTCAAAAGTATTATTATTTTTTGAAAATTTCATATCATCCTCATCAGTGCAAAACATCATGGAGTTCATGCCCAAAAATCACAGAACTCCTTTTCCAATACTTGAATGGGAACTTCCTTTCTCCAAAAACTTGGAAAGGGAAACGTTGGCAAACATTTTTAAAACTAATTGCTCTCTTGTGTTTAGGTCCTTAAAAACATTGATTGGAGATGATATCTTACACCCGTCAGCTCAAAGGTTAATATTTCCTTCAGATATAGTGCTAATATTTATCTCTAATGTGTTGGATTTGAATCCAAACTATAAAGATATGGAAACAATTGCAAATGTTGTCATTTAGGAGGTGTTCTTGCAAGATAATGTTCTTCTCAAGAGTGTATAGAAATACGACTTTTGGAAAGGTGAAGCATATGTGGGTGGGATATTTCTTAGACACTAGATACATCACAAGGCATGCTACATAAATATTTATATTGCAATGAAACTATCTCTGGAGTATGACACACCCAACCATCTCTATAGAGCTCTTGCATGCCATCATTATGAAGTAGGGGATGACATGGAGAGAAACTTCAAATCCAAATATCATGCTCTATCATTTCTCCTTACACATCACTGTCATCAAGTTGAAAGTGTCAACAAGAAAGCTACAAAACAAAAGGAGATGATCGAATCTATAGTCACAAGCTAAAGAAAGAAACATTCAAGTGCACCAAGTCAGGCCTCTTCCACATATACCTGATATGAACATCATAGCAAACTCTCATTCCACTCCACCAACACAATAG
Organism: Sequoiadendron giganteum; assembly: GCA_007115665.2. Taxonomy (NCBI): domain Eukaryota; kingdom Viridiplantae; phylum Streptophyta; class Pinopsida; order Cupressales; family Cupressaceae; genus Sequoiadendron; species Sequoiadendron giganteum. Next base: position 671,251,367 of record CM021105.1, on the reverse strand, counting down.
GTCATGCACAAAGAAGGAAAGGTAGAAAGCTTGTCAGTTGGTAATGCTTGAACAATATGCTCGACAGTAATAACTTTTTGCATATATGCAAATATATATAAGCATACTGGATGCAAATAGTTTGCAATCTTAAATGATGAGATATTTTTGTACAAAAAATCTGATATTTTGAATATTGTCAAGTTAGTATTGATTGGCTGTTTCTTGCTAATGGAAAGATACAAAACATTTGATCCGTTATCTTGAGCACTTCAGATTTTTGTACTGAATGTGTCAGACACATATATTCAACCATGAACGAAGTTATTGTAATCTATTTTATTATATAAATATATAAAGTCAATTGCAAGCCTTTTATCTAAAAAGAATAATAATAATCGTAACCCTAACCATAATTAAATTCCAAGTGTACCCTAGTCAAACCTTGACCTTAACAATAATTGAACCCTAGCCCTAATTTAACCCTAACTATAATTAAACTATAACCCTAGAATTGAATCCTAATTGAACCTTAATCATAAGAACCCTAACCCTAATTGAACACTAACTCTAACTTAACCCTTACACTAATTATAACCCTAATTGTATCCTAACCCTAACTAAAATTTCAATGTTGTTGACAACTTCTCAAATTCTGACTTAATCGCTTTGCTTGGGTTTATATTTGAGTATAGTAAGCTCAAACGCATCTTAAACCAATGTTCACAAATGATGTTCATTGAATCAATTGTAGGTTTAAACCATATCTACATATGATTATGAGGTGATGATGGCTTTTGCTAAGCATTTCTAGGGATTGTATTTAAGGATGGTAAGCCCAAATACATCTTACACCAAATTTCACAAATGGTCTTCATTGAATCAATGTCTTTCTTAAAGTAGATCTATATTTTATTGCATGAAGGCAAAAATTGTAACGCTTCTCGATCCTTGTAGAAACAGAAGTAGAGTACTTCTAGGACATGAGAACATGTCTTGTAAGAATAATTCATATACCACATAAATATGGTGTGTCTGATCACAAGTGAAAGCAACAAGTTCACTAGGACTTTCAACTATTGATCAGTGGCTTCCAGAGAACCCATTTGAATTTGAAGGATTTCCTTCAAAATCCAAAGAGAAATTTGGTTTTCAAGTAAATAATATCCTCCATAAGTCCTTCCCTCATGGGATTTTGATAATTGACATAAAAAAATGTATCATACTTCTGTGAAAATGCTTTCACTTCATTTTCATAAAAATTCTCACTAGAAGAACCCCATGATAAATAATTAACAAGAAATTCAAAGAAAAACATGAATCCCTAGTGACTATCCATGCTAATTCTATGGAAGTAAATGAATTTGTGCAAAGGCCAGCTTTAAAGTTATAAAAGTTGTTTTCTTCGTATAAATTAGAAAGTTGTTGCTTCTGAGAATCTGATAAGGATATGTGTTTTTTATTTTGTTTATAGGAGTGAACGATCCCCATTATGTGATTTAAAATTCCTCTCGATGTAATAAGGTGTTGAATATTAGGAGAAAAAAAATCAACTTTCAATTGTAATGGTGAAAATTACATATTGTATTTTATTCATTATGGATCTATTTTGATGAGGTTGTTTCTTACCTAATGATTAATAAACTAGCATACCTATATTTTGAAAATATATGTAGAAGATGTCGAGAGATATCATTTTTGAGGTGTATGCTTAAAAAAATTATTATATTATATTAATTAATAGACAAATATATTTTTTTATTTTATGTACACAAACTTCCAAACCCCATTTTTCCATTGATAAATGTCTCTTAGCATAATACGTGGTATGTTTTACCACAAAAATAAACAAATAACTTAATTTTTACTTGACTCCATCTCCACGCACCTTTAGGGACTAGTAATATATCCATTCATGCACTTGGGTCAAGATTTGTTGGTGCCGCTTATGTCATTACCTTTGGGAAATAAGAAAATTTGTTATATCCATGTATTGGTTAAGAGAAGCTAAACCTTGATATTGAAACAAGGGGGATATAGGAATCTAAAGAGGGAATGAATTAAGCCTTATTCTGAGTGTAAATTTCAGTATCCAAGTGAAATTTGTAATGTCCTGCCATTACGCTACCAATTAGGTGCCATTGTCATTTTCCTAAGGATGTCCATCTCCTTGTTGATGTGGGAAGTGAGGGAGGAATCATGGTCTAGGCGGATGACTTTGAGGGCATGGTAGGTGGAGGATTTGTGGTGGAGGGCCTTGTACACAATGCCTTTGCTACCATGTCCCAGCTAAAAGACAAGAAATAGATGTTGTACACAGTTTACAGTAATACATTTGTGTTCTGGTTAAAACCCTATCTCTAAAAGCTCTTGAACCAATGAAGGCACATGTTTACAATGAAGTATTCTTTAGATAATATATTGGTGAGGAAATACCTTGAATACTATGTTTATTCATGCTACGTGAAACCTAAACTTGAGCAATGCCAAGTGGTCTAGGAAAGACTAGAAGCATTTTATTTGTACGTTTTGTTACGCTTATGTCATTACCTTTGGGAAATAAGGAAATTTGTTATATCCATGTATTGGTTAAGAGAAGCTAAACCTTGATATTGAAACAAGGAGGATTAGGATATGACATGGGTGGAGGATTAGGATATGACATGGGTGGAGGACTAGGATATGACGTGAGTGGAGGACTAGGATATGATGTGGATGGTTGGTTTCCCTTGTCAAAGTTAGGATAAGGACAATAGGTGGATGTTTGTTGTGGATGAATGACAGGATTTGTGTTAAAAGATTCATGATAGGGAGGGGAAATGGACATAGGACTAGGACTTATAGGTTGTTAGTAAGAGGGATAGATGGATAACTTGCCCAAAACTATTGATACGAAATGATAGTATTCTTTAGATAATATATTGGTGAGGAGATACCTTGAATACTATGTTTATTCATGCTACGTGAAAGTTATCCAACTCCATACAATTCAGGAGAACCAACTCCATATAGTTCAGGAGCACCAACTCCACAAAGTTCTCCTGAACTATATGGAGTTTGTGCTCCTAAATGTTTGAAGAGTTGGTGCTCTAAGTGAATAAAGAGAAATATTTTTCAAGTGGTTTTTATTCCCCAAGAGGGTTTTCCACTCAGGACATATAATATGTTATGTGATGGTTCAGTCTTAGTTTCCCAAAATAATAATAATTTAAAAAATCAAATAAAACTTTAACTGAATATCAGTTGATTTATTTTTTTCTTTTTCTTTTCTTAAACCCAAAAAAAGAAAAAGACTTTCCTATCAGCTTTTGATTTTTAAGTTATGAGTTCATCAAGTTATTAAATTTAAAAGGTAATAATTTACTGTTCATGTAAATGGGGGGGTGAATCAATGATTTATGAAAGTCATAATTTTTTTATAAATCTAATGATTTAATTGACTTTTAAATGAAAACACCAAATGACAATTTATAGAACGAATTTGACTTGTGCCTGAACAATATTGTGTTTACATGAACCATGAATTAAACTTATAACATTAAAAGAGGTTGAACTTAGCACTTCCACATGTATCAGAGCTCACATTAAATCAAAATCTTTCATGCATGAAATTTGACATAAATATTGGCAGATATCATAGACTAATGCATTTGATAACACATTAAAAACAAATAGATAAGGAACGATGATGGCTTCTTATTGAATCAATAATCTAATTACAAATAGAGTATTGCTTGCAGCTTACAATTAGATAATTTGACCAAGCCCATTCAAGTGCTTGTGGAGGTCATTTTGGGGGAGATCCTTACTACAAAAACTGCTTTGTATGGGATACTATTGGAGAAATATGGAAAAGGATTGCTTTGCATATATTAAGTGATGTCACACATGTCAAGAAAACAACACTTTCATCCATGCTCCTACTTATGAGCTCCGTGCCCAAATTCCTATTTGGCCATTCTTCTTATATCCTATGTTGAGAAAGAAGTAGCTTTCAAATTCCACAAGTAAATAGGGAGTGCATCCAAGAGGGAAAATATTGTAGGAAAAAACAATGAAATGGGTGCAAGGATGGCAAACAAACAAATGTAGAACAACAGTAGGAATAAATAAGAAAACAAAATTGTGGATGAATTAACTACCACAAAAGACTTAGATGAGGCAAAGTAGGTGGAGTGTACCTACAACCCTAGCATACCATCTAAACCCTCTTTAATTACCAAGAAGGAGCATCCCACATTCAGTGAAAAGAGAATAATCTTTTTCTAAAAAATTATATTACAAAGGAATGCTATCAACGTTTGGGCCTATATAAGTGACAATTGATCGAAATTCTACCTTGCAACCAAATCTCCAACAACGTCCATTGGGGCTTGGTGGATTGGTAAATCAGGGAGCTTTCTGTGTGGCTTCAAAGAGGAAGGTTCTCAAGTCATTTCTTGCGCACAACAATCCAGATAGTTGAATGCTAGTATTGGTAAGTTTTTATGGGAAAGCTGGGACATGGTAGCGAAGGCATTGTGTACAAGGCCCTCCACTGCAAATCCTCCACCTACCATGCCCTCAAAGTCATCCACCTAGACCACGATTCCTCCCTCACTTCCCACATCAACAGGGAGATGGAAATCCTTAGGAAAATGACAATGGCACGTAATTGGTAGCATAATGGCAGGACATTACAAATTTCACCTGGATACTGAAATTTCTCCTTTCTCTATTTTATTATCATGTACTTGTAGGTTGCATCCACTTTCCCTAGGGGCATATTTAATTCTGCCCATATTTTTACAATTTGCAGTTGTTTCTTTATTTTTAATTAATTTAAGAAAATGATCCTAATCTTTCAAAATTTGAAGTTAAAATTTGTGCCCAAGTCAGCTCCTTCCAATTAGTCATTATGATCCCTTGAGTAAAAAAAATATTAACTTAATTTCTAGAGTGTTGTATTCAACAACAAACCTATTTCATTTTTACACATTAGATCATTCGATAATCAAAAGATAGTTTCATTATTTATCGTACCATCATAAATCATAACATTAACATTAAATCAAAACTTTAGGCATATTACATGACTATATATGTTGTCCTTGATCTTTGTTTTGAACTACTAAATTGTTAGTGTGATCCCTAAATTTTTATCTTATTCTAAAATTCTAAATAGCTATTATGCATTAATGGAAGAACATAAAAGATACACCTCAAGATTATCCTAAAGAATGATAACACAAAAAAATAGGACAAAATAAAGACAAATAAACGATTATACCTTTGTGCTGTAGAAATCCCTTGGTTGGCCCTTGATGCTTGAAAGCTTGTGTCCTCCTTGGATGGCTATTGAAATGGTGTATGCAAGATGTGCAATGAGATCAATGCAAGTGTTAATGGCTAAATGGCTAGTATGATGCTTGCAAGTTGAATGAGCAATTTGGTAGCATAAGGGTGCAAATGGTTGTGTTGTAAAATGAGAGAAGAGAGGGGGATATTTATAGAGAAATTTGAATTCACTAGAGAATTCAACGGTTGAGATTAAACCAATAAGGCCAAGATGGAGGGCTATGGTGAGTTGAGGACTCACAAGCCCTCACATTTTGACATGTGGAATGTGAGATAGCTTAAGATGAGATGACGAGGAAGTGAGGTGGAAGAAAGGTACATGATGTGGAGGAAGAAAAAGTATCTTGTAGGTACCTTGGGGGATGAAAATATTTCCTCAAAAAGGAACTTCTTGTCCCCAAATGAGAGTGAAAAAGACATTTGAGGAATTTTAGAATTCCTCAAAAATCTTCATGGGGAACGGGAAGGTGGTTGGAGAATTAAATGTGAATTAAAAATTCACATGCTTGAGAGAATCTAATGAATAAGAGAGGGTTTCCAAAAATGTGGGGATTTGCCACTTGTGAGTGATGTGACAAGTCTAAAGTTCTAGAAGTCTTTGGCACATGTGAAATGGCAAGTCAAATTTTCTAGAATTTGCATGGGGATAAGGTAAGCCTTGGCAGGATAAAATGTGAATTAAAAATTCACATGGGGAAGAGAGGGGCTTAGAATGAATAAATGTGAATTAAAAATTCACATGGGAAAGAGAGTCAAGGCCAAGAAAGGCAAATGAAAAGGCCGACTAAAAAAGGCATGCTAAATGTGGCTAATGACCTTGATTAAGGTTGTGCAAACTCATCATTAGAATAATTAATGAAAGATTAGAAGAAAGTGGGAGATTATGGAGGATGTGACACTAATATTGATCAAGTAGTGCACATCCTAATCATAGATTAATTAATTTAATCCAGACTAAAAGATCATTATGGAGGATGTGACAAGGAGAGAGAAAATGAGGAATTAAAAATTGATTTTAATCAAAAAGGTCAAGTGACTAAATTAGATAAATTTCCATATTTATTTAATATAGAGAAGAAAAGGTGTAAGGTAAAGTATCTAATTATTCAATTACATACTTTAGGAACCTTAGGCAAAAAATGAAATAATGATTAAATAAATTATTTAATCGTTATTAACGAAATAAATGAATATTGTAGACGATTTTGACCATGTGAAAGTGGTCAAATTTAGATGTCTACATTTTGCCCCTCTTCGAAATATTGTTAGAATAATAGTGTTTCAAAGAAAATAAAATTCAGATGACTCTATAGAGGAAGCAACCAGGAAAATGATGCCTCAGCATAGGGAGAGGTATATGAGTTGCCCAAATAGAGGGAGAATGGATGAAGATGCCCCAATCCTGCGAGGGAATGACTATGACAGGGAAAATAGAGAAATGGGAAGGGTATGCCCCCTCGAGAGGGAGACTGGGGAAAAGGAAGGGTCCCGAGCGACCTCTCGATTAGAAGAAACAAAGCATATGGTTAGAAAGAGCTCGAAAAAACAAGCAGGTTTGCTTTTTTATCGAAGTCAAATGGACAAACAGTTTGCAAATGGCGGCCCCGAGAAGGTAGTGGATTAGTTGGAGGAGAAAAATGATAGATAAGAGGTAAAAAATACCCCTTATTTTAAAAAAGGAAAAAGTAATATAAGGTAATTTTTAGAAATTACCTCACCTCATTTGCACTGTAGCAGTTGAGAGAAGAGGAGAGGAGAGGAAGTAGACGAAGAGAAAGGATGTCGTAGGATTACGAATCTGACATCATCCACCAGGTAGACGAGGTGTGAGGATTCTACAGCCATCGGGTTGTGCCCTGCCAGATTAGCAACAAAATGCTCCATGCATATTTTAATTAATGTAAACGCATTTTGTATGTTTTTTGTAAAATTTGAAAAGTGGGTTTTGTTGACGGGATAGAGAAGAAAAATGGGTGGGCATGAAAATGTTAGGTAGCCGAAGGCGGGGGGGAAAAAAACAAAGGGGTTTGAAGTTCCGAAGGGAAAAATCAGCCCTAATGTGGGGGGCGTGTCTGCCCCTACCAAAAGCAGGTCTGCACTGGCGCGAGGCAGATCCACCCTACACGCGGACCTCCGCCCCGATGCAGGGCGGGTCCACCTCAGCTTGGGGAGGGTCCGCCTCAACGCAGGGTGAGTCCGCCCCGTGGCTGAGGGTGGGTCTGCCTCAGCTTGGGGTGGGTCTGCCCCAGCATGGGTCGGGTCTGCCCAGTAGCCGGGGGTGGATCCACCCCGACGTAGGGCGGGTCCGCCCCGTAGTCGGGGGCGGGTCCATCCCAGCTGGGGGAAAATCAGCCACGATCCGATATAGGTCCACTCCACGGGTTGGGAGCAGAGCCAGTGGGGTTCGAGATAAAGCGATGAGGGAAGAGTTAGAAAAAAAGAGAAGTAAAAAAGAAAATGATAATGTCCCAGGGTCAAGAAGGAAATTGATAGGTTAATGTTTATGGATGCAAAGCTTTGATTGATTGCGAACACATGAGTGGCGTCTGGAGGCACTGGTGGCAACTATGATGGCCATTACCAAAGTAGACCACGTAGTACTGGAGCATGCAGGGTTATTGCACTTGGTATAGTTTATGGTGATGAGAGCACATTGGGCAATGCTAATGACAGTGATAGAGAGATGGAGTTCGGCCACATCGACCTTCCATCTTCCAATAGGGGAGATGATGGTGACACTAGAGAATGTATGGTGCATCCTGATGCTGCCCCTAGCGGGGCGGTTAGTGAGCGAGGTGGTATCCAGAGGGGTAGAGCTAAACCATACCATCCTAGTGTTATTTGGACGAGATGATTTGCTTATACAGAGGGGGCAATTGGACGTAGAAAGATGTTTGTCATTGGGGTTACCACCTTTACCATTGTATTTGTGCAGTTTGATTAGCGGGTTATTATTGTCAGACCGTAGTAGGCGGTTATGCAATCTACAGTTTATGGAGGTGATTCTACATATTGTCGAGTGGCGAGAGGGGTAGTTCTTATGGGGTTCATGTGTGTTAGTGCAATTATACAGGGATAAGCATGTGATCTATTACCAGTAGTCACTAAGTGTGATGCATATGACACTTTTACAGGTGTGGGTGTGGGAGCATATTATGGTGACAAGGCCCATAGTGGTGAGGAGAGGATAGGTGGATGAGAGGGAGCCTATTGCCTGGGGCTACAGAGGGTCCAGGGGCTGGGTTTTGTAGTATGAGAGACAGGGAGAGATGAACGATTGGAGGAGAGTGTTCGATGAGTTGTGGGAGGTTGACATAGTATGGTATCCATATATGTATCAACAATTTAGGGGATGGAGGGAAGAGAAGGAGATACAACAGGGTTATTTTAGGTGCAGATGTGTCTTGATTGGGAGCCAACCTCACATAGTGGAGGCTCATCGACCAGACAAAGTGGAGAGGCAGTTTGGGTGGATATAGGATATTCCAACAGCATCGACCATGTTTCGTCGGCTCAATAGAGAGTGACCATGGGGAGACATTCTGACAATGAGGGCAGCTAGAGAGGCGTGGACAATGGAAGGTGAGGTGCCCTATCCAGGGAGGGCGGTTGGTCCTAAGGATGCAGGAGTGATAGAGCGGTATGCTCAGTGGTTTCTCACCCACCAATGGGAGAGGATAACACCTAAGGTGTTGATTGTGGGAGCCGTAGGGTAGGGATCAGAGGATGAGCACCAGTTGGTGGAGGAGGGTGGAGAGGATGGTAGACATGAGCAAAGGGGGCAGGAGGGAGGTGGGATGCAGCAGAGTAGCGGAGAGGATGAGGGTGGGTTGGATCACAACCGGGTGTTGGAAATAATGAGGGTGGGATTGGAGAGTAGCCAAAGAGGAAGAGGAGGAGGAGGAGGAGGAGGCAATAGTGGAGGAGGGCTAGAGGGATGATGGATGTGGGGGAGGAGATGGAGGTAGGAGGGCTAGGTGGTGGGAGAGGTCTAGGGACAGAGGTTGTATGACATGAGGATGTGGGAGGTCTAGAGTGAAATATGGCGAGACCAGGGAGTGAGCCAAAGGTGGAGATGTTGCGGGAGGTGGAGGGGAGGGTTGTTAGGCAGACCGGTATAGGTAGCAGAGTATGGTGGAGGCGAGTTCAGGTGAGGGTTGAGCAGGAGGAGGTGAGGGCCATAGGTTAGCAGGATGGAGCATAAGGGGAGACAGATGCCAAGGGATGTCTAGAGAGTATGACATGTAGTAGATGACAGAGGAGGGTCCAGCCGAAGATCTAGGCAGAGCAGGAGCCCCATGTGTTAGAGAGAGATGAGTGAGGATGAAGAGGAGCCAGAGGAGGGGGTAAGGAATGCAAGATAGCAGAGGAGACAGATGAGGGTGGGGAGGAGAGGACAACCAAGGAGATTTCAAGTGAGGTGTAAGGTCGAGCAGGCACAAGAGGAGGTAGAGATGGATGTGATGGATGTGGATGTTCATGTGTTGGATCCATTAGTAGTATTACCAGTTGTAATAGTTGATGATCCTATGGTTTTACTAAGGGGAACCCAGGCGAGGCTGTGGGTGATGGAGGAGGAGTTGAGGATTGCAGAGGTGGAGATGCAGAGGATGATGGAGATAGGGCAGAGAGAGTTTGATATTGTTGTGGGTCGGCTGATGATAGATGTACGTGATGCAGAGAGAGAGAGGGATGAGGTGCGAGCAGACATGGAGGGAGTATGGGGTGAGCTAGTCAGGGTGACCTAGGATCAGGATAGGTTAGAGGCAGCGATGATCGTAGCACAGATGTGGGGACAACTAGAGTTCGGAGGGGGAGCAAAACATGTCTCAGTGGAGTGTCTTCAACAAGCTGAGAGGGAGATGGAGACACTGAGGGTACATATGGTAGGACTGCTAGGGGAGATGATAGAGCTTCAAAAGAGGGTATCTACTACAAAGATATCCCCAGAGGAGGCGAGAGTGAGGGTTGAGATAGTAGAGGCCTAGTTAGAGAAAGTACGGAGGGATAGGGACATAGTGTATGCAGATGTACAAGCCTTCCAAGAGGAGAGAAATAGTGCACAAAGATAGGTGCAGGTGATACAAAGGGAGAGATGATGCATAATGACAGGTTCAGATCTTACAGTTCCAGAGAGATGCAACAATGGCTCAAGAAAAGAGTGTTGAGAGAGATGTAGCACAGAGTCAGTCACATGTGGTGCAGGGTGATGGGGATGGTATATATTTAGTCATACAAGGATTGTAGGCACAATTATAGACTGCATAGGTAGAGAAGGAGAGGGCCACAGAGCAAGTACAATTGTTGATGACAACGCAGGAGGCATGGGAGCAGGAGCAACGAGTTATTAGTAGAGAGTGAGATAGATACAAGCATGAGCGGAACGTTACCAGATATCAGGCTAGATAGAGAGATGATTACATGCAGGAGGCATCCTACTAGAGGTGTGCTTATGAGGAGGCAGTTCCATATCTAGCACAACACATAGCGCACTATGTGAGGCAGGTACCGTAGATGTCGACACCATCCCAGTCTTTAGGGACACGTACCAGAGGGTATAACTACTTTCAGATGACTCCTCCATGCTTTGGTGGTTATCAGGGGACTTCGACACATAGAGGACTAGTTCTTGATTCTCCTCAGAGATCGGACGTGGGAAGCTCAGGGAGCAGGTGACAGGATACCAGTGTTTTGATAAGTATAGGATGGAGATTTAGCACAAATTAGTAGGGAGCGGATGTGATCTACATCCTTGGATTGTGTTCCTTATTTGAGGATGATATGTATGTGATTATGATGTGACTATGTTTTCGATATTATGATATGGACATTATATTATTTTGATCATGATATGTGATAGTCCTCATGGACACTATGCCTTATGTTTATGTGATAGATGATTTATGTTATGCATATGGTTATATATTTATGCTCTTATGATAGATGGTGTAATATGTGCACATGTATATGATGATTTATGTCTATGTGGATGCTTTGAATATGCATGATGTTAATGATTTATTTATGCATTCATGCATGATGTGATTATGCATGATGTTGATTAATTATGTATGGTAATGTCATTGTGTATGTGATGTAATTAGTATGGACCTAACAATGTATTTGCAGATGGTGATGCATGTATGAATGTGACTATGGAAATATATGGATAAATGAACCTAAGATAATTAACCTAATGAACTTATGCAATATGGATGGAAAATGAACTAACACACTAAATACAATGCAAACACAAGTATCAATGAGGAGTAGCCTGGGAATGTAGGTAGATGATAGGTGTATTATGGGTGTGATACTGCACCTGTCAAGAACCATTAGTATCCTAAGAAGAAAAGAAAGTAGGAAGGAATCAAATTCTGCACAACCGAAATCATGAGTCATAGGTTAGGAACGAGAAGAGGTGAAGGGGAGATGCAATGAGATGAAATGCAACATGAATGCAATTTTCCATCTTTCAGAGCATTGATTTTTTCTATAGCATAAGACACCTGCCACCATGGTAGATAATAAAAAGGTGAATTAGTGTCTAATACAGGAAAAAAACACCACCAACAAGGTTATCCCAATACAACAAAGTAACAAAGACTTTGGTCAGTCCAGGAATTGGGATAACCACAAGCACAAATGGATGTCCCCATGTAACACAAAATCCAGGGTGAATCCTGGTGGGTACCATGTGGGACAACACAACAAACAACAACAATAAACGATCAAGAGATGCCCCTATGTTGACTAGGTAAAATGCACCATAATATGATGGATCATGGCGATCTTGACTAGTTATAAGGGGGAGCTCAAACAATAAACAAAAGCCAAAAGCACCAAAAGATCATGATCAGTTTCAAACATCCTTTGCCATAAGATCACAAGGATGGGTGGGGTTGATGTGGTCTATTAGGAAGGATGCATCATGTTAAGACCAATGATAGATACTAAACTAAAATGACCTAGATGACGCAGTATGTTTGCCACCAATCAGATTTCTTGACACAAGAAGATCTTGTTTGTGAAGAATAAATGATGATAGGGACATACTCGATAACAGGACAACAAGACGACAAGACAAAACAAGAGGACTGACACACCCTAAAGACCTAGGGACTCAGGGGTTGATCGAATATTAGCCTTGCCTACATGAAAGCACAAAGCCCTCGTAGTTCAAGAAAAGACCCAAGATAAGAGTGAAAAAGGGACTGATGGAAACCAATGGATGACCAAGACAAGATAGACAAAAGCCTCGGGGGAAGATCAAAAGATCAACCTTGCCTACGTGGAAGCGCAGGGGCAACGTAGTTAAGAAAAGATAAAGGATGACCGAAAAAAGGAAATGGGATAATCAGGACAGATGACGACGACCATCACAAGAGGGTCAAGGTGCCTTGGGGGCAGATGAAATGATCAACCTTTCCTACGTGAAAGCACAGGGGCAACGTAGTTCAACAAGGATGAAAGACCGATGGGGCTTACGATCAAAAAGTGGAAAAATGGTGACAGGTGATGGAGGAAAAAGTGCCCTGGGGGTAGATCAAAATATCAACCTTGCCTATGTGAAAGCGCAAGGGTGACGTAGTTAAAGAAAGATAGGATGAAACCTAGATGTAGATCGACATGATGAATGACTCTAGATGGCGACAACCACAACAACAAGATGAAACAAGCTCAGATTAGGATAAAAGGATCAGGGTATCAGATAGCGGATGACGGTCGTCCAATGCTCAACTAGAAATATACCAAGCGACCAAGTGATGCAAGCAGATGGGAGGATATGGGGATCGAGGAGCAGATGGATAAATCATAAAGTAACCAGAATGCAAGGTAGATAATGATTAAGCCCTATACAAGAGGTGCATGTTGCCAGGTTTTCACTAGTTGTACGTATCCAAGGAACCATGCAGGGGTGGTTTTCACCATAGGATGAATTATTTCTCTTTACTATGTTTGGATTTTTATTTATTTATTTATTTTTATTTATTTTGATTATTTTTTACCTTTTTTTTTGTATTTTTGAGACTTTACCAGGAAGGATACCCCAACTAACCTAAGTATAGAATTTATTTAGATGCATGATGTTGATGGGGTCTTCCAAGGGCTCTCCTTCAAGGGTAGATATCCTGTATGCACCAGAACCATACTTTGTGGTGATGACATAAGGGCCCAACCAATTAGCTTCAAACTTACCCTTCTTTTCTCGATCTTGTTGATTCCGGTGATTTTCCTTGAGAACTAAGTCGCCAACATTGAATTGATGAGGGCATACTTTCTTTTTGTAGATTCTTTTGAGTCGGTGTTGATAGGCTTGCAAATGGTTATAAGCCTTGACCCGTTTTTCATCCAACAATTCCAATTGTGCGAGCCATGCCACTCGGGTGTCTTCGTCAGTGATGAGATTCCTTAGTGATATTTGGAGTGAGGGGATTTCAACTTCAATTGGAAAGATGGCTTCAACGCCAAAGACAAGGGAGTACGGAGTAGCACTGGTGGGGGTGCGGATGGATGTACGATAGGCCCAAAGAGCACGATGGAGATGGAGGTGCCAATCTCGACCAGTACTATTGACCATTTTCTTAATGATTTTGATCAGTGTTTTGTCTGTTGCCTCTGCTTGTCCATTACCCCAGTGGTAATAGGGGATGGACCAATGATGTTGGATATGATATGTTTCACATAGTAAATTCATGCACTTATTCTTGAATGGCTTTCCATTATTAGTGATGATGGTGGAGGGGATACCATACCTACAGAGGATATGGTAGAGGATGAACTTAGAGATCTGAACACCAGTGATTTGAGTGAGTGGTATGGCTTCCACCCACTTGGTGAAGTATTCAGTGGCTGTGATGATAAAGGTGTGACCATCGAAGGATGGAGGGTAGATCTTGCCAACCAAGTCGAAACCCCATTGTGAAAATGACCAAGGTGTCGTGATAGGTTGTAACTCTTGTGTCGGGGCATGAATCAAATCTGCATTTTATTGGCACAGAAGACACCTTTTGACAAATTGACAAGCATCATGTTCCATTGTAGGCCAATAATACCTTGCTCTTAGAATCCTTTTGGCTAAGGCCATACCCTTAGAATGGGCCCCACAAATACTACTATGCACTTTTGCTAATATCGTGCGGGCTTCGATTTCATCTAAATGATGGAGGAGAGTTCCATCATACCCACGTCGATAAAGTGTATCACTGATGATGGTGTAGCGGGCAGTGCGTTGGATAAATGATTTTCTTTGGTTTCTTGTGAGATCAGATGGTAGGGTGTTGTCATGAATATAGGTGTAAATTTCTTGGTACTAAGGGGATTCATGGACTATAATATCACACACCATGTCACTCTTAGGGATATCATATGCTAGGATCAAGAGTTGCTCGACTAGGAACTGACAATTTGTGTTGTCTTTTGGTATCTCAATTAGGGACCCAATAGTAGCCATAACGTCTGTTGCCTTATTCCGAAGTCTTGGGATCTGATCAAATTGGATGAAGGAAAAATATTTCTTGAAGTCATTCACCATGCATTTTTAAGGCAATAACTCATCATCTTTGGTTTGAAATTTGTTATTCACTTGTTTAATGACCAATTGAGAGTCACCAAAAACTCGTAGATGAATGATATTCCATTGGCGACGACTCGAAAACCTGTGATGAGAGCCTCATACACTACTATGTTGTTATTGCATCGGAATGCCAACCTAAAGGACTTTGGGATGTAATCACCTTATGGTGTGACCAAAAAAATGCCCGCCCCAAATCCATTGTGAGTGTATGAGTCGTCAAAGTAGAGTGTCCAGGTAGTGGTTTTCGTGATTGTAAAGACTTCTTCATCAGGGAAATTTGTAGTCAAAGGATAAGCATCCTCTAAAGGAGTGTTTTCCAATTGATTTGTGATTACTTTTCCTTTAATAAATTCTATGTCCACATATTTTATATCAAACTCACTTAGAAGCATGATCCATTTAGCCATGCGGCCAGTTAGGGCTATCTTAGACAACAGGTATTTGAGGGGATCAACCTTTGATATCAACTTTATTGGATGGCTAAGCATATAATAATGTAATTTTTGTGTACTGAAGACCATGATGAGGCATGCTTTCTCCATTGGTGAATTGTTCAATTCATAACCGACTAGTGTTTAGCTAATGTAATAGATTGCTTGCTCTTTTGAGGATTCGTCATGATGTGCCAACAATGCCCCCAGTGCAATTGAAGTGGCAGAGATGTATAGTAGGAGGGGTTTTCTTGGGATAGGTGGCATCAATATTGGTGGGTGGGCCATGTATTCTTTGATCTTATCAAAACCCAACTGACACTGTTGATTCCAATTGAAGGTGGTGTCTTTCTTCAAAAGGTGGGTGAATGAATGACATTTATCTGAAAGTTGGGCTATAAACCGACAAATAGATTGTAGCTTTCCTTGGAGGCTCCTTAACTATTTTAGGTTTCGAGGTGGAGGCATATCCATGATAAATTTTACTTTATTAGGATCAACCTCGATGCCCCTCCGAGAAACTATGAAGCCTAACAATTTCCCTAATGTGACACCAAACACACTTTTTCGAGTTCAGTCTTATCTTGTACTGCTCCAATCGCTCAAAGATATTTTTCAGAATGGCAGGGTGCTCATCTCTGGTTCTAGATTTTCCCAGCAAGTCATCAACATAATATTCCATGATAATGTGGATGAGGTCATGGAATATGATAGTCATTGCTCGTTGATATGTCACCCCCACATTCTTGAGCGCAAAGGGCATAACATTGTAACAAAAGGTACCCCAAGGTGTTGTAAAAGTGGTCTTGTGTTGGTCTTCAGGTGTAATTTGAATCCGATTGTAGCCAGAGAAACCGTCCATAACGGACAGCATCTCATGCCCTATAGTGATGTCAACCAACATGTCGATATTGGGCAATGGGAAGTCATCTTTTGGATAGGTTGTTGAGATCTCATAAATCTGTGCAAATCCTAATATCACTGTTAGGTTTAGCGATAGGCACTATGTTGGAAATCGAGTCGGAATAGTCAATGGGTTGAATGAATCTAACTTCTAGAAATTTCTCCAATTCTTTTTTGACTAATAGGGCTACCTGAGGATGCATTTTGCGTAGTTTTTGTTTGACAAGTTTGGCATCTGGATGAACATCCAAATTATGTACAACAAGATCAAGATCAAGGCCGGGCATATCTGAATAAGCCCATGTGAAATTGATAACACCTTCTTTGAGAATTTGGCCAATGGTGGAATACTCTTCTTTTGATAAATATTTGGCCACATAAGTGATTCTTGGATTTTCTTCTGTCCTCAAATTTACCTCTTGTGTCTCTTCAATGAGAATAGAAGAACGCTCAGATATTTGTGCTCCCACAAGGGGAAGATGAATGTCCCCATCATCTAGTGCCTTATTGAGGTTTTCACTGTCAGATACACCCTTTTTTTTACTTTTTCCCAATCAAAGAGTGCCTCAATGAGGTTTTCACTTGATGACCTATTTTATTTTTATTTCTTTTTGCTTTTGCGGTTAGGGCATTCATCTTCCCCAAATCCTATGAGATGTACATAGGTATCCATTGAGGGAAATGTGTCGATGGGTACACTACCTTGAAGGTCAAAATCTATAAGTTCAGGATGTTTGAGGGATAAGGTTATGGTGCAAACAAATAAGCATTCAAACATGGTAGGGAGATCAATGTGATCCAAATCATCGTATGCGTGTATGATGGACTCTTCTTCTGGTATTTCTTCGAGGGAACCGTCATTGACACTAAAATTTTTAGAAGTGCTAGAGGATTTCATAGGACCTTTCTATTTAGTATCATAACCCAAGCCCAAATTTCTTGGCCGGATGGTAGTTGCTTCAATAGGCTGGTGTTTTCCTTGTTCTTCCACACCAAGGCCTCCACCTTGGTAATTGCACTTTTCAATGAACTTGGAGGCATGTGGATAGACTTCCTGGAAGTATACTATGAGGGGACGTGGTGGCTTAGGTTCTTCTCTGTAAATCCATTAGTTGATATCAACTTCCATTTGATCCTGAAGGGAACCCAGATTGTTGAATGTGGTTGAGCCCATGTTTTTGGTAGTGAGGGTGAGTGTTTTTTCTTCTTCCTTTGGAACTGATGGAGATGGTTACCCATATGTTCGTGGCGACGGTGGCATGGTTGCCATGTTTAGTGCAGTACACATTTCGTATTCACCACATCCCTTGTTGATGATCTTGACCTTGGTGATGGTGGAACTAGGTGTGGATGATGGTGTGGATGAGGGGGGTTGATGAGGTCTTTAGTGTATTGGTGCATGGATGAGAATCATATGTTTGGTATGCCCCCATTTTGACTCCTGGGTAGTAATGTGAATGCGAAAAGGAAGCTTCTAAGGCATGACAATATTCAAAAGGTTGGGGATCAGCCTGTATGGTGACTTCCTTTCCTTGGAATGGGAACTTCAAACATTGATGGTAGGTGGATGAGATGGCTTGCATAGAATGAATCCACAAATGACCAAGGAGAATGTTGTATGGAAGTTCTAGGTCTAGAACATGACACGTAGTATAATGTACAATGGGACCCACCTGAATAGGAAGACAGATTGTGCCTTCAGAATCTCTTTATGAATTGTCATATGCCTTAATAGTGATCACCTGATTATTTAGGTCAGCGTGGGTGTATCCTACCTATTGTATAAACTTTAGTGTACAAAGATTTAGCGCTGAACCATTATCTACCGATACCATTTTCACTTTTTGACAATTTACACCAACCTTGAGATGGAGGGGGCGGTTATGGCTTGATTCAAGGCGTGACATGTCCTTTTGGCTGAAGGCTAATTGATAGGTCGATGAGAGATTTCCCACCAATGCTTGGAATTGGGTGGGGTCCATATCATCGAACACTTGTGTGCTTTGTAAAGCCTTATTCAAGATGTCTTGATACACATGAGATGACTTAAGTAGATCTAGGATGGATATCTGAGCTGCAGTCTTGCCTAGGTGGTCAAGGATGTTATATTGTAAACTGATGGATGACAGTTGGGTAGATGCAAAAGCTGTTGGGACTCTGATGCGGGTTCGACGAGTGGTAACAACACATTGTGGATCCTTTCGCTTGACACGTATCATGGATACATGTGGCTCTACTTGTTTGACATATGTGACCACACCTTGGTAATTGTATGGCATATTTTTATAGCTGATGTTATTGGTGTTGTTATTGTTGTTAGGTCCAGGATTAGAGTTGGAAGTACTAGGACCCTGATTGTGTCTAGGAAAGGAATTTTGGTATATTTGGAGTTGAGAATTGGACGAAGACGTTGTGTTAGCACCCACATGGATCTCACCCCGATCTATCAGACCTTGAACATAAGTTTTTAGTCCTTGACACTTATCCAATGTGTGCCCTTTGATCTTGTGGTATTCACAGTTGTCATTATCTTTGAACCAAGTTGGCTTGGGCTTGGACTCATCGAGGGGCTTGGTGACAGGATAAGTAATGGGGTAGTTGTCTTGCAAAATTTTATTGAACACAACGCTAAGGGGTTCTCCCAACTGAGCGACTTGTCGTTTGTTTCCCCCTTAGTTGTTTTGGTTCGACTATTGTCGAGGTGCTCCTTGGGGCACGAATATGGCGTTTGGTATTGATTTTTGTTGTTGTTGAGGTGGATATTTTTGTGAGATGGTAGCCACCTGAACGTGTTTAGTGTCAGTGACACCATCATTAACAAAAAAAAAAAAATTATTCCAATATCGAGGTTTATCCCCAAAGGATTTTTCTTTATCAAAATTGAAAATCTTGACTTTCCCTTTAGCAACAAGAGCTCGTTCTAGGATGGGACCCTTCTCCACAAGTGTTCCAAAAGTGGTGATGCAGTGGAGACAAAATTGTGAACCATATCTGGATGAGAATTTTCGATGAACAATATGACCATGTCCTTATCTGACAATGGGTACTCCATCTGACTAGCCAAGGCACACCATCATTGTAGATAGCTAGCGAAGGTCTCCCCATCACGTTTTTTTTACTTTAGGAGATCAAGCATGTCAATATCCTTCTCCAGATTGAAGGAAAAGTGGGAGACGAATTGTTCGGATAGTTGTGCAAAGGTTTTGATAGATCATTTTTCAAGGCCCATAAACCAGTTAAGGGCAACTCCTTGTAGAATCTTAGGAAAAAGGCGGATAAGATAATTGTCATTATGCATGACCTCTTGGAAATGGGCATAAAATTCTGGAAGGTGGGCTCTGGAGTCGCTCGTTCCTTTATATTTATCAAATTTTAGTATCTCAAAATGCTTGGGAAAAGGAACCAACGAGATGGAGGGATCAAAAGGATAAGGATAGATGTCCTCAAACTTGAATGTCTGTTTGGCCGTTCTAGCTTGTAGATCCTTTAATTTTGCTTTTACTTCTTCCAAATCTTTATTGACGGGTGTTGTGGGAGTCAAAGTGGGTTGATTATATGGATAGTATTGCGGGTATGATGAGGATGGCCCTGTTGTTGTTGGATTATAAGCGGGTTGAGCTGGATACGAGTGTGTTTTTTGATTATAAGTGGATGGATAGTTGGATGACAGATTGTGATGAGTGGGAGCCACTTGTTGGTAAGGTGACTATTGTTGATAGTAAGAAGTGAGGGATGAGTCCTGTTGTTGTGTAGCATTTTGATAATACATGGAGGTAGGAACTCTTTGTTGATGTGATGATGGTTGTTGGTAATAATGGATGGAAAGTGCACCCTATTGGTAGGTTTGTTGTTGCTGAAGGTAGGATGGATAAGGTTGGTATTTTTATGCAACGGTGGGTTGTTGCATGACGTATGGGAATGGATTTGATGGCTATTGGTGAGGATGATTTTGCTACTGAGGAGGATTGGTGTAAGGTGGCGGTTGGGTCCGTGTTTGGTTTTGATCATTCTGATGAGGATTCGTATTAAGGTGGGATGGAATAGTGTATGTGCTAGAGGGATGATAAAGGTACTTGGTAAGCGGATTATTGTGTGTTTGTGTAGGGATATGTACATACTGTTGTGGGGGTCACTGTTATGGCTGTTGTTGGTGAGGTGGGTGAGATGCGATATGTTGTTGTTGGGGAATGGTCATGAAAGGGCCATGCAGTGGTTGTTGTGGCTATGAGGTAGTTTGTACTACTTGATGTGATGGTTGTGTAGGAATGGTAGTCTATTGCTGAGGGATCAAAATTTTTTGTTGTGGGATAGTGTGTTGAAGATGTTTTGGATGCGAGGGTTGAGATGAGGCTACAATGGTAACAGTATGTTGTGGTGGTGCTTGCAGTGTGGTGGATTGGTGTGGATTAATTGGTGGCTGTTGAAATTCAAGAGATGGAAAATTGGTAAGTATAGGTGTGCCCCCAGTATTAGGATATGAGGGAGGAAACGGTGGAGCAAATGGGATGTATGATGGCATGCATTGGGCATAGGGATCATTAGGATCTGGTGGTGGGATAGTAGATGTTGTGGTCAGAAGATGAGGATAATCTTGGACTTGATGGATGACAACATTTCCAAATTCGGGGTGGTACTAGTTGTCCATGGGTGCACTCTCAGGGACATAGGAATCTCTTGGAGCATTTTGTGAAGTTTGTGGATCAACAGATGTCGGAAGGACATATGGTGAGGCATCAAATTCAAATGGTGGTTTGACTCCCTTCATGAGTAGGGTAGAAAGGATATTATCCCCATGTTCATTGAGGATACGATCCATCATTTGGACATTGGAAGGATTATTGAGATATTCATCAACGGTAACTTTGGGTTGATTGACCATATTCTCATCACCGAGTGGTGTGATATTTTGGATGTCGGTGTTTGATTGGGATGAGGCACCATTATGGGGATCATGTGGATTGCTTGGAATGTTATTGGGATCTTGAGGGATAGTTGGTTGGGAACCTTGGGTTTTCTGGTGTGCCATTTTCTTTTTTGTTTGTGAAAGGGTCTGAACAGGCATGAATGTGCAAAAAAAAAGTGATTTTGAGATGCAACTTCTAAAGGATGAACTAGGTGATGATTTGGATTGATTTATTTAGATTGGATTAAGATTTCAGGATTTGATTGGATGTTGGATCGATTGATAGGATGATGGATCAATTGATGATCTATCAATTAATTTGATGATTGGTTTTGATTAGATGATTAATTTTGATTGGATGATGGGATTTTGATTGGATGATATTGGATTTGGATAGATTGGATTGGATTGTTTGGATCAATTGGATAAGTTTTTTTTGGATTGGATGATGGATTAGGATTTTTTTATGGAAGGGATCCTAAAACCCAATTCGGAAATCACCCTAGGTGACTTAATACGTTGGTTGATCAGATTAAATGGGCTGAACCAATGATCACGGTGTCGAATCTGCCTTGAGATGGAAGGAGATTGATTTGGGCCAATGATGTTGGCTATCAACATAAATCCGCCTCAGGATTGAAGTGGATTGATTAGGTTGAAGACAATGATTGATATGTAAGGTGACGATCAAACTTAACGCCTTGGTCAAACCGAGAGATAACTCCTAAAACAAGGTTTAAGGGATTTTGTGTTGAAAGATGATGAAGAATGGAAATTAAATATGTCTTGGTGGTTTTTATATGATGGGGGTGATGTTGAAGTGATCTTTTTCGAAAGTGCAAGTTTAGGCCACACGTGGTAAAATGGTGGAGTGGGTTCCCCTAGTTGTGAAATGAGTAATGTGAGTGAGAAAGAAAAGTTTAGAAAGGTTAAATGGCGGCTTGAAATGGTCAAACAGATGTTTAGAAAAGTTAAATGGATGTTTGGAATGGTTAAACAATCAAATGAAGTTTTGAAATGGTCAAACGGGGTGAAATTGTCTGTTCAAGAGGGTGTATCTACCCCTCTGCAGCAATCTGCAGGGCAAATCTGCCCCATTGTAGTAAACCAGAAGGCGTATCCACCCCTCTTTGGAAAATAGGGACTTGGTTTGGATGAGAATGACTATGGAAAGGACTTTGAAATGACAATAATGAGGTTGAATTATCAAAAATTTACTGGTTTCTCACAAAAAAGACACTTTAGACAAGCACAATCCTATGATTAGTGTTAATGGTATGGCCAAAAGGTCTTAATCTAGGATATACAAGGCTTATAGGGAGTTCTCGATATAGTCTCAGTACATGAGGCCCAGACCGTGAACACCAACCCGTCACAAGCGTGAGTCGGGAACCCCAACGAGATACTAAAGGGCTCAGACCAACTCTTCACGTCTATCTAGGTATCACCCTAGCTTCAATGCTCTGCTAGACACAATGTGACTAGATTGAGGTACAACTTTGGCTCTCCCCCCTTTTTATACCCCACCAATACGCGTGGTTGGGATCATCCCTTGGGGTGATGAAATCTCCAAGCAGGTTCATCTAAAAAGAAGACACTTATTGTTTCCAGCTACTCCCCAGGCTCACACAAAGTGCAAGGGGAAAGAAAAAACAAACTAATGCCCCCTTTGGGTAACAAAAAAATAGACACACCAAGCAATAGATTTTACTTCCTCCTAATTAAACTATGTGCCTAGATGAAAACAACAAGGAAAGGTTTTAAAATTTGAACAAATGGATGGCCTTGGAAATAAATGTTAGCTATTTTACCCTCTGTTCTTTGTTAATTATGAAAGTAGGCTGCAAAATATTAGCAAGAAATCCAACTATACCCACAAACAAACAACGTCAGGGGGTTAGAACCTCAAAACAACAAAAAACTAAGGCAAAAATGCAGCTAAAATTCCTATTTTTACCTTTCAAAACATGTTGTTTAGGGAAAATCCACCCCTCGACACTCATAACAGTGGGAACAACAGAGAAAATTCACCCCTCTACAGTAAAAATGTTAGAGAACAGTGAACCAGCAGGGAAAATCCACTCCTCTGTAGCATAAAGGTTAGAAAATAATGAACTAGGAGAGAAAATCTGCCCCTCTATAGCAGAAACGTTAGAAAATAGTGAACTAGTAGGGCAAATCTGCCCCTGTGCAACAAAAAGGTTAGAAAATAGTGAACTAGCAGAGCAACTTCGCCCGTTTGCAATAGAAAGGTTAGAAAATAGTGAACCAGTAGGGAAAATCCTCCCCTCTATAGCAGCAAGGTTAAAAAACATTGAACCAGTAGGGCAAATCCACCCCTCTACAGCAAAAAAGTTAAAAAATAGTGAACCAGTAGGGCAAATCCGCCCCTCTACAACAACAAAGTTAGAAAATAGTGAACCAGTAGGGAAAATCTGCCCCTCTATAGCAGAAAGGTTAGAGAACTGTGAACTAGTAGGGAAAATACGCCCCTCTGCAGCAAAAATCAGGAAAAAGTGGGAACAGGAGGGAAAATCTGCCCCTCTATAGCAAACTGGAGGGAAAGTCCGCCCCTCTGCAACACACTGGAGGGAAAGTCTGCCCCTCTATGGGGAAAATCCGCTTCTCTGCGACCTGGACCTGCAAACAACTCAACAACAACAAACGTGAAATAAAGGGACCCGTTTGTGGGTCCCATTGGGCATGCCAAAAATGCGATCCCTAAATGGCTATCCTATTCTAAAATTCTAAACAACTATTATGCACTAATGGAAGAACATAAAAGATACACCTCAATATTAGCCTAAAGAATGATAACACAAAGAAATAGGACAAAATAGGCAAATAAACGATTATACCTTTGTGCTATAAAAATCTCTTTGTTGGCCCTTGATGCTTGAAAGCTTGTGTGCTCCTTGGATGACTATTGAAATGGTGTATGCAAGATGTCCAATGAGATCAATGCAAGTGCTAATGGCTAAATGGCTAGTATGATGCTTGCAAGTTGAATGAGCAATTTGGTAGTGTAAGGGTGCAAATGGTTAAGTGTTGTAAAATGAGAGAAGAGAGGGGGTTATTTATAGAGAATTTTTAATTTCCTAGAGAATTCAATGGTTGAGATTAAACCAACAAGGCCAAGATGGAGGGCTATGGTGAGTTGAAGACTCAAAATCCCTCACATTTTGACATGTGGAATGTGAGATTGCTGAGGATGAAATGGTGAGGAAGTGAGGTGGAAGAAAGGTACATGATGTGGAGGAAGGACAAATACCGTGTAGGTACATTGGGGGATAAGAATATTTCCTCAAAAAGGAACTGCTTGTCCCCAAATGAGAGTGAAAAAGACATTTGAGGAATTTTAAAATTCCTCAAAAATCTCCATGGGGAATGGGAAGGTGGTTGTAGAATTAAATGTGAATTAAAAATTCACATGCTTGAGAGAATCTAATGGATAAGAGAGGGTTTCCAAAAATGTGGGGATTTTCCAATTGTGAGTGATGTGACAAGTCTAAAGTTCTAGAAGTCTTTGGCACATGTGAAATGACAAGTCAAATTTTCTAAAATTTGCATGGGGATAAGGTAAGCTTTGGAAGGATAAAATGTGAATTAAAAATTCACATGGGGAAGAGAGGGGCCTAAGGTGAATAAATATGAATTAAAAATTCACACGGGAAAGAGAGTCAAGGACAACAAAGGCAAATGAAAAGGTTGACTAAAAAAGACATGGTAAATGTGGCTAATGACCTTGATTAAGGTTGTGCAAACTCATTATTAGAATAATTAATGAAAGATTAGAAGAAAGTGGGAGATTATGGAGGATGTGACACTAATCTTGATTAAGTGGTGCACATCCTAATCATGGATTAATTAATTTAATTCAGATTAAAATAATATTATGGAGGGTGTGACAAGGAGAGAGAAAATGAGGAATTAGAAATTGATTTTAATCAAAAAGGTCAAGTGACTAAATTAAATAAATTTCCATATTTATTTAATTTAGAGAAGAAAAGGTGTAAGATAAAGTATCTAATTATTCAATTATATACTTTAGGAACCTTAGGTAGAAAATGAAATAATGATTAAATAAATTATTTAATCGTTATTAACGAAATAAACAAATATGGTAGATGATTTTGACCATGTGGAAGTGGTCAAATTTAGATGTCTATAGGTAGTAAGAGTTTAACCAAGAGAGAGTCCTCTACCTAGAAAGCTCCTCAATGGTTTTTATTGACACCACCCTTTTTCAGGCATAAGTCACAAATATTGAGGTAAATATATTTAAAACAACTAAATTAGCAAAGTCTAAATCTATGAACTTTGTTCAAATTTTTGAATAGGGTTTAGTATTACACTTTGGAAGTGAACTTGTAATGACCCATCAACTTTGATATTAGAAAACCACAAATAATTCCACCAAAGTGCATCCTATTATTTAAAGGTAAAGTAAACTAATTACACTTTCATTAGAACATGTATTTAGATATTAACTACACATTTATTGTACTCAATCAACTCTTCCAAATGATAAGAAATGCATCACCACTAAATTTCAAGGTATAAAGAAGAACATATCATTCTAAAATATTCATTATGATAGATGTAACATTTTCAAAATAATAATGTATTAAATCAAGATATATAGATATAGTCGTGTCAACCTCTAGATGTTCACTTAATTATTACCTATTCATGCACAATTCATTCAAATCCCTATTTCAACTATTACATTTTTAACCTTTCTTCTGAAGTTTTTGATTATCGAAAAACAAGTTTTAAATGGGCCCTACAACCCTTTACAAAAAAAGAAGAAAAAATGATAGATATTACAATAGGATGTAACCCGAAATACAAAAAGCAAACAAAACTGCTAATAGGAAATCAACAAACAACCAACAAGAAAGAAACAAATGAAAAGCATACTAAAAAGGATAAAAAACAACAAGTTCTTCAGGATGCTCGCTGCATGGACATGAATTTAATGATAACCTTGTCATGCATCTCCATAACCTCGTTCACTTCCTGTACTAGAATAACAACACCTTTCTTAGTTTTTCTTCTAGTCCTAACACAAGGGCCGACATCAGTACCTTTGTCATGTTTTCTCATCAAGGTGACATCCTCCACCTCCTGCAAATATTTTCTAAAGATAATAGGCTTACCAATCCATTTCATAGCCTTTTCATTTAACAACACCAACCCCTCCATACTATTCAGGAGTGATTCTTGGCTAGCATTGACAAGAGTGGAGAGGTCCTCTTGGATTTTCATGATTTTCTGCTCAAGAGCGATAATTCTAGGATCATAATCCACTCTTAATTTACCACACATCATCTACAATTTTGTTAAGGGTGGCATTCATGGTTTTGATCCTGTTATACATTGTTCCCTCCAAAAAATTTCCCTTCAAGGTACTAACATTATACCTAGCCAACAATTCAAAATTACCATGCAGATACTTAACTTCACAAAGGATCCACATAAAGATATTAAAGACAATATTTTCTCCCTCCTTAGCCATACTAGCAACATTATTAAGATCCATCAACTCCCAATTCATACCCTTTTCTTGAGAAGAACACTTGGGTTGATCCTTAAAAAACTTACCTGCAAGTGGCTCCAATTTTTCTTTACCTTTGCTCATAGACTCCGTAACAATAGGGGGAATCTCCATCTTCTCTTCACCTTTGCCCACAAAATCTATAACAATAGGGGGAATCTCCAAATCAATCACATTGTTAGCAGTCCCCTTCTCCCCCACGAAAACAACTTGAATAGGATTCTCACCAACCTAAGGATCACCAGGAGTAACAACTTCCCTCTCCATTCCCCAGGCCAATTTTTTCTTCCCCACAAAGGATTTTCCCATCATCCTACTCTCATCTTCCCCAACTAAAATTTTCCTCTTCACACCAGATGGGGGGGACGAATCCCCTTTCTTGGTACCTTGGCTTTCCTTCCCTGTCTTCACAGAACCTTTGTTTGTGGCCCCAACTAAAGGGTTTGTTTCCAATTCCAAATCACTATGAGAGCCATTCGACTAGGAAGGGGAAGCCTCCTTTATACCCCACTTCCCGGACTGATTCTTCAAGGGAGCAAATAAATCCTTAAACGAACTTGACTCACCTTCCCATTCCTCAAAATCATTCAAATATTCACCCATGTCATAATCTAAAGGAACATCCTTAGATTTGCAGGCTTTGTTCACTTTATGGGTTTCAACCACATATCTTGCCTTAATATGTTTAGTAATCCCTCATGCAAGAAAGGGTTAATAGGGTTCCTTCTAAAATCTTGGATGCCATTTTCCAAGGATAAGAGTAAGTAAAATAAAAATGACACCAACTTACCATAATGGAAATTGTTGAGAAGCATAAAATGATAGTCATAGATGGTTGAGAATCTCCCATCCAGAGTGATGTTTCACATTAACGCAATTTTTGCCTCTCCCCAAATGGATTTTATGGAACACTGGTCATAACCACCACTCCCTAGGCTCTTGATCTTCGCCCTTTCTTTCTCATGTAGGAAAAGAGCCCTCACCAATTTAGCCACCCCCTTATCCCTACAGAATTTCCTACCTTTGGTATAAAGGCCGATGACTCTAGCTATGAACTCATCGTTTAAATTAATCTCAACCCCAAAAATCCTCAAAACTCTATTGTTCCAACCATTAACAAACCTTTGAGAGATTTGGGAGTCATATCCATGGAGCTTCATCATGTAAGGTGTGACCCCACCCTTGTTGATGATTTCTTGGACTAGACCATTAGCCTTTGTATCCTCACATTCACAGGCTCAGTCTTGCACCTCTCGCCCACCATAATCAATAGCTTAGACGAGCACACAATCTTCTTCCTAAATAGAAAGGTGACCATAAAAAATGAAGATATGAGAAAAAAAAAAAAATCCAAATAACACCCAAAAAGTTTTTTAATTTGACAGTCCAAGTACCAGGCTTCATTATTGCCATTACTCTTAGGAAAGCTCGCCACTCCAAACCACAATTTCCAAGTTACATTAAGTATGCCACAATTCTAATCAACACAAAAGACAATTATGCGGGCATACTTTGATACCTCTAAGTTCTAATAGAATCTCTAGCATAATAAACATATGATATTTGATCATTATTAACAATAGATTATATTTTGATGGGCATATGGTCATTAGAGTCCCAATACCTTATGAACCACCAAAAACTAACACACTAGGAAAAGAGGATTCCCCATATAGGCTCCTAGGGTTTTTCACCTAGGAGCTCTTGGTTGGTGGAATGGCTCTCTTTCACACTAATGGTTTGGTGTTTTTGGGTGATTTCATTCAAAGGATGGGGGTTTGGATAGGGTTGTGTTATGTGTGATGAAGTGTGGTTGAGTGCTTGAATGAAATGAAACTAATCTAACAAAGTAATGTAAATAAAGCAAATGTAAACTAATGCAAGCTAAAATAAATGACCTAAATGTATGCAATACTAGAAAGAAACTAGAAAGTATAGAGGTTGTGCACTTGGGAATGGAAATTTGCAGAAGAGGAGCGCTAGAATTATATGGAATCTACCAAAAATCTACACAGGGATACTTACGCCAAAAGGGGTTACCTAGTCCTTTTGTCGAGAGATTTTTCCAGACTGGGTTTTGAGAAAAAGGGTATCCAGAAAAGTCAAAACCCTTTTTCAGGCCTGGTACAGGGACAAGGTTGCCAATGATGGTGACCTAGTCCTCTTGGTACTTTCGAGAGCTGTGAAGTTTTATTATGTGGTTCCCCACTTGAACTTTCCTTTCCTGTAGATGCTCGTGTCCAAATCTTCAAAAAATGATTTGCAAGTTGTCCTTTTTTCTCCTCCTAGGGTTTGATGATTTGAGTTGACTTGAATGGAATGATGGTATCCTTTTCAACACTTTGTACCTTGTCAAATTTGCATACAACCAAATCTTTTGTTAAAGATGTCTGCAGCATGCAAGGACCAACTCCAATGGAGATTCCTTGAAGTGATTTGCGCTTGTTTGCTTGCTTGTGAAGATTGAGTGCAAGAGTGCTTGTGAAGATGAAATGATGTTAGGGAGGGTGAAATGAGGATGAAAACCCTTATTTATACAAGCTAAACCCTAATTTCCCCAAAACTGCAACATGATAGGCTGACCTTAGGGTTTTGGAGGCAAATTCCCGTTAGGTTTTTATCTTAAATTTGAAAATTTTGTCAAAAGGGACTAGGTCAAACAAGGTGGCGACCTAGTCCACTTGGACATTTTCAAGTGGTGGTCGGGAATTAAGTGATGCTAAATAATGTTTATAAGGTTTGCCTCCCGAAACACACTTAAGTTGGGCCTAAAAGTTCATTAAAGGGAAAATTTATCATTAAAAAGGGTTGAATTAGAGATGAAAAGCCTAGAAAAGTGCAAGGGTCAATTACAACACCTTACAACACTTTAAACTAAAGCTTGGAAAGGGGTAATTTAGGTGAATTATTGCAGAAAAGTCTTATAAAAGTGGAGAAATGTATTACAACACTTCACAACACACTTGTAGAAATTTGTTAGGTTATTGTTGATTTGCAAGCATTTAAGCCTAATGTGAATGTGTTAGTCACACTACAACATTAGATCTAAGCAAAACAAGGCCAAAGTCCAAGGGAAAAGGCCCAAATGAGTGAAAAAGTGTCAAATGCTACACTTTTTGGTGACATGTTTAGCTCCCACTTTAGTGAGAGGATGAAATTCCTTCAAACTCACACTAAAGTAGCCAAGTCATGCATGTTGAGAGGGATCCAATGTATTCATGCTAGTAAGATGAGATGAATTCAATTAAGAGGGATGATCAAGCCCTCAGGATTAAGATCCCATGGAAAACCAAATATAAGCACAAATATCACACAAGAAGGTGATGTGAAGGATTGGAGAGAGAAGGAGAAGGGTCGGATCAAGCTTCAGTCGTTTTTCCTAGTTGTGGATCAGATCTAGGTTATTTATTCGAAAGGAAAAGGGTGTACTCACTATGGGCCGATGAGACTTTTGGTTCCGTCGAGTGAGAATGCCAAAGAGGTGAGAGCCATATTCCTAGTTAGTATGCACTCACACACACAAAGGTGGCTATGCGGAAAGTCGTGTCGCTAGTTGGGCTTCCTGCTCAACCATACCAAAGTTATACCTCCTGACAACTTTGATAAGGTGCCACAAAAGACAAGGGACCACAGGCATGCAAGTTGCGTTATGCAAGGTGGCCAAGAATGCAAGAAATGTTAAATGCAAAGTTCAAAAATGTGAAAATGTAAAATTCAAAAAGAGTGTTTGAAGGAGCCTTATTTGATTCATGTGAGGTCTTTTACTTAGGGAGCATTGTGTCTAATGTTTCTAAGAGAGGACCAATCAAAGAATAGAAAATTCACAACTTAGGGGATGCAGTGCATCGCATCAGGCCACTAAGAGGAATGTAATATACTAAGATAGGTCACTTTCATGAAGGACATCACACCCAATGTCATCTACAAAGGAAGCAACACATCGTATGAAGTAATAAGGTTGCACTAGGAATGAAGGGCGAAGAAAAGAAAATGCAAAAAGTAAATAATGCCAATGTATGCCCCCACTTTAAAGGAGTTGCCACACACCGTTTTGTGAGAAATTGCTTTAAAGTAGAGAACGGAAAAATGTAAAAAGGGACATGAGAGACAACTTGGAAAGCCCTATGCCAAGTCATATGTTTCCAAGGGAGGCTGCATCATGAAAAAGAAAAGGGAAAAAAGAAAAGAGAGAAAAGGGGGTTGCCCCCAAAATTAAAAAACCACAAACACATGAGGGGTCTATAGATTTGGGGTTAGTATGTTTGTTGCTGCAATTATTGTGTAGAGATCACAGAGTTGTCATTATTTCCCAAAATACATAGAGCAGAAAGAAGGACACACAGAGAGCGAAAACAAAAGGAAAATAAAGAGTCATTTTTGGGTCAACATGGAAGAGACATAAGATGTCTTAATGATTTGGATCATCCCCAAAAGGACAAAAAAATAAAAAGACAAAGAGCCTCATTTTTTATTCAACATGAAGGAGACATTACGGTCTCAATACCTTGTATCATCCTCAAATGGAAGGCAAAAATGAAAAATTAAAGGCGAAAAGGAAAAGATTTCCATTTGGGTTAGCATGAAGGAGACATTGCAGTCTCAATGCCTTGCATCATCCCCAAATAGAAGGAAAAAAGAGAAGTGAAAAGAGAAATGGAAAAAGGGGTTCCATTTGGGTCAACATGAAGGAGACATTGCGGTCTCAATGCCTTGCGGCATCCCCAAATGGAAGAGAAAAAGCAAAACAAAAAAAAGGGAAATGAATGTACAAAATATAGAAGAAGTGAGATTCAAATAGAAGAAGGGTACGAAGAGATAGAAAGAAACAAACAAAACAATACGGGGAGCACATTACACACAAAAAACACAATACTAGTAAGGGAAGTGTTAATCAATCATTGAGCGAGTTATCCGTCTCGCAATCTCAGTGGGTATAAGTAGGAGGTGGACACCAAAGCTAAGGGACAAGGGAAAATGCATTACTAGGGCACGGTTAACCTCTTGCTCCCACTGAGTGCAAGGCAAGAGTGAGCTGATTTGGGTGATGGGAAAAAGGTAATGTAATAGCATGAAGGGAATGTTCTACAACTATTACATGAGAGGGTGTGCGGTAGTAATTCATGGTTTGATGAGATAACAATTATCGCCATAAAAGTGATACTTGCTCAGTATCTCTCTCAAATGATGACATTCATTGCTTCGATGACCTAGAACATGATGATAAGTACAATGTGGTGTGTTAGCATCTTTTGGATAGATTACCAGCCAATTGTGAGTAGGCAACATAATGAGTCCTTTGTTTAGGAGTATTTGTAATTTGCGCTTGTATTCAGGTGGTGGACGAAGAGGAAGTTTAAGTTTTTTGTAATTTATGTGGCCTCTTGCATCGGCTAGAATCCCCAACTTCAAAAGAGGAGATTAGGGTAGGAGGCCCTAAGATGGTCTTATGATTATTGTTGTTGTGGGGAGGAGATGGTGACCATTCCTTAGGAAGGAGAAAATCCAATTTCGGGGGGGGGGAATCAAAGATCACCATACCATCATCACGAAGCCAAAGATATTATCTAGGAGGCACACAATCATGAGGGGGGTCTTGATAGCCGATTCTTGTTGTATGTTCTTTAGGGGATAATTGTTCATCAAATTGGTGGATTTTATGTTCAGTTGTTGTATCACCATCATGCTTTTAAGGATGGTAAACCATTTTCCATAGGTTTGTTGAAGATTGATTGGAGTAGTAGTTACTTGGTTATGGTAAAAGGGTTGAGCAGTGTCAGGTTTGGAAGAACTAGGTTCACCATGTAGGGGGAATCGAGGTGCATTGGTTGTTTCAGGATGGAGATAACCAAATATCTCTAGAGGTGACATGTTGGGAATCTCAGGTTGGTTCATGGATGGGTAGAAAGAAGCATTAGCTTCAAGGTTGTCAAGGCATTAATTAAGGAACCGATGCATGCTAGCATCATCATCTCTAATGATGTCAACTTCACAAGGAGGAAATTCATTTGAAGTGAGCAAGAGTGGGTTCAAGGTCATTGGGATTAGTGCCAAAGGCACAACTATACATATCGACCAAGGATTTGAAGGGCATCTAGAACTTTTTAAAAGATAAGGCCATGATGAAAGCAAACTAAGTGCAAAAAAGGGGTAAAAACAACAAATTTGGAGACAAACACATAAATGTAATGGCTGAAAGTAGAAGGGCAGATAAGGTGTTGGGAATGAAAAAAATATATGTGGAGAATTTGCAGGAGGACTAGGTTGCCGAATGTGGCGATTTGGTCCCAACAGTGATTTTTTTGACAATTTTAGGAATTTTTGACTATTGTTTATGCTTTTTATGATTTTTGGATGCAAACACAAAAAGGAAATGCAAAAAAAATTATATGTTTTCAATGAGAAATGCAATGCAAAGTGAAAGCTAACATGAAATTTTTCACTAATGCACTTTTGTGATAAACCCTAGGATGCAAACAATGCAAAAATCCTAATGCAATGCAAGCTATTTCCTAAGATGAAATGCAAAAATCATAAGATTAATTTGTGGTCTATGGTTGGGTTCACCAAAATGAACCACCAAAAACTAACACACTAGGGAAAGAGGATTCCCCAAATAGGCTCCTAGGGTTTTTCACCTAGGAGCTCTTAGTTGGTGGAATGGCTCTCTTTGACACTAATGGTTTGGTGTTTTTGGGTGAGTTCATTCAAAGGATGGGGGTTTGGATAGGTTTGTGTTGTGTGTGATGAAGTGTGGATAGATGCTTAAATGAAATGAAACTAATCTAACTAAGGAATGTAAACAAAGCAAATGTAAACTAATGCAAGCTCAACTAAATGACCTAAATGTATGCAATACTAGAAAGAAACTGGAAAGTATAGAGGTTGTGCTCTTGGGAATGGAAATTTGCAGAAGAGGAGCACTAAAATGATCTAGAATCTACTAGAAATCTGCATAGGGATACTTACATCAGAAGGGGCGACCTAGTCCTTCTGCCGAGAGATTTTGCCAAACTAGGTTTCGGGAAAAAGGGTATCCAGAAAATTCAAAACCCTTTTCCAGGCTTGGTACAGGGACAAGGTCGCCAATGATGGTGACCTAGTCCTCCTGGTACTTTTGGGAGTTGTGAAGTCTGATTTTTTGGGTCCCCACTTGCACTTTCCTTTTTTTGTAAATGCCAGTGTCCAAATATTCAGAAAACGATCTGCAAGTTGTCCTTTTTACTCCTTCTAGGGTTTGATGATTTGAGTTGACTTGAATGGAATGATGGTAGCCTTTTCAACACTTTGTACCTTGTCAAATATGCATACAACCAAATCCTTTGTTGAAGATGTCTGCAACATGCAAGGACCAACTCCAATGGAGATTTCTTGAAGTGCTTTGTGCTTGTTTGCTTGCTTGTGAAGATTGAGTGCAAGAGTGCTTGTGAAGATGAAATGATGCTGGGGGGGTGAAATGAGGATGAAAACCCTTATTTATATAAGCTAAACCCTAATTTCCCCAAAAACGCAACATGATAGGCTGACCTTAGGGTTTTGGAGGCAAATTCCCATTAGGTTTTTGTCTTAAATTTGAAATTTATGTCAAAAGGGACTACGTCACCCAAGGTGGTGACCTAGTCCACTTGGACATTTTCAAGTGGTGGTCGGGAATTAAGTGATGTTAAATAATTTTTATTAGGTTTGCCTCCCAAAACACACTTAAGTTGGGCCTAAAAGTTCATTAAAGGGAAAATGTATCATTAAAAAGGGTTGAATTAGAGATGACAAGCCTAGAAAAGTGCAAGGGTCAGTTAAAACACCTTACAACAGTTTAAACTAAGGCTTGTAAAGGGGTAATTTAGGTGAATTATTGTAGAAAAGTCCTAGAAAATTGGGGAAAAGTATTACAACACTTCACAACTTACTTGTAGAACTTTGTTAGGTTATTGTTGATTTTCAAGAATTTTAACCTAATGTGAATGTGTTGGCCACACTACAACATTATATCTAAGAAAAGCAAGGCCAAAATCCAAGGGAAAAGGCCCAAGTGAGTGAAAAAGTGTTAAAGGCTACACTTTTTGGCAACACACCTAGACAAGGAAACTTCCAAATTAGCAAGGAAATCAACAACCCCATTAGCTTCCTTGTACACATGGGAAATGTAAGACTCTTGAAAGGTATTAAGATAGCAATAGAATCTTGTATAATGTGTTCAATTGACCAGGAGGGAGGATTGGCCCTTTTTAGACAATTAATAATGTTCATAAAGTCCCCCTCCAACCAAAATTTTCTCAAACCCTTCTCCTGAGCCAATTTTAAACCATGATAACCTTTCTTGTGAATTTATCAAAGCCCTAGGTCATGTTATGATGAAAAACCTTAGTTACTATAGTAATGACCTAGCTCATATGGAAATTCTTCTTCCATAGGTTTCGTGTATAACCCTATCTACAAAATTAAGATCATGTGTAGTTCTTCCCTTCTAATGTTTCAGTTTGACAGGTAGATGTAATCTATTAGTTGATTACTTACAAGAGACTTTCATTCAAAAACATCATGATTCCTTTGACCATTTGTTCACCAAAAGATAAGTTTGAAACCCTAAATTGATAATCATGGACCAAATGAGGCATGATATCAAAATGATCGAGTCTTTAAGATAGATCAAGGTTTTCTTTAACAACTAATTTTTCCATCTACCTATTGAAAACAATCGTACAAATTAGAAAATTAATAGTAATCATATACCAAATTTAATGAATTTTTTTATATATCTATAAAAATGGGTTTTGAAAAGGCAAAGACTCCTTTACAAAGACACAATAGCCATGAGGTAAATGGATCAAGTACTATGAAATATAAAATTAGCAAAACCAGATAAACATTAAGAACAAATAAAAAGCATAGGAACAATAATAATACAACAAAATAAAACACCTATTTACCCAAAGCCCACTAGAAACTTGTCATTCTTTAGTGAAAAATTAACTTGATCAACCAAAGAAACCTTCAGGAGGTTCGCATGAATACAAATAGTTTCACCTCCTTGAGTTGTGGTCTTGGCCCTAGTTCTCCTAGTTGGGCCCTCCTATATTGTCTCCCTATATGATTTTTGAATATCATTTTATAAAACATAAAGGCTAGTAGTTGAATTTTTTATGGTCTATTTGCTAAAATTAATAATCTAGGAAAATTTCTCATTCAATTCCTATAAATTTTCTTAGAGTGTGGAACTTCAAATCCAAGTTCTCCCAACTTTGGAATATGGAAGATTTTTTTGATTCTTGGCATATATCTTCATCCACTTGGATTTTAAGCTATCCCTTTGCTTGGTTGAACACCTTAATCTCCATCTCCTACATTATCAACCTAGTGCTACATACTTGGGAAAGTAACCATTTCAAAACATTATTAAGAATATTGAGACTTTCTTGTAATTTTTCCACACAAGATTCCAGTTTTTTGTAGTTAGAACAATTCAATTCTTCTGAAATAGTAGAGTGGCATGGGAAAGCTCTAGAGTCTTCAAGTATGGTCCTTTCTTCAAATTTATTTTTTGTTTGGGGGTAAATGACCCTTCTTGGGCTTGTATTGGGGCATGTCCACAAAACTAAGGGACCAAAAAGTGGCCACAACCACTTTTTGGTCCACGAAAAATAAAATGCAAGCATGTTATAACATGCTCACATTATTAATCTATTAAAATAAAAAAGGGAGGTGAAGCTCATTTAATTTTGACCCAATTTCTATCAAACCTTAATGCAAGTGAGAAAAAACATGAGTATATTTGTGACATGTTCAAGTGGACTACAGTGCCCTTCCCATTTGCATTTTGTTAATGTGAGATTGGTGTTTCAACTTCACTATTTCCTCATGATTGTTGTGGTAATTATTTTATGTATTTGATTGGTGTGTATGAACTACCATATGTTCAAGATGAGATTCCTCAACATGTCAATTTTTGGAATTTTGGTATGTTTGCATGCTTGGTTTATCATTATACTTCAGTTTAGTGATTTATTATTTATGTTATGAGTAAATGTAATCCTAATTATTGATGTTCAAAATAATATTTATATGACAAGTATATAGATGTTATTTTATTCTTATACTATTGGACCTTGTTGGGATGGTTATGTTGTGCTTCAGTTATATATATTGAGTAGGTAACCTTGACGTGCGTTGAATGGTTATAGGTACAAGGTTATTTCTCCACCTAGCTACACCGGTCTAAGCTATTCCCCAATAGTGGTTAATTTAGAGATGTCACATTGGGCCTCCCTATTCATTCCCCCATCGTACTTGAATCAAGTATGGTATGTGTCATACTTGACCTTATGTGAACTCAAATCCAATTTAGGAGTTATTCTAAAATCCCTATGTGTTGTGAATGACTAGTGAATGTTTGATTTAATTGATGGTTTGAATTCTATGTTTTTCGCAAAATAAAATATTAGGAATTTAAATGATTCTGATATTTATTATTAAAATATTCTCTATTTTTCGAGAAAAGGGGAAAATAGAATGAGAGTGGAAATAAAATAAGTTATTGCTTAATTATACTATGAAAATTCAGTGGGTTGAGAATTGTGATTTATGTGTGATTTAATTATCTTGTTTGAATTATGATTTCTATAAATTTAAATGAATATGCTTGTATGGATTTAAATCATGAATTTAAATGATATATGCTATTCAGGAATGAATTTAAATGTGTATTGAGGTTTTGGGGAAAATGAAGGGGATTGAAAATTTAGAAATGGAAAATGAATTTTATACTGTTTTATTTTCAAAATTTGGAAAAGGGTAAATAAAAAAGGGATTTATATTTTCATTATATAATTTTTATTAAATGAAAGAAATTTTGAGAGAGAGAAAACCTCTTTTGGGAGAAAGTTGATTTGTTAATTGGGAGTGTGTTTGATGGTAGAATTCAATGAGGTTGGATTCATTGGGTTATGAATTGATAGGGTATTGTGCTTTCCAATCCTTGCAAGGTTTTGTTTGGCATGCATGACATGTTCTACATTCCAAAATTTGACTGTGAGGTTATATTATTTATTTGTGTGAGGTATTTTGTTTATTTCTTTTAACGTAATCAATTTCTTTCAAATCACTAAATTGGAATAGTATCGGGGGAGTGTAGACACCTCCCAACACAATTCATTTTGTAAAATGTGATGCTTGTTTATTTGTTTTATTTAAATTTTTAAAAATCCAAAATTCGGGATTATAATGCCTAATTTTTTGGGAAATGCATAAAATGAAAAATTGACTTGAAAGTGTGTTGTTGGGGATATTTAGAGCCAAAGGGTATTTTTATAATTTATAATTTTAATTTTTCATGCATTTCTTCAATGGTGGATTTGGGTTTTTCTCTTTAAATTGTTTTATAAATTTTTAATTTTTGATTGATTCTAGAGGAATTTTAATATGAAATAAATTTCTCCTTAATTGTTATTGATTTAGAACATTATGAGACCATGTTTTTTTGATTCCAACAAAATTGATTTTGTGTGTTGTTTTTTATGCCACATTCATCGAGGGATGTGATGAGGTTAGGGTGTAGGTATTAGAGAGAGTTATAGGAATGGCTTCCAATGTGAACTAGTCCAAAGTGGCACATAGAAAAACATGGTGTGGGGAGTTTGGATTAAAAAGTGACAACTAATGAAATATGGGTAGTTAAAAAACCAAGATAATGGATATCCCCTCTCATGCCTTGAGTGCTCATACAGGCTAATGATGATGGAGGAAGACAAGTGGCTCTGGGAGCATAAGACTTGTAAGATCAAGTACCCTTGTTTGTATGAGAGGATACTTGGTTTCGTGTTGAGCCCCACGTGAATTTCCATAATAATATTACCTCTCTTGCTCTCTAATAGCTAACCCTAGTGTAGTTGAGTAGTACCTGAAGGATGATGTATTCCCTTCCATGTGTTTTGGTTTTCCTTGGTGATTTTAACCAAGGATGATTCTTTGTATGGCATTGGTGAGTTGGCCCAATACGGATTGTGATATGACATTGGTGAGGTTGCCTAATGTGGTTTATGTTATACCATTTATGATTGTATACCAAGTGATTATGTGTATTGGATCCATCTTGAGATTTCAATTAAGTGTTTTGATATGATGTATATGTTGATTATTTACTTCATGTATAATGTGTGTGTAAGCCCTCTCCCCATGTTTTTGGTGTGAGTGTTATGATTGTGGCTCATATGATTATCTCCTAGCATGGTTGGAGTGGATTGTTTCAATCTACGAGGTCGGGTAGTGTGGTAACCACCATTGGGGACAAGAGGTTCAAGGATCTATCTTGAGTTTAGTGCCATATTGTAATAATTTTAATTTATGCTATTAAGTACTTCATTCAAATGAAAAAATTATATGGAAAGGATATTTGAGTCCTATTGTTGTAAATTATAACATTTGATAATGGAAAAATGGTATTGGTTTAATTACATGTATCAATGTTGGAACTAAGCATGATTGTTTTATGCTTTTCAATATTATAATGTGCAAAGTCTAAAATGAACTTAGGAACATTTAAATTGGTGTTTAAAATGAATTCGGATTTTTCCTTTCATAGTTGGGTGGCTTTGTATTGTATCTAGGCTACCCTATTTCACCCAGAACAGACCTGGAGTGCCCAAAAATTGTCTAAGTCTACTTAGGTCTCTTGGTTCTTAGTGGGGCGGCTTGGTACCATAGTAAGTCAGCCTAATTTTAGGGTAAAATTTCAAAACTTTGTCTATTACTGTTGGGATGGCTTGGTCTTGTGGTTGGGTGGCATGTTTCCCCATACAAAAAATAAAATGTTAACCCTCTCAACCCTGGTTAACAAATTATTTTCTAAGCCCAATTCCACTATCAAATATTTTTTATGCCTTGTAGTTTTCCCATTTTGGTCATTTTGGTCATTAGGATCCCTTTGAAAACCTCGTCAAGTTTCTTTGTCTCAAAAATTGATCTATATTCCTTGTTTTGAGACCTTGTAAGGGAAAACCATGTAAAAAAAGTTGTTCCTCATGGTCCCAGGGGTCTAGTGGTGTTGTGTGCATGTCCCTTTGGGTTTTCATTGAGAGATTGTGGCTTCTCTTGCCTCATTTTTTGTGCCTTATTTTGAAGTTGCCCAATTGTCAAGCCTAAGGTTAGGGAGATCATGCACCTATTCTTGTGAAGACTTGACAAGGTTGTATTCCTTCTTTTTCAACCTTTTTGGTATTAAAATTTCTCCTAGTTCATGGGGTGTTGTGGATTAGTATTCTTCTCTTGTGTGATGTCTTATTATGATATGACGTCTTAGAAGGTGTGTGGTGGTCTAGAAGTGACTCGTTGTCATTCATGTTTATGGTGAGTTGTTCCTCTTAGTTAGGAAACCTAATGGGAAGGTTTCCCCCTATGGTTAGATTTTTGAAGTGTGTCGAGATGTGGATTGGAGGTTGACATTTCCCTCATCCTATCCCAGTGTGGTGTTGTGAGAGAACGTGATTGTGGTTAGTAACTAATCATCGCATAGGTGTTGTCCTTCCTCTCTCATGTATGTTCATCGTGGTGGATTTATCCCATGAGTGGTTAGTCTTCTAGACTATTTCCATCTTGCTTATGCAATGGTGAAGTATCTTTCTATATTTTTTGTTGTGTCATTGTGACACTTGTGTGCACATTGTTGTGCAACTATGACATGCTATTGCTGCAATATTAGTGTTGTTGTCCTTGT
The DNA here is from genome assembly GCA_007115665.2 of Sequoiadendron giganteum. Lineage (NCBI taxonomy): Eukaryota > Viridiplantae > Streptophyta > Pinopsida > Cupressales > Cupressaceae > Sequoiadendron > Sequoiadendron giganteum. The sequence continues at coordinate 671,210,975 of CM021105.1, read as the reverse complement.
TTCAAAAAAATTATTCCATCAAATTTTGTTTTGAGCATGTCGGCTTGGGGAACTACATGGACACAAGCCAACACAACATTGCCACAATGTGTATGAGATCAAGGAGATAATTTTTTTCAATTTTTAGTGGCTTAAAGTAGAATGCAATTTATTTAAATTTATTTTGACTCATTTTATTAATTTTAAGAATTAAAAATCCCTCAACAGCTCCAAACACTAATTCCATAAATCATGTGGAGGGAATTCATGTTAAAGATAAAGTAGAGTCTAACCCTCTTGAAACTCCTACATCTATCCCTAGACCTCCTCATGACACACAATAAAATTTATTAGGTCAAATTGAAACCAAAAAAATGAACTTCAAACATTGATTGATATATTGAAAAATATTAATGCAACTACTTCACAATGAAGAGCCCTTGCATCATTGTTGGAGTCTATCATTTCTCATATTGATTATATTAGTGTCCAAATAAATATATGATCCAATCATAGGGATAAGGCACAACAATTATACTCTACAAAATTTTCATATAAACAAGTAAAAGAGAAAAAAAATGTGTGCATTGTTTATTGATCTAAGAACCAATGCACCCTTGCATGGAAGTTGCAATAGATTTCCTATTCAACCCTCCTCAAGAAGATACAATTATAACACAATGGAGCTATTCATGCCAAAACCAAAACCAAAATCCAAGAGGTGCTTGACCAACTCCATGCCTCAAATGGGAAAACAACAATTTTAACTCCTTGAACAAAATCCTCCACCAAGAAAACCTTCAAATTCTAAGATAAAATATAATTAATCCAATAAATCCTATATATCCAATACAATCCACTAATTAATGTAATAAACTCAACTTGGCTACGAGGGATGTTATCCAAGGGCCACTAATAAGGAATATTGAAAAAAAAAAATATGAGTTGTGCTACACCGCTCACAAGCATGAACATGTTATGTTCATCCAAAGTCCCCCTAGAATTGTCTCTCATCCTAGTCAACCCCTAAAGAAATATAAGAAAATTAAATTACCCCTTTCATATTACCCCCATGCTCCATGAAATTCAAGATCACTAAGTTGCATAAAATGATAAAGCATCCCACCTATTGATTCTTGAATTTAAAAACTACATTCAAGATTTTATCGATCAAGGAGGCATCAAGCTTGATCAAAAGGAACCTACATCACAAAACAAGCATCAAGGTCCTTAAAAAATGCATTATGTCACTTGTCCACAACCAATTCAAGGTCAAAATTTCCACATCAATCCTATTAATACTTTCAAAGCACAAGAATCCTACTAATCTCCCATTGACCCCATCTAAAAGAAAAAATGCTATCACCTTGGCCCAACTACATATTTTTTTAATTTGGTTTCCTCACAAATGATAAATTCCATTCCTAATTTTTCACAAGTGAACATAACACGACCACCCAAAATAATAATAAAAAAAAATTGACTAATACCATGCCTAACATGGTATTCTAATTGTGTGTACTTGGTGATAATACATTTGTAATGATATCACTAGCACACCACCCAAGAGGTAGGGAAGGAAAATAATTTATATTGAGGTTAGTGGAACCCATCCCAAACCCCAAAAATGAAGGTAACCTAATAGGTTTTTAGGAGTGTTATATAAGACCCTCTCAAGAGAGATCCATTATAGGATACTCTCCTCAAGTTTACTATATGAATGATAATAGGCCAAGTTTACCAAACTAAACCTATACCCTAATAATTAAATAGCATTTGCACTTTAAATAAATAAAAATTGAATTAACTTTTTCTTAATATCTAGATATATTCTCTATAATAATTTAAATAAATTTAATTGACTAATATTCCCAACAGATTGATTATTAAAAATTTAGTTAATAAGCTTATACTTTTATTTTAAAAGAATTCGATTGGTTGGAATAATATCATACAACATTTAATAGCCCTATAAATTAGTAAAATTTATTATAATTAATACTCACAAACCATTTATTTATTTATCCTAACAAATTGACCCACATATCAAATTAATGTTTATAAAAAAATCCCTATAGTTCCCAACTATCTAATGATGGATTTTTTTCTTCTTGATTCTAAAGTAACAAATATCCCATCACCAATTGCATGTGAAAATTAATGAATTATCAAGGAAAAGGATTAGGCCTTTATGAACAAGGAACCCTCACCATGTGTATCCAAACAAAGGATTTCAAGCCATTGGATATAAATCTCATAAGGAGAATAAGGACATTACTCTCATGAGTGCTAGGTTAACTTCTCCTAACATCAAAATGGGTCTCTCTCACCACATATCTAAGGGACTTACTACTACCAACCCTTTCATTGAACCTAATCACCAATCCTTTCATCAAACCCATCCTTCCCATAACCAAAATCAATCATCCACCTCCTAAATTTATCATCTTGGATCAATGAAATCACACACCATTTAACATATTCCATAATTATGGATCTATTTACACCTTCAAGGAGCTTCAAGATATTATTTCACTTAGGGATCATAAAATAGGCTTTGAAATAGGCTTGGATGCACTATCATATCCTAAGGAACCCCTTCTAATACATAAATTAGCATACCCCAAAAATTGAAATTACAGACATTTTAAAGCCCAAAGGCCCAAAAATCTACATGGATCTTAAAATACCATACACCTAAGACCACCCCTCCCAAGATCCAAAAATCCAAAATCTCCTATCCAAAAATCCTCAAATCCAAAGTTCATATGGTTTCCAAAATCTAGTCTTTCAAATCTAAGCACCCCAAAGAATAAATTTTGCAATGCAAAATCTAAGTAATCCAAACATCAAATAAAAAATTGAACAATCCAAAACCAAAACTCATTTGGCTCCCAAACTATAGCAATATGTATAACCAATATAAATCCAAAAACCCCACAATCCAAGAATCCCACAATCCAAGAATCCCCTAATCCAACAAGTCCCAAACACAAAAATCCAAAAGCCACCATCACATCAAACAAAAGAAATAATTTCAAAATCTAGCATAGTGTTTGAACTCGTTAGTCCTAATTCCCCTTCATCCCTTGAGATTTTTGTATGCCTTCATGACTCCATCCTTCCATTTATCCTTCTTACCTACCATTATTTTTAATCTCACTTGTCTCCATCACTACATCCCTTTCATCCAAAACTTTTACATAAACCATACATCCTTCATCCTAGCTACGTCCCACTCCATGTTCCTTGGTAGAACCCCATGAAAAGCCAACCTCGTACCCATCAAAACTCAAAATTAAATCCATTTTGTATCACTATCAATATGATCCACCTAAAGAAGCTATATAAAATAGGATATTATTAGCTTACATGAAAGAAAACACTTGAATCCCTTTGGAAAGTACCATGTGATGGATACTCATTTATGGTTTATATATATATATATATATATATATATATATACTTCCCATATGTACCCTACACTTGGGGGAAAGTTTATTTCACTCATCCCATGAATCCTTTCCAATCATTATCAAATCATCCATATCGTACCATCTTATAGGTCCTATCCATCATCCTTGCAACATTCCCTAGCCATCATACTTATCTTCATCCCCACTTTTGACCTTGATAAGGAAGTGGATAAGATATTGAACCATGTATTGGCCATCCCTTGATAGATATAATAATTTACATTGAGCACTCCAACATAACATCATACTTGACTGACACATAATAAAGTAGGGCATGCGAAATTCCTTTGTGGAATAGTCCTTATAAACCATAGATCATTTCTTCCCTCCCAATATCCATCTCAAATATATCATTCCTCATCATTTTCCATAATCATATTATTCCATCAATAAAACCCCCTCAACCTTGGTGCTATTTTCTCTCCTTAAATGATCTAAATGTTAGCCAATCCTAAGAATACCATGCAATGCATCCAATATTGACTCATAATATATTATACTAAATCTAAAATTTACCTAAACCTTCATGCTTGGTATCCCCTACCTAGTATCTAAATCTAGCCTATGCATCCAATCCTTATATAAAGCTCCTAGTAATCCAAATAAACTAACACAACAATTCACTCTTTCTAAATCTAACAAAGTATCCCATAATCTATCCAAATGCATCCATAAGATTCATCTTTAGTATTTCTAAATTAAAAAATTTATTTAAGTTGAACAATCATTGAGATATATCATTCATAATCCTTGTATTGTTCTTTGGACATATTGTTCTCACATAAACAACTCTATCATCATCAAATGATTTAATCATCGGCTTTTGGCTTGATCAAAGGAAAAATATTCTATCTTTTTATCATGTGCACATGCTTTCCTACTTGATTATGTGTGTTTATTTTATCACTTTAATTTGTGACTCAATCATAGGGAACATCATGACCAACCTCATCATTGTCTTCCATATCATGGTGCATAAAATTATCTCTCTCCTTTTATTTCAATCCCTCATTCACTTAGCACATCATCCCAATGATCCCTTATACTATGGTGCATCATATCAAGTGCTATAGTAAATTTAAGTTGCTCATCCAACATTCAACATATATCGACATCCAATTTATATTGCATTCATTCATCATAAAATCAAAATCCTTAGATCATATCTTCTAGTATTCTTCTCATCCTCATCATATCCTTTTCCAACATCATTTTATCTTATACCCATCATAATCTTCATCTCTCTAACTATTTCCCCTCTTATATCCATTTCTTATCCCTCTAGACCTTTTTATCCTTTTGAGAAACAACCCGAGTATAATTAAATTGTATACTCTCACAAAGGGTCATTACTAATCCATTTTTTAACTCCCATTCATATGAACAACAAGGAAATCCTACCACCAGTTCTATACCTTTCAAAAAATGCTATATTTTATTCTTCTTTGAAACAACATTACTTCTTATAGTCCCAACACCATCTCAAAGAGAGGAAAATATATACATATGAAATTGACCATTTCCTAATGATACATCTAAAATTGCCACTTTTGACATCAAGTATATCTACATAACCATCCAATCATTCTTATAATATTAATTGAATAAATTACCTTATAATTTATTTAATTATTTTAATCAACCCATCCCACTTATCTATCTAATTGTTCCTCTATAATTAATTGAATAAATTACCTTTTATATTTATTCAATTAATTTAACCAATTCATCCCTTTCTCTTAACATTTCCACTTTAATTTAATAAATCACATTTATTTAATTGAATCAGTCATTCCTCCAACATCCCCTAAAAATTAAATAAACATGTCAATATTTATTTAATTCCCCTAAAATACCCTCATAATTAGTTGAATAAACTAACCAAGTTTAATAAACTAATTAATCATATGCACATTCCTCCATATTTGGCCTTGTATAAGGCTTAAAATTTGGCACATGGCTCCAAATGTACATGACTAAAAAAAGTGACTCCTTTCAATCTCCACCCTCTATTTTCCTCCCATGCTTGCCCTAATTGTGTATACCAATCACATGATGTCATTTTTAACTTACTCATTCTCTCCTATGTGAGAATCAATCCAACCCTCCATCAACAAGATCAAATCATATCCATCAATCAATCCAACCAACAATCTATAAATCAAGCATACCACAATCCATTTTCAAAAAAAGGAAGAACATTAGATGCTAAGGTTGTGTTACAAGTTTTAGCACCCACATTATACCTCAAATATCAACTCGGAGCAATCACCACTATTCAACAAGGATTTTTAATGCTAAGGATTCATTGCTTTATATTTTTTTTCATCCTTTATCTCTAACTCAGGGTGTGTGCTAGTATAGGCCAAGATTCTCATTTTTATGTTGTTTCCTACTCTTTTATTTCTATATTTTTATTGTTTGCACTATTCTTCAACATTTCCATATTTATGAACTTCCTATTATTAATCTCAAAATGTATTATTTTGTTTCCTTCTATTTTTTATTGCACAAGATCTAAAAGCTCTCTAAGTTCCTTGAAAATGACATTCTTAAAATAATATATTTTCAAGGTTAGACGATTCCAAATCTTATGACCTTTTGCATTGTCACCATAACCAATGAAGATGCATTTTTATGCTTTTGGATCTAACTTAGATAATTTTTCCTTAGGCACATCAACAAAAACCTCATAACTAAAACAACCTTAAATGTGAAATAAAAGGTTCCTTACTTTTCTTCGCTACATAAGGAGTATTATCGACAAGAGCTAAACATAGAAAATGGTTTATCAAGTAATAAGAAATAATCACAACCTCTACCCAAAAGTACCAATGTAACTATGTACCACTCATCATACTTATGGCTCTTCCCATTAAGGTTCAACTCATCCTCTTTGTAACCCCATTTTACTAAGTTGTATAAGGAGCATTCTTCTACTAACTAATACCTACATGTCTATAGAAATCATCAAATTCCATAAAGAAATATCCACCATTGTTAGCTCTCTTAACACCTTTATTTTCTTAACTGATTATTTCTCAACCAAATCCTTAAAATTGGAGAGAACTTCATTTTTAGAACACAAAAAATAAACAAATGTGTATCTAGAGTAATCATCAATGAATTTAACACAATAACACTATTTACCCATTGAAATGTCATCTACTAGACCAAACACGTCTAAGTGAATAATTTATAATGATCTATTTGCTCTATAAATCTCAATAGAAAATGAAACTCTTTAAATACTTGTTGAAAACACAATGCCTACTTGAAAATAAAAATACTCATCAAAGTAAATACAGAAACCATCAACGGTCTATTTTTCTTAATCGACATCTAAAGACCTTTCTCACAAATGTGCACAAATGTTGGTGAGAAAACACATGCATTTTAAGTAGTTTAAGTTACATTGGAATAATTAAAAAATGTGGAGGCATTAAGCCTAAACAAAGTCCTAGATCATGAGCCTCTTGCTACCACCAAATTCCTTGTATATATTTTATAATGCATAATTGTTTTTTGGGTCGTAAGTGGATATCAACAATGAATGGACATTAAATTGATGCTTATATGGTTTGAATTTTAAGTTTTATTATTATTATGGTTGTGGATGCTAGCACAACCACATTATGGCCTAGCTTCTAGCACACTTGCACTATCTTCTCATTTACAATTTCATCTATGTCTAGTATAGTCTACAACACTATCAAACATATTTCCTTGTATCTAAAACTCATCCTCTATTCCTATTTTCCTATTTCATATGTTTTCCAAATCCCTTTAGATAACGTTATATGCAAGATCCCCCTCCACCTCCTCTCTTTGTATCACAAGCTCTTGTCTCAAGAACATCTAAGGTTCCCTTGCAACAACCCTTCATGTGTTGCCCCAATTCCAATCTCCCATTCAATATTTCCATCCATAATAATCCCCTCTAGCTAAGTGTTATCAAATGCCTATATCCCAATTTCCTGTAGTGGATTCCATCACCTTCCATCCTTTCAAGTAACTTTCTCACCATATCATCAAGAATCATCATCTCTTCCTAAGTTTATGTAGCTCACCAATCCCCAAGCTAGCACCCATTCTAATATTGCACAACAAACAAATCTCATCCATTTTAAGTTCCCCTCTTGAGGGGCTACTTAACACTATCATAATGTAATAATTATGAGGGACCTCACCTCATACCAATTATATATGTAGAAAATATAATTGTTAACTCAATAAAAGGAGAAAGAGATACATTTAAAATAATATTATGTTCCTAACCATTAAAAGGGAAAGAGAAAAATAGAATCTGAAAAATTATATTAAAAACTTCATGTAATTCACTCCCCTCATGCATAAGCCTAAAGACTAGAAAAACACGGGCAGCACAAACTTGGCTCTAGTGGTTATATGAAATTAGTTGCATGAATTGTAAGTATCAATAAATGAAATATTGCATCCAAATAATAAATTGCAAACAATTTTGGTTTATCACACCATAGAAGCAAAATTCATGATCTTATGCAAAAATGCAGGGCTCTGAATTCAACATAGTTCCCACAGAAGAGGACCTAATGATTGCCTTCTAGCAAGGCTATGGAGCCCTGGCTAAACGCCTAAGAGTCTTGACTGGGAAAACACAATCTTCCACTGCATCCAATACGCAGGTAAATAAACTCAATAAAGTTTATTTAAAATTGAAGATTTGTGCAATCTATTCAATATTAATTTCCACGATAAAGTAATTATGTGCCTATTTGTTTTAAGCAGACAAGCAATGATAGTATTGCACATGACATTGGAATGCAGCTTGGTGAGGGTGGAGCACAACCTGCAAATGAAGTTCATGGTGTGCATCCTGGTACTAGATGTATTCATGTGCTATACAAAACGCATAATGGATTAATACAATTAAACATCTTTAATTACATTTGGTGTATTAATTAATGTAACCTTTCATGTTTCAACTTTAGAGCATGTAGAGCGTGATCAACATGTTGAGCATGATCATGCTAGACAAGATTAGGGACATGATGTGGCCCCATCAGGTAAAGAGGACCACTCTAATGTTCTTTTAAACATATTTAATTGCAATTGGTGTATTAATTCATGTAACCTTTCATGTTTCAACTCTAGATCAGGATTTAGAGGGTGTTCAGCATGTTGAGCATGAGGCTATAAGACAAGATCAGGAACATGATGTGGCCCCATCAAGTAAAGAGCATCACTCTAATGTTCTTTTAATTAATGAAATACTTGTAACAATAATAATAAAACATATCAATTTAACATTTCTTTGCTATTGCAGTAGACCCCCCCTTGCAGCGACATCCACATCATGAGTACACGACTAGGCATACATTAAGATCACGACTAGAGCTCAGAACAACTGAAGGGGGGGACAGATGATTTAGAAAATGATACTCCACTTCATCTTTTTTTAGCTGCAAAAAAGAAACAAAAAAAAAAATGATTGTAATCATATTATGACAACCATATTTTTGATAATATGTAAAAACTGAAAGAATGAATGTTATATGTTAATGAATGAATGTGAATATGTTAATGAATGAATGTTATATGTTAATGAATGAATGTTATGTTTTATTAATGGATGAATGAATGAATGTGAATATGTTAATAAATGAATGTTATATGTTAATGAAATAATTTTATATGTTATTAATGCAGGATGAATGAATGAATGTTATATGTTATTAATGGATGAATGAATGATTAATGTTATATGATCGCGTATGGGGAATTGAGAGTGATGTGAGGGAGTGGGAGGGGAAAAATGAGCTTCCACCTTCACTTGTTTGGCCTTGTTAAGTAGAGAATATTAAACTATTCTCGAAACAAAGAGAAGATCAATAAGGTAATGCACTTTTCAATATAAAAAATGCATCGTTTGAAGCATCAAACCAATATGCAAAGATGAAAGAAAGTGCTAAATTTTCACTATGAACATTGTGTTGTGTGTGGATTTGGTTTCAAAAATCTGTTTCTTTTGTTTTTAGTGGTGACATAACTCTAAAATTTGACTTTTGTGCATAACAGGTTAGTGGAAAATTTGACAGCTCTGAAGGGTTTAGAGGCTCGATCGAGATAGATACATGCATATTTGGATCTTGTTGTTGATGGGAGGCTTCCACTTAACCATGAAATTTTGTACCATCTGTACGTATGCAAAAATTTCTCTACTTACATTCATTCAACTTACTGTAATATAATATCTGACAAAAATCTCCTTTTCATTATACTTAGATGGATTTTCATGCCCTGTTCCAAAGCACATATTTTAGAACAGGCAAGAAAGATGCTAGCAAGGGTTAAGGAATTTGGCTTTACACCTGCCAATTGCATAGTTTACTTCATTCATCTAGTATATTGCCAATACGTTTCACAATTGTTGGAATCATAACCTATAATTACAGAACTAGTAAAATTAAAATATGTAAGTTTCAAATATGGCATTACATATCTTTCTATGAATTTTTGAAAGAAAATATCAAAATGGAGAAGTATTAAAAAAATAATCTGCATAATTTCTAAGAGATTAGGGATTTTTTTTGTAAATATATCTTGAATATATTTAAGACAAAAGTAACTTATAGAAATTAAAGCAGAATATCAGTAGTATAAAATCACCAGTCAACACATCTTAGTAGTATCTCAATTCAAGAGAACTAAAACCACTATCCATTAGCCAGTAAAACAAATAAAATCAATTCATAAGATTATTCTGTTCTAATAGGGTTGATTGGTTGCTTGTTTATTTTTTATTGTCAGGAAGTCATCAATATACACTTGGTTTTCCTACCTTCTCTTGCCTCATGGCTGGAGAGTTTCTGCAGAAGGCATCAAAGTAACCTTCAAGATTGAGAATGGCAATGAGTACAAGGTCAGTATAACTTAATGTTAATTGGGTATGATTTTATTTTTTCAAGACCAATTTAGATTCATTTTCTGCTCACACTAATTTTATTTACATTTATGTTTTGCTAATATCCATTTTCCTTTACATTCATATTCTTCTATACATATTATGTTTACAATAATTTTTTCCTTAATTTAATCTAGGGGAGAGGACCCACTACCATAAAAAAAAAAAAACAATGAGCATCACCATCAAATATATAAGAGGTGAGGATAGGGTCAAGTTTCTATAAGAGGGTTCAATGAAGATGAAATAAAAGAAGAAATGCACTAAATTGGAGTAGACCAAACAAATGATAAAGAGCTTAGATGTCAAAGTAAAGGTACTTGAAATCCAAATGGGCATGGTTGTCGAGTGGCTCATTAAGGTTGAAGATATTCAGGTGGAGGTAGCCAAGTGGCAACTCTAGGAGATACATGCCAAGTTGATGGCAAAAACACATAGAGTTGGCCACGATAGAAATATAGATGGTTATTGATAAATCTAATACAAACAATTTTTCAAAAAAAGTGGAGGACTTGAAGATATGACTAAGGTAACTAATCCAATAATAGTGTGTCCCATTTGTGGGAAATCTTGTTTTTACTTAAAATTATATATATCTTAAGTTAAATTAATGATTTAAGGCTATAAGGGTTTCATCTAAAGGGGCGCCCATTCATTCAAATCCCCTTGGATATAACCCCTTGGCTTAAGTCAAACCTCCAATGGAATCTACTTTGTACCTATCAAAACACTAGCAAAATATAATTTTACTTCACGTTTTTGGGGATCAAATGATGTTATTTGGAAACATCATTTTATAGCTAAGTACCCTTCATACTAACTTTCCAAAAATTATAATTTCTATTATATTTTATTTAATATATATATATTTTAAATTATAATAAATGTAGGTTCATTATAAAATATAATTGTCTTTATTCAAAACACTAGAAAAAATAATAAATATTGTTAAAAAATCCCAGAAAATCCATTACACTTCAGATACATGTCCTTGTTTCATTGATTTTTTTTTAATTTCATTGTATGCTAAAAGAAATGTGTTACAAAATAATACAAGTCTAAAAAATTTGTCAGGAATTTAAAAATTAATAATAAACCAAATATGTAATAAAAATTCTAAAAAGTATGGCTAAATGTGCTAGACATTCAAGTTACTGATTTAATTTTATGAAATTATGAAAAAAAAGTAGTGAAAGTTATGTAATATGGAATAATGTCAGTCAATAAAAATAGAAAAATAACTACCTTATCTATCTTTATATATATATATATATATATATATATATATATATATATATATATATATATATCTTATATATATATATATATATATATATATATATATATATCTTAATATATTAAGATAGATAAGCTAGTAGCATCCGCAACATGCGTAACACATTGAATAAATTAATATATTTAGGGTTATGGTTAGAGTTAGCATTTAGGATTAGGATTTATATCATGGTTAGGGTTAACATTAAGGTTAGGATTTTGTTTAGATTTATTATTATGATTAGGGTTAGGGTTTAGTGTTAAGGTTGGTTTTATGGTCATAGTTAGTGTGAGAATTATGTTAGGGTTAGGGGTAGAATTATGGTTAGGGTTAGGTTTTGGTTTATAATTATAATAGGTTTCAGGTTAGGAATAAGGCTTTGGTTAGTGTTAAGGGTAGGGTTGGAATTACTATTAAGGAATTATAATTAGGGGTAGGATAAGGATTTATATTTGGTCAGGGCTATGGTTTGGGTTAGGGTTAGGGTCAAGGTTAGGATTAAGATTAAGATTAGCATTACGATTAGGATTTGGTTTACGATTATGATTATGGTGAGGGTTAAGGTTTATACTTATGATTAGGGTTATAGTTAGCATTAGAGTTTAGTGTTAAGGTTTAGTGTTATACATTGAATAAATTAATATAATTAGGGTTAAAATTTCTAGGGTTATAATTTGTATCACAGTTAGGGTTAACATTAGGGTTAAAGTTTATATCATGGTCAGGGTTAAAATTAGATTTAGGGTTAACCATTTAGGATTAGGGTTTAGCATTTAGGTTTATGATTATGGTTAGGGTTAGGGTTTACGATTATGGTTAGGGTTATAGTTATAGTTAGGTTTTAGTGTTAGCATTAGGTTTATGGTTAGGGTTAGAATTTTTTTCTATATGGTTAGGATTATTTTTAGGGTTTACATTAGTGTTCGGGTTAGGGTAAGAATTATGGTTAGGGTGAGGAAATGGGTAAGATTGGGATTATTATTATTATGATTATGATAGAATGATAGAATAATAGTTATAGTAGGTTTAAGTTCAAGATTAGGATTAGTGTTAATGTTAGAGTTCAAATAATGGTTAGGCTTAAGGTTTACATTATGGTTATGATTTTATAAATGATAAGGGTTTGCATCTTTTTTTGTTTGATAACAAACCTTTCTTTCTCAATGCCTTGCACACATTTCTTTCAGTGGGGCTTATAACATATACTACACCAGGTTTTCTTGACATGGTTGTATAATTACTATAAAAAAATTCATAGAGTTAGAGTTAGGGCTTGAAATAGTGTTAGTGCCAAGTTTAAAATTAGAAATCTAGAGTTAGAATTATTCTTAATTTTAGGGTTCAAGTTAAAGTTAGGATTAGTGTTGAGATTAGGGTAAGAGTTAGAGTTAGGTTTATGGTTAGAATAATATTATTTTAAAGGCTTTCTAATTGATTCATATAAATAAAACCCTAATACAAATGATATATTTATATCAAATTATAACCTTTATCATAACCCTAAACCTAATCCTAATTATAAAACTAATATTTATCCAAGAACCCTAACCTAAATGAACCCTAATCCTCCCTGGCCTAAATTGAACCCTAATTGAAACTTATCCCTAATCCTAAGTGAACACTTGTAACCCTAATTGAAATCTAACCATAACCTTAACCTTGACCCTAACCCTATTTTAAATGTAACTATAATCCTAAACCTAATTATACCCTAAACCTAATTGAACCCTAATCTTAATCCTAAACCCTAATTGAACCCTAATCTTAATCCTAAACCCTAATTGAATCATAACTTTAACCCTGACACTAACCCTTACCCTAATTGAGTCCTAATTGGAACCTAACCCTAACCTTGTGTGAACACTTACCATAAATGAAACCTAACCCTAACAATAACCCTAACTCCAGTCCTAACCCCAATTACATTCTAATCCTAACTGATCCATAATCCTAACCCTAAACCCTAATTGAAAATAGCTCTAATCGAACCTTAACCCTAACATTAAACCTTACCCTAATTGAACCTTAACCCTTACCCTGATTGAACCCTAACCATAAACCCTAATTTAATCATAACTCTAATTTAACCTTATCCCTAACTCTAACACCAACCCTTACCATAATTGAACCCTAATTTAATCATAAATCTAATTAAACCTTATCTTATTCATGATGATAAACCTAACCCTAATCCTATTCATGATGATAACCCTAACCCTAACCATAACCATAACCCTAACCCTAACCCTAATCCCTATTCATGATGATAAACCTATTTTTAATGATAACCCCAACCCTAATCCCAATTTTAACTCTAACCCTAACCAAATTACTATATTTTATCATTTATAAACCTATCCCTAACCCTAACCCTAACCCTAACCCCAACACTAACCCTAACCCTAACCCTAATCCATATTCATGATGATAAACTTATTCGTGATGATAACCCCAACCCTAATCCCAATTTTAACTCTAACCCTAACCAAATTATTATATTTTATCATTTATAAACCTATCCCTAACCTTAACCCTAACCCTAATCCTTATTCATGATGATAAACCTATTCATGATGATAACCCTACCCTAACCCTAACCCTAACCCTAACCCTAATTCTATTTGTGATGATAAACCTAACCCTAACCCTAAACCTAACACTAAACCTAACCCTAATCCTAACCTTAATCCTATTTGTGATGATAATCCTATTCATGATGATAACCCTAACCCTGACCCTAACCTTAACCCTAACCCTAACCCTAACCCTAATCCCTATTCATGATGATAACCCTAACCCTAATCCTAACCCTAACCCTAATCCTATTCATGATGATCAACCTATTCGTGATGATAAACCTAACCCTAATCCTAACTCTAACACTAACCCTAACCCTAATCCTAACCCTAATCCTATTCATGATGATAACCCTAACACTAACACTAACCCTAACCCTCACTCTAACCCTAATCCCTATTCATGATGATAAACCTATTTGTGATGATAGCCCCAACCCTAATCCCAATTTTAACTCTAATCCTAACCAAATTACTATATTTTATCATTTATAAACCTATCCCTAACCATAACCATAACCCTAACCCTAACCTTTAACCCTAACCCTAACCCTAACCCTAATCCCTATTTGTGATGATAACCCCAACCCTAACAGTAACCCTAACCCTAACCATAACCATAACCATAACCCTAAGCATAACCAAAGATTTATTTTAGAATTGTAATAACCCTAAACCTACCCTTAATTGAATTATAAGCCTAACCATGATGATAACCCTATTTGAACCCTAACCATAATTGAACCCTAATCTTTATTATAAGACTAAATTTAACCCTAGGGCCTAATCCTTATTAAACCCTAATCTAAATTGAACCCTAATTGTATAACCATAAATTTTATAATTAGACATTAATAACCCTAACCCTAAGTGTAATGCCAATCATAATTGAACCCTAGCTAATTGTATAACCATAATTATAATTGGACATTAATAACCCTAACCCTAAGTAGAATGCTAATCATAATTGAACCCTAGTTAAACCTTAACACAAACCTAATTCAAACCCTAACTGTAACCCCTCAACCTAATCCCAAACATAAACCTAACCCCAATTCTAATCCTAATTCTAATTCTAACCATATTTTTAATTGTAACCCTTACACTATTCTAATTTTAACCCTAACCCTAACCATATTTCTAAGTGTAATTTTCTAACCCTAACCCTAATCCTAATTTCAATTCATACTATTCATATAACCCTAATCCTAGTTGTAACTTTGATGTACACATTGCTCTATATTATGAATTTACTAAATTATAAAAGGGATATATGTATTTTTAGGGTTAATATTTATTTTATTTTACTTTAGGACTATTTAGTTTAATGAAGTAAAATTGAATGCTTTGATTCATCTGTCTCCCATCAAATAATTAGGTATTATGAATAAAGATTTTTTAATAGAAATTGGTGACATAATTGATTTTTATATTATTTGTATTTGTATTTATTTTTACAATTAAGATAAAATAGTTTGTCTATTGATTATTTTGGAATAGATTCATATTTGTTAAAGTTAATTTTTAGATCACCCCCATAAGTATGAAAATGATTAATTTTATTTTCTTAAAATTTTATTTAAGAGTTATAGAACTTCTTACCTTTCAAAATAATTGAATTATACACTAAAATATTGTGTGTGTGTCTATATATAGAGAGATAAAAAGAGATTACATGAGTACATAATTAAATGACAATAGTTTCTAAATAGAATTGAAACATTTATATGACAATAGTACCTAAATAGAATTGAAGCATTTATGCATCTAGAAATAAATTAGACGTTCAATTCCATTTATAATTTTCAATATGATTTGATGTTACAGATTTTGAAAATAAATACATCTAGCAAGCCTTTGTTTAGACAAAATTAAACAAAATTAAATATGATGTACTCTTGAGGAAGAAATTATAATGGAGTTATAAGAAGTCTCGAGAAAGAAATTGGCCTTATATGTTCTTCATCTTATTTTGAGGTTTCTCAGGCGTTTAATTTTTCCATCATTCAACTTTAATAAGACATTTGCAACCAAGATCCTTCGACTCGTGATTGCTCCAAGTTAGAGATAGAATGCAACAAGTGTATTCTGCAAGAGTGCCTATACGCCTCATTCCAATAAAAAGGAAAGCTTCAAATATAGTCTAAAAGTCTTCTGTATCCAAGCGAGGATCATGATTTTTAGATTATCTACACAAAACTTTAAGCATATGAACATACATAACTAAATACATGCAGGACTATACAATTCAGACCCAGCTAGAGAGACGCATCTAGAATCAAGGCTAAGGATAGCGTTTCATAGAATATGAATAAGAGCGCAGATTGCATCAATATATTTTGGATCGCAAAGAATAGTTCTCACATAGAAAACCATGAGTGACAATAACCGTAGTTTGAAAACAATATCAGATCGATTATATGCAATTTGTTACAGAAATTGGAAATGCATCGATTGAACACAACTCTGAGACAAATCGCACAACCAAACTCAACCAGAAAGTGAGATTCCGACTTCCCAAATATTATTCTGAAGGCATCGATCAATGCTCTAATCACATAGAGTACGACACTCTAGAGAGGTAGACTCGTGATTCACAAGTCGCGCCAGATGGTTGAGACGACAGAAGCAAACATACAAGTCCCTCGTTAAGCTCTGATGGACTGGGACAGACAAACTTTCGATACCTCCACAGAATCGGGTGATTAGCATCCCAGGTTAGGGGTGATGTGGCCGAAATGATTCACACGATATTCTAATTCAGAGATATTTCTTCCAGAATGATGCGAAATACTCAGAATAAATTTATTGTTAATGAATCTCAGAGATAACCCTGCAAGTGACATGCACGCAGCAACATTGAATGCAAAGGGTGCGGTCACCCGCGTGTTGCTCGGGTCATGAATGATGGAATGAAGCCAGCCAGAGCCAGGGGCTCGGCCTGATCGACACTCGTTAACGCCCAGCCACTGTTCGCTATAAATCCTGCACAAACCAACACCGCTACTTTGCAAAATATAAGCGCAGAGTTGTGGAAGCTGAAACGTCTTACCTTCAGTTACATGAAGAAAACACTGCCATCTGCACATCTTACCTTCAGAATACGAATCATTTCTTTTTCCTAAAGACTGTTACTTCCGCTGGCCTCCTATAGGGTTGTTGTCATTGTAGGCTTACGCTTCTCGATGTAAAAATTAATTGAAAAACGAAAATTAAAAAGATAGAAATAATTCTTTACAAAATATAAAAAATTATTTTTGAATCTACATAGAAAATGTTACAATTATTATAAAAATTATTAAGCGTTTGTTCCTTATAATTGACATAAATTGAAAAATGCTAAAAATATTGAGTTTGATTGTCCCGCTTAAATTAAAAAAATGGAATACACTATCACCAAAGATGTAAAGGCCATGGAAATTGACTCATTCAAACATAAAGTATCTAATCAATAATATGAGTTGACTAGGCTAAAACCTAGACATTGCAAAGCTTAAGAGAAAAAGAAGATGATTTGGAAGTAAGCTAAGGGCAGCTAAATAGGAGAACAAGATTATTCATACCCAAACAAACAATTGAAAATGTGAGTTCTCTTGATTTCATCAAGGACCCGTGGAAGTCATTTTGGAAGGAGCTAATCAAGGCGACACCTTCCTTTATCCTAGTTTTGCAATATGTGGAGAGGACCTAAGCATTAAGTGTTGTGGTGAAGGAGGAAATCGACACAATAGAGGAAACTTTATCTCCCATGATAGATGATGTCTAGTTTTACATCAAGAAGCTTAATGAGTTCCCAATAACCAACTTGGTGGTGGTAGAATTCAAAGCAGAACCAGTGTAATGCAAAAAATCAATGATGTCTCAAACAAGCATGAAACCAACAAGAAATGTGAAGTTCAATTGGATGTCATTAGACAAACACATAGGCAATTCAAGCATGTATTCACTAACTAGTGCAACAATGATTTCTCTCACTGCTAGATGAGAACTAGAAGATGCTATTGAAAGAAAGGATCCAAGATGATATCATGCTCCCATCCATCAAAGAAGTACAAGTAGAGATCAAGTAATTGGTGGAGTTGCAGGAAATTGTAGTGGCTCAGGGAAAAGAGGTTTCTTATTGTTGATAAGAAAGAGTAGATAAACAAAAACACATAATTCAAATTTAAGAAAAATAGTTGCATAGAGAAAACACACAACACAACAATTTACGTGGTTCACTGTTAATAGTTACGTCCACAGGAAAAGCGAGGGAAATTTTGTTTAATTATCTTCATTGATAGTGTATACAAATATTTTTTCATAAGATGATTTTTATGATAAATGAAGTCTTATTTTATAGTAGAAGGGAAAGAACAAGGGATATAGTAGAATGTGAAGGGACATGGGTTAAAGAGGCTCGTTGGACATCACTAATTAACAATCTCCCACTTGAAGTGCAATCTACTGTTGCAAGTAGTCACTCCTAGAGATACCCTCCCACTTTTCTAGGCCTATTGTCACATTTGCACCAGGCCAAGAGAAGCTTTGCACAATTCAAGCCTTTCCTTTGTGACCACCTTCATGAGTGCATTAGCTAGATTCACACTAGTATGCACCTTTTCCAATTTCAACTAGCTCTCTTCAAGAAAACTTAAAATAAAGTGATAGCTCAACTCAATATGCTTTGTTTGATTGTGAAATGATGCATTTTTAGCCAAAAGAATAGCATTGTTGTTGTCATTGAACAAAGTGAAAACATGTTGTTGATGAGACACATTTATGTTCTATTTTATACCATATTTTATCCGATATTCTTATACCATACTCCAAATTTTGTGCTCTAGTTTCATACCACATTATATCATTTCCTAGCCTTTTTAATATTAATGTTGCATATGATGAAATATAAATAACTTTATTTAATATTTTTTTTATTTAAAATGTGAAAATTAATTACTTGATTGTATTTATTAATGAGCATTGTCCTTTTTGATTCTGCATTAGATCTTAGCTACTTTCAAATCATATTATTTCCTACTATATTTTTATTGGACTATTCTCATGTGCACTCATGGTGTTTAATTCTATTTGCATCTTCCACTGTGGCTTATAACAATTCCATTCAAATATGGTTCATTGGTTGAAGATATGACAGGAAGTGAAGATAGCATTATCAAATTTTTGTAGCTCAAAACATATATTGTTGAAGATTTATGTTTTAAAATCACACTATAAATAGTATAAGATTAGTGTGACTTTGTTAAGTCATCTTAAAAGTTGAAACAAAATCTGTTGTTTTAAATCTATTTTTATAGATTAGTGGTTACACGCCATAGGGTATATATACCATGGCATATGTAATGCAGAGTCTTCATCAAGTAAGAAATAAAACTAGCAGTTATGATTGAAGAGTAGTAGAAATTTGATTTATTCCATCACCTAGCTAACCACGAGGAGGGCCCACTCAAGGGACACTTGGTGATTATTTTCATGTTTTATTGCATTTTATAACATTGTTTGGTACATTCTATTTTATTTGATATAGCATACAAATTATCTTTGGATTGTTACTGTGTCATGAGTAGAAATATATTTGCAAGTTTGTTCATGATTTGATCAATGTTGTTTTGTGAGATTTGACTGATTAAAAAAATTGCTATTGTGATATCCAGGTCTGCAACAAATCATATTGATATATAATTTAATTCAAAAGAGATATACACTTTACTTTTGTCGCAATTCTTACTTGTTCCTGTATTAGTTTCAGTAGCAATCCCTATCACAAGAAAACTAGAAACACTTATCTAATTTTCAACTTAGGTAATTGATTAAGTTTAGAAATGCATTTCCATCCCCTACCTCACGACTCACAACCCTTGTGCATATAGCCATGACATATTTCACAAGTTTATTCCCTTGGATTGACACTTAGACCAAATTGCATTTTATTATCAAATATTAAATCTATTTCATTCTTTACCCCAATTTTGGCCTATTAGTTGTTTGCAACCCAATTCACCCAATAAGCACTGCAAACATAACATTTTTTTAGCACCTTCAATGAGAGAAATGTATTCCACCTCAATATTAGAGAGTGCTACCACTTGTTACAATCTAGAAACCCAATTGATCATTGTCCCAACGAATGTGAAAATATAACCAGTAGTTGACCACCTTTTTGTCTAAGTCATTGATCCTATCGAAATCAACAAAACCTTGTAGTGTGCATCCTTTCTTCCAAAACTCAAAACATAATCAAAATTTCCCTTGAGGTATCTCATAATCCATCATACTACATCCCAACGATCCTTTCTTGTATTTCTCATGCATCAACTAACTACTCCCATTGCATGAGAAATATTCAGTTGTGTGCATACCATCACATACATGAGGCTCTTAATAACAGATGAGTAAGGCATTCCTTTCAAATAATATTTTTATTCTTGTTTTTTGCCCAAGAAACATCTTAGAGGATAGCCAAAAATGATCAAACAAGAGGCGTGCTTACAACCTTTGTTCCCTTTATATTAAACCTAGGACCTTATCAATATATTTTTCTTGTGAAAATTTAATCTCTTTTCTACCTATCCTCGACTATTGTCATGCAAAGAATCTTTCTCCCTACCTCCAAATCCTTCATCAAAAACTTGTTAGCCAAATTATGTTTCAACTTGCTAACAAAATTCATACTAGTGCTAGTTACTAGCATATCATCAACATACAATAATAACAAAACAAACTCAATGTTCTCCAAAAATTTATAGCACACACACAAATCAAATTTACACCTAGTAAAATGTTGCTTAGCCCTGAAGAAATTGAAATTGAGGTACCATTATCTTGAGGCTTGCTTTAGCCCATAAAAGCTTCTTTTCAATTTGTGCATGAAAATTTCATATCCTTTTTCAAAACCTTCCAATTGTTGCATATGCAATTCTTCTTCTAATTTTTCATGTAGAAACAAGTATTAACATCAAGTTGCTCCAACTCAAGGTCATATACAATTTCTAAACCCAAAATTTCTCAAATGGTATTCATTTTCACAATTGTTGAAATTATTTCATGAAATCCACACCCTTCTTCTGGTCATATCCTTTGACCACTAATCTAGCCCTATACCATTTCCCACCACCATCTTCTTCCTTCAATTTGTAAACCCATCTATTTTTCAAACTCTTCAATTTTTAAGTCTTATGTGTGATTAAAAAATCCATTTATTCTCTCATGATATCCATCCATTTCTCACTATCTTTTCCATTACAAGCATCTCTAATTGTAGTCGGCTTTTCTTGATCAAATATCAATAGATGATGCACAAAATCATCGTATTTAGTAGAAGATTGGCATTCCCTGGTGGACCTCCTTAACTGAGGAATTGACTCTTTAGAATTTATAATATTATTTTGTTTAGGCATAGTTGGAGAAATATGGGGTGGAAAATTATTAGACATAGAACTTGAATTTGATGTAGAGAATTGAGGTAAAACCATTAAACTAGGTGGTTGAGAATTTTTTTTAGGCCACATATTTAAACCAATATT
Organism: Sequoiadendron giganteum; assembly: GCA_007115665.2. Taxonomy (NCBI): domain Eukaryota; kingdom Viridiplantae; phylum Streptophyta; class Pinopsida; order Cupressales; family Cupressaceae; genus Sequoiadendron; species Sequoiadendron giganteum. The sequence goes on along the minus strand of CM021105.1, from coordinate 671,189,202 downwards.
TGATGTTAGTCCTTGTGATTCAAAAGAAACACATCCAATGGAGATGTCTTCTTGATTTGGCTGCATTAAAACTTGATTATGTATATCCTTCTTAGAGGTATTAGGTAGAGTATGGGGTTGTAGATGTGTGTGTTGTGATTGAGGAGTTTGCAGTGATTTAAACACATCACTTACATTTCCAATATCATTGATTGACACATTATTTTTTTGACTTCCCTTTTCCTGAAAAATATGGTATTGCTCTATTAGAATTATGAAGAACACAAGCCACGAGATCAAACAATGAACAAAGAAACCTTGCACGCAAGAGGGTTGTAAACAATAATATGCAATATTCCTCAACAAGAAAAAGCTATAGAATGAACCTCAAGAATCTTCAAGGAAAATAAGAGTCCTCAAAGGTTGAGAGTTATATCAAAGGCATGATAATACAATGAGGGTTCAGTTCTATATAGGATCAACCCTAAATGATAAATGACTTAGATCATGGCAAGTGTCAATATCTCATGCAATGAGAGAAAATGATCAAATAATAGCTCTCTAGTTAACATAGAAAATCACTTTGAAGTTTAGCTTAAGTGCATGAGAATAAATTAGACTAAATTAATTAATTATTAGCTAATGAACAATTACTTTAACATAATATAAATCATTAAAAGTCACATCCTAGTTATGAGTTATTTGTTTGGTGATGGGATCTCACAACTGGTATCCATACTTCCCATCACCGTATCCAACAAATATACATTGTTTTGATTTTACATCCAACTTCGTACATGTTTTTCTTGTGGGATGTGAACAAAGGCCTCACATTTGAACACCTTCAAGTGACTATAAGAAATTCTTCTTCCCAACCACTTCTCCTCCAGTATCTCAAAGTCCAACTAGGAAGATGGACCTCAGCTAATCAGGTACACCAAAGTATTAACTGCCTCTACCCAAAACTCTTTACCCAATATTGCATTTAAAAGCATGTTGCAAGCTCTCTCTAATATTGTTTGATTCAACCTCTCAGCTGTACCATTTTCTTGAGGGGTGAAAGGGACAATCTTGATCTATTGTATACAATTATCTACAAAAAAGTTATCAAATTCCAAGGAACAAAACTCTCCACCATTATCAGTTTTCAAGCACTTGATTTTGTTGTTGGTTTGATTTTCAATGATTGCTTTAAAATTTTAAAAGTTTCCAAATACATCAAACTTCCTAATTTTGACATATGGATAAGTGCAAAAAGATGAGGGGCCAAAAAAAGGTATTAAGTGGCCATTTTTTTTTCTGAAATCAAGAAATACTGACCTTGGATGAGAAATTGAGGATAGTTACACTCAAAATTTGAAGATGCAGCAAAAACAAGGACCATAGTGCTTTGAATGTAATTTATAAACTACTAATATTATTTGAAAATGGTAGAGATTAAGGGGTTCAAAAAAGGTATCCACACAAATTGGTCCTATTTAAAAAAAACATAACATAGAGTCTATTGTGGGTACCTCAAAAGGTTAATTTTCGTGAGTATTTTTAAAATTGCTTCGATGAGAAATTAGCTAATAACATGTAGTTTATGCCTCATTTTTCTAATAATTTTTTAATGAATATATGTTTTTTTACTAGTTTTCAAAGTGGACACATCTTGAAAAACATAAATTTGATCGTGCCAACCCTATAATTTTTCAAAAATAATTGAAAATAATTTTTTTAATATACATGTAGAATGGGATCTAGTTTATAAAAGTGTAATTTATTTGAAATTTCACTGAACGGTTAAAAAATAAAGTAAAAAATGCCAAACATTGGTTTTAGACAAAAACAGATATACCAACAAAAGAAATTAAAGATGAAATCATTAACATAGTAAAAATGTGAAAAAAAATCATATCATTAAATAGCTAAGAGAGAGCTTAACATCACCTAGGTGTTTGTTTACTCAACCTTGAAACATGTGCAAACCTGATGGTTAGCACAAACGAGATTATATGGAATATTGTATAATATGTAGAAACATGTTTTTTGGATGTTGGAAAGGTAGTCCAAGCCTTTGGATTGAAAATTGTAAGGAAATCCAATCCAAAGACTTGGCGATTCCCAAAGTAGGACAAAATATGTGCATGTTATAATGCACTCACATTAATTGAATGCATTGACAAAACGTGAGCATGTTATAACGTGATCATGTTATGGTCTATATTGAAAAAAAAATATTCTCTTTTTTTTCTCTTTCTTGTCCTTATGTCTCAGGGAAACTATATACATGAAATAATTATTTAAGTATAAGTTTACATTTACATATGGATATTTTCTTTCTTATACTTTAAGTTATATTTCATGTATATAGTTTCAAGATGTTTGAGAGTGGTTTCGGATCTCTAGGAGTTATAATACAAATTCTAGTGTTTGGAAGATCTTATAATTTTTCAAACTCAGTCAAATTTTAGTAATCAACATATCAAATTTTAGTAATCAATAGGTCAAACTTCATTAGTTAGCAAGTTGTATAATCTTTCTCTCTCACTCTCTCCTTCCCTCTCTACTCACTATCTATCCTCTCTCTCCCTCCCTCTCTCTCCCTTCCTCTCTCCCCTCTCTCACTCTCTCATTATCTCTTTCTCACCTCTCTCTCTCTCACACACACCTCTATATTCTCCCTACCTCTCTGTCCCTCCCTCCCCTCTCTACTTCTATATCTCTCCTCTCTCTACCTCTCATTCCCTCTCTTTACCAACCTCTCCCTCCATCACTCTCTCTCTCTATCTCACCTATGTATCCATCCCTACCCCTTTCCCTCTCTACTATATATCTCTCCTCTCCCTCCCTCTACCTACCTCTCTTTCACTCTCTCTCCCTCTTCCCCCCCTCTTTCTCTCTCACTCTCTCCTCTCTATCTCACCATTCTCTCCCTCCCTCCCTCTCACTCTCTTCTTCTCTCTATATCATCACTCTCTCTCTCTCACACACACACCTCTATATCCATCCCTCCCTCCCCTTATTTTTGTCTCTCCTCTCAGTCTCCCTCCCTCCCTTCCTCCCTCCCTCATATCTCTCTCTCACTCACTCACTCACTCACACACACACACCTCTATCTCCCTCCCTTCCTCTCCCTCCATCTCTCTCCATCCCTCACTATCTCACCCATGTCTCTCTCCACTCCCTCTCTCTCTCTCTCTCCCTCCCTCTCACTCTCTCCTCTCTATCTCACCATTCTCTCTCCCATTTTCCCTCCTTTCATCTCTCTCTATCTCCCTCTCTACTCTATATCCCACCTATCCAATTCTACCTCTCCCTACCTCCCTCCCACCTCTCTCTCCCTCTCATTCTATCCTTCCCTCTCTAATTATCTCTATCTCACCACTATCTCTCTCTCCATATCACTCTCCCTCCCTACCTCCCTGTCTCCCTCATATCCTTCCCTCTCTTTGTCCCTCTCTACTTATTTATATCTTCCCTCTCCCTCTCTCTACCTACATCTCCCTCTATCACTCTCTCTCTCTTTCACTCTCCTCTCTATCTCACCCATCTCTCTCTCTCTCTCACACACACACACACACCTCTATCTCATCCCTACCTCTCCCTCCCTCCCCTCTTTACTTCTCTATATCTCTCATATCTCTCTACCTCTCCTTTACTCTCTACTTATCTTTATCTCCCCTCTCCCTATCTCTACCTACCTCTCTCTATATCTCACCTATGTCTCCCTCCCTACATCTTTCCTCTCTACTCTCTATCACTCATCTCCCTCCCTCTACCTAACTCTCTCACTCTCTCCCCCTCTCCCCCCTCTTTCTCTCACTCTCTCCTCTCTATATCACCTCCCTCCCTCTCTCCATCTCCTTCCCTCTCTAATTATTTGTATCTACCCTTTCCCTCTATCTACCTACTTTTCCCTACATCACTCTCTATATGTATCTCTATCTCACCTATGTCTCCCTCTCTACCTCTTTCCCTCTCTACTCTCTCTCACTCACTCACTCTCCCTCTCCCTCTCTCTCACTCTCCCTCCCTCTCTCTCTCTCTATATATATATTACCATTCTCTCCATCCCTCCCTCCCATTCTATCCTTCTCTCTATCTCGCCATTCTCTCTCTCTCCATCCCACCTTCCCTCTCTACTCTATATCTCACATCTCCCTCCCTCTATCTCTCCCTTCCTCCCTCCTCCTCTTTCTCTCTCCCCTTTGAGAGTTGAGGGAATAGGTTTTAGGGTTTGAGGTATAGGGTTGAGGTTGAGGGATAGTGTTCAAGTTTGAGGGTATAAGGTTAAGTCTATAGGGTATAGGGACTAGGGTTTAGGATATTGGGTATAAGGTTGAGGGTACATAGGGTATATGGATGAGGGTTGAGGGTGTAGGGTTTAGGGTTTAAGGTATAGGGTTGAGGGTATAGAGTTAAGTGTATAGGGTATACAGATTAGGGTTTAGGATATTGGGTATAGGGTTGAAGGTATTGGTGTTTGGTTTAGGGTTTAGGGTTGAGGGTTGAGGGATAATGTTTAGGGTTGAGGGTATAAGGTTAAGTGTATAGGGTATAGGGATTAGGGTTTAAGATATTGGGTATTGGGTTTAGGGTGTAGGGTTTAGGGTATAAGGTATAGGGTTAAGGGTTGACTGGTCTAGAGCAGTCTAAGGATGTTCTAGGGGAGTTTAGTGGTGACAAAACTATGAAAAATCAAAAATTTAATTTTTCAGATTTTTCAGTGCTTTCTAGGTTCTAGTAAATCGCATTTTCAAAGGTCTTTGAAGGGGAATTTGAGTTTAAAACTTTTGTTGGTCCCTTACAATGAATAGAGGAGAATTGGTCATAAGGAACTGAAATTATTCCTCTTGGAGACCTTTCCAACTATGTAAACAAATTTAAATTTTGAGCACCTAGTAGAAAGTTATGACACTGCCAAGTTGGGGTAAATATTTTCCTAGTTTTTTTGACATTTTAGAATTTTGTATGTATTTCTCATTGCCATCTATTCATTTTTTATTCATGAGGCTATGATGACTGTTGGTATTCTTCAGTTTGTATATATTCATGTTACTTTGAATAAAATAATGACTTTAAAGGCATACATCTCCTTTCACGTGTTTTTCCATTTTGTCCAATTAATACAATATTGTAGGTCTTCTTTTACACTAGATATTGTTATCTAAATCTCTTAGTTCAATTTAGATCATTGCGAGTGTAGGTTTTAGGGTTTATGTATAGGGTTGAGGGATAATGTTTAGGGTTTAGGGTATAAGGTTGATGGTATAGGGTATAGGGATGAGGGTTGAGCGTGTAGGGTTTAGGGTTTAAGGTTGAGGGTATATGGTATAGGGATGAGGGTTGAGGGTGTAGGGTTTAGGGTTGAGGGATAGTGTTTAGGGTTGAGGGTATAGGGTTAAGTGTAAGGTTGGGAGATTGAGAGAGAGGGAAGGAGGGAGGGAGAGGTAGAGATGGAGAGAGAGTAAGATAAATAGAAGTATATAAGGAAGGAGAAATAGAAGGGGGGGATAGTGAGAGAGGTTGTGAAATTGAGAGAGAGGGAGGGAGGGAGAGGTAAAACTTGATAGAGAGACAGAGTGGGAGGAGGGAGAGAGAAGAAAAGAGAGAGGGAGGGACAAAGGGAGAGGTAAGGAGGGAAAGAGAGAGAGGGGGAAGGATGGAGGGAGATTTAGAGATGGAGAGAGAGAGATATTTATATAGAGAAGGAGAGATAGTTCAAGGGAGAAGTGGAGAGAGAGGGGTGGGGAGATTGAGAGAGAGGGAAGGAAGAGGGGATAGGTAGAGATGGAGAGAGATAGAGATTTATATAGGGAAGGGGGGTAAGTGCACCAAGATGGTTCCCAAAAAGGGGACTTAAGTGGACAGCTTTTTCCTGAAATCGAGAAATACTGACCTTGGATGTGAAATTGAGGATACTTAGACTCAAAATTTTGAGATGGAACAAAAAGAAGGATTCAAGTGCTCCATGTTTACTTTCTAAACTACTAATTTATTTTGAAAATGATTAAGATTAAGGGGTTCAAACGAGGGACGTACACAAATTGGTGTTGTTTTTGTCAGAAAAACATAACATAGCAACTCTTGTACGACCCTCGTACAGTGAACTTTTTTTTAGTATTTTTAAAATCGCAACGGTTAGAAGTTAGCTAATAGTATGCAGTTGATGCACGATTTTTCTGATAATTTTTTAATGAATATTTGATTTTTTACTAATTTGCGAAGTGGACATATCCTGAAAATAGAATTTTGGCTGTGCTACCCCTACAAATTCTAGAAACTAATTGATTTGTTTTTTTTTAAATTTTTTAATTTTGTAGAATGGAGTCTAGTTTCTAAAAATGTAATTTATTTGAAAAATTGATGAACGGTTAATTTATAATGAAAAAAATACCAAACACTGCTTTTTGGCAAAAAAAAGACATACAGATAAAATAAATTATGGATGAAAGACAACATTTTCAGAACGTGAAAAAAATTACATCATTGGATAGCTAAGAGATAACCCAACATTACCCATGTGCTCGATTTTTTCGATATTGAACCATGTGCAATCCTGACGGTGAGCACGAACTCAATTATGAGAAATATGGTGGATTTCTTAAAAACATGTCTCTGGTCGTTGGGAATGCCCTCCAAACCTTTGGGTTGGAATTCCAAGCTTAAAGTTTGGTAATTCTAAAAGCAAGATATAACGTGCACGCATTACAATGCGCTCGCGTTATTGCTCACTTTACATGGTTTTTGCTTCTACGGGGAACATGTCTATTGACCCATAATGTGAGCACGTTATAACGCGCTCGCGTTATTTCTTACTTTATGTTAAATGCTAATATATTTATGTATGTTGATATATTTTTATGTACATGCATGTATGTATGCTTGTATGGATGTAAGATTATATGTACAAATGTATTATGCTTGTATGTATGCATTTATGTATGTCTTTAGACGAAGGGAGAATTTAGAGAGAGTCTAGAGAGATGGAGAGGGGGTCAAAGTGAGAGTTTAAGAGAGAGGGAGTGGGAGAGAAGGGGTTGGATTGAGGGAGACTTAGCTAGATTGAGGGAGACTTAGCTAGGTAGGGTGGGAGGGATAGAGGGAGGGAGAGAGAGAATTGATGGAGAGGAAGAGAGAGAGAGGGGGGTGGGAGAGAGAGAATTGAGGGAGAGCGAGAGAGAGAGAGAGAAAGAGAAAGAGAGGGTTATGTAGGTAGGGTGGGAAAGGGAGAGACTTGAGAGTGTGAGGGGGGTGAGAGGGAGAGACTTGAGAGATAGGTAGTGAGAGGGAGTGTGAGAGAGAGGGAGTGAGAGAGGGTGGTAGGGATTGATTGAATGAGAGGTATGTAGAAAGAGGGAGACGGTAGATAGAGACAATTAGAGAGGGTGGGAGGGAGGGAGGGAAGCAGAGGTGAGATGTATAGATAGAGAGAAAGTGATAGGGGTTGAGGGATTAGGATGGAAGACCTATAGGGTTGATGGTTTCTAGGGTAGTAGGGTTTAAGGTTTGAGGGTTGATGGAATAGGTTTGATGGTAGAGGGTATTTGGTTGAGGGTATAGGGTAGAAGGTTTTAGGTTTAAGCGTTTAGGGTTGAAGGGTTTGGGGTTAAGGGTTTAGGGTTAAGGGTTTACTTGGTTGAGGGTAGAGGTTTTAGGGTATAGGTTTGAGGGTATATGGTTGAAGGATTAGGTTCAGGGTCCAATGTAAGGGGTAGAGGGTTTAGGGTTTAAGGATTGAGGGTTGAGGGATTAAGGGTTGAGGGTTGAGAATTGAGGGTTGAGTGTTT